>WEKY01063495.1:0-69280 GCA_013390045.1 Picathartes gymnocephalus
GGCTACTATATGGCTGTGGTGAATAGTTCATTCTTACAGTTATTTCAGTACAACTTTAATTTTCCAGCTGATCAGTGGCTATCAGTTACCACCCAGCAGCCTGTCGAAGACCAACAAAGCTGACCCCATGGTGCAGATAGAAATCTATGGTGTGCCAGAGGATCAAGCAAGAAAGAAATCTAGTGTTATAAAAAGCAATGGTGAGCATCAGTCTGATTCTCTTCACTGTGGACAAAGCACAACAACATTTTATAAGGAGTCACCAACTTTGCATCCCAAGGAGTTGTCATAGAAAATGCAATTAATTCTCCCTAGATTAGACCTTCTGGCACAAAATCTGTAGCAGAAGTTCATGCTGTGTGCCATTTTTCTAGAGTGGTAGATTAAGGAAGCACAAACTCCTCGCTGGGAACACTCTCCCTTTCTAAAGAAAGATGGAATTTTTTTTGCACACTGCTGTGGGCTCATCCTGGGCAGCAGCTCAGCCCCCCAGAGCTGCTTGCCTGCTCTCCCCGAGTTGGATGGGGAGAGGGCTGGAAGGAACAAAATGAGAAAACCCTTGGGCTGGGAAGAGGACAGTTTAATAGGTAGAGCAAAAACTGCACACATAAGGAAAGCAAAATAAGGAATTCATTCCCCACTTCCCACGAGCAGGCAGGTGCAGAGCCATTCCCAGGAAACAAGGCTTTGTTATGCGTTGTGGTTACTGGGGAAGACAGACACTGTAACTCTGAATGCCCTGCCTTCCTCCTTTCCCCCAGCTGCGAGCATGGCACCATTGCTATGGAGCATCACTTTGGGCAGCTGGGGTCAGCTGTCCCATTTGTGTCTCCTCCCAACTCCCTGTGTACCCCAAGCTCCCTCACTGGGGTGGGGAGGATGCTTTGCCAAGTGAGAAAGACAGAAATCTCAACACTGTGTAAGACCTGTTCAACAATAGCTCAAACAGTGGTGTGTTATCAGCACTGTTTGGGTCAAAAATCCAAAATGCAGCACCATAAGGGTTGATATGAAGAAAATTAACCTTATCCTGGCCTAAACCCATACACAAATTGGTAAATTTAGACTTTTTTTCTTAAGAAATTGCTGTATGTTCATCGCCTGTCTCATTTGAAGTCTCAAGTAGGAGTAATCCCCTAATTGCTTGTCAGGTGAAGTATGTACTCTCTGTAGCTGTCTTTGAGCACTCCCTTATCTTTATCATACAGCTCTGCTTGATGTCTCAGACTACAAGTTCCCTGTGATCTCCCTTTGTCTGTACCTCTGTCTTCTTCCTTTTTCTTTTTTATAGATGGCTGCTGTTCTAAATCAGCTCCCGAACTTCTTTTCTCTATATGAAGATTGCGAAAGACAAACAACCCCCTCCTGTTCCACATTTTCTTTTTGTATTTCTAGTCAAGTGAACATTTTACTACCTAAATTTATTTATTTCCAACACTGAAAGGAGAAACTTTGGCAAAAAACATGAAAAAGTAGTATGGCTATAGGAAAATTTAGGTTGAGCAGAGGTTCTTAACCTGCCTATCCCTGTCTCATTTTGCTCTCTTTTAAGGGATGACACCCAACTCTCTTAGGCTTTTGTACCACTACAGTCAGTGGGAGTCTCATTATTTATTTAAATGGGCACAGAAATGTAGGGAAAAGAAATGAATCTTTACCAGTTCAGACTAGTGATAGCACGTACAATAATTCAGTTATTGAGTAGTAAAAAAAGAAATATTTTAATCATGTTTCTTTTCTCTTCTCATTAGCTTTGTGCCCTAAATGGAATGAAACTTTCTCTTTTCACATCCAAGTTCCAGAACTGGCAATGATACGCTTCTGTGTGCAGGATGAGGTCTCTCTGGTTAGCAGTGAATTCCTTGGCCAATTCACTTTACCTGTGATGAGCCTGAATACAGGTAATACTTCTGTGTGAACAACCTATAACAGCTCAAACAAGTCTACAGGATTCCAGGCTTTTATTGTTATTGTAGCATTGAGAGAGCACAGCATCATGCCCATTTTCTACAGGATGATTGTATATGAATAAATGGCATTCTCTGTTTTTTGAAATAACTTTATCCTCTGAATGCAAATCCATGATGTTGAAATCAAAACAATATTAATGACAGTTGATTATTCTCACTGCAGTATTCCATTCTAGATGGAAACTTCTCAGATGGTATTTTAATTCATTGCAAGAAGTGAGACCAGTCAGAACTGCTATGAAGGCAACAGTTCTGTGCACTTTCTACTCAGATAGGTTCAAAACCCAATACAAATTAAAACAAAACAAACAACCAAAAATCCCTCAGGTAACCTTTCTGCAACTTTTGAGAGTGGAGAACAAAGGCTTTAAATTAGGCAAAATATTTATGGCACTTTTCTTGCTGGAGTTTCTTTTGTTATGCCAATAGAGCTCCTGGAACCTTTGTAATGAATAGGCTGCACATAAAGAGCAGACACAGAAGTCAATAGGCCAAGGAGAAAGGCTTATGTAAAATGGCTGTTTACTGCACTGGCTTTCCAAAGCTATTTCTGACAAAACAAACAGCTTTTATTAGTGAATAAAGATGGGAAGGCAAAACATTGGAGCTGGCAACAGGCACTGCTCCATTTTAAAAGGATTTTAAATGGCTTTTTTTTCCCCCCATGTTTGAAAGTCATAAAGCTGCTTGTGATTCTTAGTTGATGTTGAGGAATTATACAAGAGCAAAGACATTACTCTTAGAGATCAGTTGTTTTTCTACAAAATAAATTTTTACACTGATAACTTTTTACTTTCCTTTCATTTGTGTACTTCTGGATAATGGAAGAAAACTCAACCCACCAACTCACAGTGTCTGAGAAAAATTTAAATATCAGGCACTGCTGCTTACGTGTGCTTGTAAAATTATTGATTGAGGCTTTTTAAGATACAAATTTTCAGTGTGCCTTAATGTCTCTCTAGGATTAATTTTGGTCACAAATGAGGGATTCGTATTTTGGAAAAGTAACAGCAGTAGATTTCCCAGGAAATATTTTCAGTGGAGTAATTCAAAATGCTAGGGAATGAATCTAGGTACAAAAACTATAAATGGAGCCAAACAATAAGCCCACTTAACATAAAAAAAAAGTAATTTGCCATCAGGATGCCCAGAGGCATAAATAAAATGCTTCTGAGAGGTAAAGTGATAAATAATTTCAAAATTTATTGCAAGCATTTATTGCAATGCTTAACATTGAGCCCTCTGAAACCAGGTCTGGACCGATGGTTTTGCTTTAGGTACCCAAGCTCTCTAAAAGTGAAATGGGAAATAATGTTCTTGCAGAGGGACTCACAACAAGAAGAAGACAAGGGAGGAAGTGCCTAAAATGCTGAAGGGTGAGCTAGGATTTCAGTCTTAGTCTTCAGAGCTCCAATTGCTTTAATCTCTACTACGGGACTGTCCCTCAGTCCCTGGGATTCATACCCCTGAGGTGTCCCAGAGGGCAAGTTGCTTCCAAAAGCTGAGCAATGCTTACATCTTTTTATTTTCTTTGATGGGCAGTGAAGTCGTGCTATTTGCTCCCTCTTCTGCATTTTCTTTTGAAAGGATTCAAATCCACACTGCCTTCCTTTCCACAGCAGCAGCCTCCCAACTACTTGTAGACTCCACTGGGGAGGGATGCTTCCTGTCCAGCTGTAGCAGAATTTGATTTTCTGTGTAGGGATTATGTAGCTGTGCTCAGAGGGGCTGAAATTGGGAAAAATTCTCTACCTGGGTGCTTAAAGGCAAAGAGGAGGGGGCTCCTGTCTTACAGTCCCAGTGCCAATGAATCTGCCAAGGAGAATACTAATACAGTACAGGAATTTAATTATTACCTCTATTATTACAGGATCCATGAATGGTTAATTATTTAATGCAAATTGGAACAATTTCAATAAAAAGAAGAAGTTTTACTTCTCTTAGGACACTTTGTAGAATAGTCTGTAGGTAGGGGCTAGAACACAAGTTTTCAGAAATTAATCTTAAAGTGTATCATTGGATAGGCAATCAACCAAGCCTTCCACATATTGTGTGCATGTCTTAAAAACTGATCTCAAATGTAAATTGCCTGAAACCAGCTTTAATATCTTCTGCCCAGAATCTGAACCTTAAACACCAGGGGAACTTTTGGGTAATATGACAGAACAAGGGGAAATGACCTCAAGCTGTGCCAGGGAAGGTTCAGTTGGACATCAGGGAGAATTTATCTCTGGAAGGCTTGTCCAGCAATAGAAAGGGCTGCTCAGAGAGGAGGTGGAATCACCACCCCTGAAGGTGTTCAAGAGACAGCTGGATTGTTGTTTGTAAGTGCCACGGTCTGGTTCACAAGGTGGTGATCAGTCCAAGGCTGGACTTGATGATCTTAGAGGTCTTTTCCAATTGAAATCATTCTATGATTCTGCATAAAAGTAGCAAGAAATTCCAAACCCAGGTAAATGTGGGTCCCAAAGACTCCACAGGCATCCAGACAAACCTAAAGAGGGATTTTGAAAACTGCAGTTTAGAATGTAGATACTTACACAAAACAGAGACTTGCTTAAATAACTGGAGTACTATACACATAGACAAAATGCAGAATATTTTTTAATCAAAAGTGATATTGTTTATTATTTATGACATTTAGTCATAAAAAGCAATACAGGTTGGGGTTTTGAAGAAGAGATTGTTTTGTTTTCTGAGCAGGTAAGTGAATTATGTTTGAAATTGAGAACTATGGCTTCTCCAAATTCTTCAACAACCAGATGAACACGTAGTTTTTGATGGCATGACTTATCTCTGATAAAGTGAATTACTCAGATGAAATCAACTTTTTAAGATGTCATGGTAGGAGGTCTTACACTTCACTTTTTTCTGCCTCAGCTGGACAGTGCACTGCTCCTGAAACTCCATTCTGTAGGCACTGTCACTGCTGATTCACAAGTTATTTCATTTGCTATCAGAACAATGTGTGCAGCACATAACCCTGGATGTTACAATGTAAGCTTTGCCCATGTTTAAATATCGCTGGGCTAAAAGTCTTCCATTTGAAAAAAATACCACATCCTGAAAAACACTGGAGTTTTCCACTCTGTGACCAAAAATACCAGAATTGAAATATTATATTTATACACGAGAAAAAACAGCACAAATGCTGTTTGGGTCCTGTATAATTTCACTTTATTTTAATGAGCTATTTACAGAATCATAAATTATACCTTGTTTGCATAGATGATCATAAAAACACTCCATCATAATATTTGAGCTTGTGATTAATGCACTAATAAACTGCCATTACATTTCCAGGTTACCGTAACATTCCGCTGATGTCCAAAGAAGGCATCAAGCTGGAATCTGCATCGCTGTTTGCTCATGTCTGGTACTATTAATGATGTTCTGCAGAAGAAATTGTTCTGGGGGATTGGCCCCTGCTTCAATAAAGTAGCATTACTGGTTTTGCAACAGCCCAATGGCCTGATTCCCAGAGTGGCACATTCTCAATGAGGTCATGAAGCCAGAGGGATTTTTATGTAAGGGGTGTCCTGAATAAAAGCTGCTGACTTCGGCCCTACTGCTGTCTTTCTGTAGGAGAAGGCTGGGTTTGAGGAAACCTAAGGAACCTCGACGTGCACAAGTCCATGGGACCTGATGAGATACATCCCTGGGTCCTGAGGGAACTGGCCTAAGCCACTACCCATCACATTTGAGAAGCCACGGCAGGCCAGCGAAGTTCCCACTGGTTGAAAAAGGGGAAACTTAGCCCACATTTGCTATCAAAAGCAGCATCGAGGGAGGTGATTTTATCCTCCTACTCTGCTCTCAGGAGATCCCACCTGGAATGTTGCATGCAGCTCTGGGGCCCCCAACACAAGAAAGATGTTGGTCTTCTGGAGTGAGTCCAGAGGAGGGTCACAAAAATGATCAGAGGTGTGGAGCAGCTCTGCTGTGAGGAAACGTTGAGGGAATTGGGGCTGTTCAGCCCAGAGAAGAAAAGGCTCCAGGGAGACCTTACAGAACCTTCCAGTAAAAGACCACGTAGTGATGGGACAAGGGTGGATGACTTTAAAGTAGCCAAGTAGTTTAGGTAAATTTAATTCAGTCTTAGGAAGAAGTTCTTCACTGTGAGCATGGTGAGGCACCGGCACAGGTTTCCAGAGAAGTTGTGGACTCCCCCTCCCTGGAAATGTTCAAGGCCAGTTGGATAGGGCTCTGAGTAGCCTACAAAGTGTCTCTGTCCATGGCAGGGGGTGGGAATGAGATGATTTTTAAGATCCTTTTCAGCCCAAGCCATTCTGTGGTTCTATTATTCTATGATTATTTAGAAACAATTAATAAATACTGAGCTTTTTTTTGATACTTTTAAAATTGAGTTGTCACTTGCAGCTAATTTCAAATTTATGATTAAATACTGAGTGAGAATAATAGTCCAATGTAATAAGACATCATGCTAATTTTTATGATTTGAGCATGTTACATTGACATTTTTATTTGTACTGAAAAAAATTTCTTACCATTGTATTTTTCAAGGGAACAGGAAAAATTATACATACAATGTTCCCTTTAAAATTGTAAAAAAAGCAGGTTCTGATTGGGTTATTCCTCTTTAATGACCACTGCAATTTTGTTACCTGAAAAAATAGTTTTGAGGAAAAGAAGTAGTTCTTAAAATCATAAAAAATCATATGCTAGTATTGGTACCTTTCCTTAGCTTAGGCTTGAACCTCCTGTTGCTAAAGCAAGATAAAAAATTCATGGACTGATTTGTAAAGAACCATGTTCCTCATAGGAGCAGAGAGCTCAGGATACTTCTTACTGGGAACTCAGGAAGTACAAAACACAGCACTTTGAGGAGAACTAGAGAATTTTTGGAAAAAATCAGGGGTTGATTATATGTGTGAAGGTCTTTGAGGACAACTTCTTGCCTAACAGAGCTATCATCAGTGTAGATCTTGCCCATAAGACACAATTTTCCTATCATCTTCCTTACAGAAGTATTGACCTTCCACAGGACTACAGTTACACAACTAATGGCAGATTTGTTACTCAAAGATGATTGTTTTAAAAAAAAAGGCTCTTATATTGAAAAGTTTCTTTGATATCAAACAATATTGCTTAAGTTTGCAGACAATTCTGATAATGTATTGTAATGCTCATTTTATTTATCGTTATTCTAATGCTGTCTTATTTAATGTTGCTCTAAGATGGAAAATCAGGGCATGTGGCAAACAAGGGTTAGAAAATGTCACAGGAAATAACTCTGTTATAAAATTGCATTATAGTTTTAATAAGGAAACTGAAACAGTAGACTAAGAGGAATCTAAAATCAATATTGAACTGTAAGGTCAGGTAATTTGATAACTTTGTAAGCTGGTCTCAGTGTGTTTTCTGTGCTTGAATGACAAGGCACTTGATTCATTTCCCAGGAGAACGTGTAGTATAAAATATTGGGTGTCCTGATCTTTGCAGTGATGATATTCTGTGTGCCAGGCAATATCCCTTGCATGTGGTAAATATTTTATAATTTCTTACAGCTCTGAATACAGTAATAATATTAATATTCAAACAGAGTTCCCCTCACCTCCCGTTACTGAGGAGGAGCTTAATACACCAATTTGACTGGGGAAAATATTCTCAGATAAAACCTGATCAAGCCCATTGATTTGATGCTGAGAAAAACTCCAGCTTATTTAATTTCCTAACTAACATTCCTCATCCCACTTCAGGAGCTTTATACAACTTTTTGTCCTGAAGACTGATTTATGAGCATCCTTAGGGAGAAGAAGGCAATTATCTTCGCTCCTGGGATTATTAACCCTCTGTTGACCACTTTTCCATCTGGTAGGACAAATGTCAGATCTGCTCAGTACAAGGTAACTTAAAATTTACAGCAGATCAGATCGCAAATCAGCACATCTCCAGCGCCTTAAAAATGTGCCCCTGGTCCTGGAAAGGTTTATTTACGTGGTCAGTGGGTGTGTGCACGAGTCTGGCAATAATGGACAGCTCATTGTGGCTCTTACATGCCAAATGTTTAAAGATGTGCTTAAGTGCTTCCTCAAATTAGAGAAAAACAGAGCCCATAATTAGTAACGGTGAACTCAAAGGAACCACACATGTTCATTATTTACTAGATAAACATGTATTTTATAGCCCTGAGGTCTATTCAATGCATGTATTGACTTGAACCTGTTACGCAGCATAGGAGTGCAATGTGGGAAGACTGCTGAACAAATAACGGTGGTATCATGATCTTAAATAAATCGCCCACTGAAAGGTCACATTCAGTATGTTCTCTTTATTCATGAACATTAGCTTCTCCCTCCTCCTTTCTTCACACAATCTCTGCCTCTTGGATGTCAGAATAAAAGAAACAATAACAAATCTTATTGACAAATTAATATCCTGGATTAAATGTTATATAGCATCAAAACTTCTTAAGTTCTTAAAAAAAAAAAAGGTATTGATTGGACAAGATTTAATGTGAAATTTGCTGGACATCTGAAATACATCAGTAGGGAACCATCCCATGGTTTTCTGGTGAACTCATCACATGCAGTGATGATAAATTACACCATTATCAGCATTGTTTGAACACAGTCAGAGGAATTAATGGGCAAAGAATGAGGCCCCAAATATTGATGTGTACAGAATTCCGTACTATTTTTACAGTACTATTTAATATTAACAAAACCAAACCCTTCATTGCTGTCATAAGAACCTCCTGCATGTTGCTGCAAGCCCATAGCACGTGATTCCTTAAACTCACACTGTCAGGAATCTGTGGCAGGAAGATGGTAGCACTTTTAAGACAATAGCCTTATGTTTAGAAATGTGAAGATATGTGCTCAGCAGATGACTGCCTATTCTCAAGGGCAACAAACACAAAACGTACCGTGGGAAATGGGATAAAGAAAGATTAGTAGGCAAATAATTGCATCATCTTGGAGAACATTTAAATTACACTGTTTCCCAGTGGGTACCACTTTTCTTCATTTAACTGGACACTGCTCAGTTGAATGTTAACAGCTCCCACGAATGCTCCTTTGCTTTTCACAACCAGCTTCAGTACACGGCCTTGGAGTTCTGTGACTCTGTCATATACAATCTGAAATAACACAGAGTGAAACAGAAAAAAAACATACAAGTTTGTTAATCTATTTGACAGGCAAAGCACTTCCATGAAGCATTCAGGATGATGATTAATCCAACTTTGTGATAATTGCTTTAAACATCCATCCAGAATAGGAAGCTATTAACCATGAGTCAAATTCACCAAACTTAATGAATTTACCTCAGAAATACATTTGACCTTATCTAGTTTATATAAAAAGAGTCTACCTTAGACTCGTGAGCTTAGGCTTGTGAGATCTGATTACCAGTTTTAAATAAATTTGAAACCTGTCTTGAACAATACTTGAGAGAAAAAAAATCAGTATTCATAATTTTCCCTGGGAAAAGTGGAAAAGGTTGGACCTAGTTCAGCAAGTGGAGAACTTACTAAATTTAGATGTTTCTGATAATCCAGAAGTACTGTTGATGCTTCTCAAAATAAATAGCATAGTTTAGCATCTCTTAAAAATTACTAAGGCCTGTAGTTTTTAAAACAGTCTTTCAATTGCCTTAATACTGTGAGAACTCACAGGGATTAAGTATGAAATTATAATGGTGTATTTTCTGAATTTAAAAAAAAAAATCCTAAACCAAAAATCTGGAGAAATAAACTAACAAGAAGAAGCTGCACTTAGAACAGATTGCCATGCTTCAGTCTCTGCATTAATCAAAAGTGAACGGCATGTGGGCTGATAAAATGTGAAGGAATGCTCTCAGACAGTGCAGGCCTGAAAGGTAAACTCTCTTAAGAGAAGTGCATTTAATCCAAAATTTGTATGGCTGGAAATGTTTTTGCTATTTTAGTCGCAGTGGGAAAATACTTTAAATTTTAATCTCTCAATGCTGTTTCAAAAGCAGACACGGTGATATTCTCTCACTACAGTAGAATGGAAAACTAAAACTGCCTAAAAGGCCTTTGCCTGCTTGGATTTTCCATGGAATCTGAATGCAGGCTGTACCTGTGGCACAGCTGAGGAAAAGGAGAGGCAGCCTGAGCCCCTCTAGCTCGGATCTCTGTGGGCTGATGAACTCTCTCAGTGCTTCCACCTGCAACTGCAGGGATTTCACAGGGAGCATGGAATGGACAGGACACCAGGCAGCCCTCACAGAAAGCACCAACAGGACACCAAGAAAGGTCTTATCAGGGGGCTACCATTTCCTTTTCTATTCAGAAACCGTTGGAAGTAATAGTTTGGAATGGCTGTCATGAAATTTACACCCGATGCTTTTTTGGTTTTGTTGTTTAGTGTGCCTATTTTGCCAAATTGTATGTGAATTACAAATTCCACACCTTCTCTTCCCCCCCACCAAAATAAAAGTGAAATGATGAAGAAAATCTGAAAAGCAAGGACAGTATAATTTAGAATAAATCTATGATCTGACACTGAGGCAATGCTAATGTTACCAAAGAAAGCTGCCTTGTTTCTGTGCCAATACATTAAAGGTAACAGCTGTTGCTTTAAATCACCAAAAACTACACATATAAGCTGTAATTGCTGGGAAACTGAACTGGGGTAATGAACAAATTTCAATCTTTGGCCAAAAAGAGGCTTTAATGTTTGAGCAATGACAGACCTTTGCAGTGCAGGGTGGGTGGTTTTCAAATGATCCCGGTAAACTGTTTCTAAAATGGCACTGCACATTCGGCTGGAGTAAGGCATACATTATCATCAGGATGTAGGGACAGAAGAAAGGTCTGCAGAAGGCTGAATTAAGATGTGGATAAAACAAATGCCACCTGCCAGAATTTGGGAACAGTTATATCCTGAAATGACTGTGCCTTGAGAATATTTGCCTGCCTTTTACACAGATGGATCAGATGGAGGTGAATTTTACGTGGCCATGCAGCAAATCAATGGGACAGCTAGGGCTGGAATTCAACTATTCCTGGCTCCAAAAAGAGAAACACTGTTGACCTACAGGAGTCTAATGACATTTTAATCACAAATGAGGGACAGTTGCTTCTCCTTAGGTAGCCATGGCACAGTTCCTAGATTTGGTAATTAATCCAAGGTAGCTTTGATGCATGGTGCTGGAGGGAGCAGCCGTGGCTCCTGGTGCAGTGCCCCTCCTCCCCTTCCATGCTCTGCCTTCGTTTTCTCTTTACGCTCTATTCCATTTCCCTGTGTTCCTCCTCTTCTTCTCTACCACCATTTCTTAATGCAATATAACATTAACCACTGTGAATGCCACAAATTCCAAAATCCAAATACAGGCACAAGAAAAAAGAAGGATTTGTTTGCTAAAAGCAACTTGAAAACATTTGCTGTAACTCATTTTATTGTCAGCCTTCCTGGACTTTCACGTCTTTGCTCTCACACACATAAGTAAAAATCAAATATAAAAAGCACTTTTTGCAAGGTTGATAACTTGCTGTAGGCAGTCATAAGCAATAGAAGTACAAAACTAAAATCAAAAATACCCAAGAGAAGAACATTTCAGATTTTTCTCAGTCTGGAACAAAGAAAGAAATTAATATACAGCTTCCTTCCAGCCATTTGGCTTTAATAAAAACTTATGAACTCATAAAAAAGGCAACAACATTTCTGTACACAGTGTTTTGGACAGTAACTAACTTAAGAGACAGCTGACTTATATTTTTAGTAGTTTTTCTTCTCTGGGGTGGCTTCTGCCTCTGTCTACCAGCCTTGGACAAAAAATGCATCCAAAATGACATCACATATGGAGGAGCAGAGCTGCTAAAGCACAGGCATCGGGTTGGAAATGGCCAAGCTCAATGGAACCATATGTCCCCACTGTGATTAGCACTTCCCAGTGAAAAAGATCGAGCATCTGGGAAGAAGGCTCTCAGTTTTGATTAAGGACGTTAAAGTTTTCATGGAATTTCTTTTAACAGCAGTGGAATACTCGTTAACCTCAATTAAGTTTTCTCCCAGTGACTACTGAGTGACTGCAGACAGGATTTTGGATTTCCTTGCATTCAAATGGATCTAAGAACAATTTGAAAGACAATTGTCTTCCAGCACTGCTGGCTGGTTCTTATCTGCTGTCCATTTTAGGTACCTTTCAGTGAATGTTATGATATAATCATATTATGTTCCTTTGCCTTAAATATCTTTCAATTGTACAGGAATTTCTTTAGACAGATTAATTAGATTCATTCCACACTGACTGCAACAGAAGATGGAAAGAGCAAAAAAATAAAGCCTAGTTCCTTGTTATTCCATTGCAGTACTGTAGGGAGAGAAATTTGTCTCAGCTGTGAGCAGCACTACTACTCAGGGAGCCTTCTTACAGAATGCTGGAAGTCATCAGGATAAGCAGGCAGCTTTTGTAATTAACAGATGTGGGAAAAGAGAAATATTAGTACTCCAGGACTGGGAAACTAGGAGATAAGCACTCAGACTCTGCTGACTAACCTAAGCTTCATCATATCTTATCTATGAAACAGGGTGGAGTGGTAATATTTTCCATGCCTTCTACTTTATAGCCTGCTGAAAGAGCATTTGTAAATTGCTTTGAGATCTTCAGGAGATTTGCTTCACGTAATAATTATAATCTCCAATCCCACCTACTGTTTCAATCTCATCTGCCTTTACAAATGAACACAGTTTCACTTCCCATTCTGCGGTAAATATTTCTCCATACAAATGTTTCCTTTCACCCCAGAGGCATGAGCACTTCAGTGGTGTGTGAAATAATCATATATAACTGTGAACTGATGGCATTTTAACATGAAAAGAACCTGGCTATTTATTCTTGTGTTATCATTTAGGACAGTGACAACCAATTTTCAAATGTTAATTTGAATAACAGCATCCATTCAATTAACACTTTTGATGCTATTGTGCATATCTGCATTGACAACTGCCTGGGTTATGGTGTAATGATGCTTGGTCTCATTTGGCTAAGGTGTAACTGTGGCTATGGGATGAAACAGAGCACTGTGAAAAACCCAACTGAAGAGAGAGACATAAAAGACACTGTTTCAATTCTGAGAAAGATGCAAAGCAGACGGTTGTTCCCATTTGTGGTTCAGCTTGTGATACATTCCTTCTTTTAGGTCATCCTCATTGCAACAGATCTAAAAATTCTGTATTGTTGTTTTATTTCAAGAATGGGCAAAGCAAATCAAACACATTGCACCCGTGTTTGCTGGGGGTGACCTGCTGGGAAGCAGCTCTGCAGAGAAGGACCTGGGGGATCTGGTGGACAACAGGATGTCCGTGAGCCAGCAGTGCCCTGGTGGCCAAGAAAGGATCCTGGGCAAATGAGGAAAAACGTTGACAGCAGGTTGAGGGAGGTGGTCCTGCCTCTCTACTCAGCCCTTTTGAGGCACCTCTGGAGTGCTGTGTTCAGTTCTGGGCTCAAGAGACCGAGAGAAGCAGGGAACCCCTGGAGTGAGTGCAGTGAAGGGCTATGGAGGTCGTGAGGGGAGTGGACCGTCTCTTTTGTGAGGAAAAGCTGAGTGAGCTGGGCCTGTTCGCCCTGGAAAAGACAGCTGAGAGGGGGCCTCATCCATGTCCGTCAGTGTCTGCAGGAAGGGGTCATGGGATGCACCAGGCTCCTCTCTCTGGGGCCCAGCAGTGGGACAAGAGGCAACCGGAGAAATCCATGCCCAGGAAGTTTCACCTGAACGTGAGGAAGAACTTCCCTGTGCAGTGACTGGAACAGATTGTCCAGAAAGGGTGTGGACTCTCCCTCACAGTGATACCCCAGAAGTATCTAGACACAATCCTTATCCATGTGCTCTGGGATGGCCCTTCTGGAGCTGGGAAGTGGGACCAGACCACCACTGTGGGCCCTTCCAGCCTGACCCATTCTGTGAAATAAGAAATGGTGGAAGAAAGCGAAGGATACTCACAAGTTCATTGTAAGTAGGGTCAGAGCCTTTTGGAGCTGTTCTTGTTTTCCTTCGGCTGACCTCATAAGGATCTGGCAGAAGATAAAATTCCGCGTGTGCACTTGGGGCAGAGCCATCTGGGAGGCGCTGGAGAACAAGAAGGCCATAAATATGAATGCCCATGTTCTAGCAAAGAAAATAAATATAAAATGCCAAATAAAATCTGGGCTTTTAGCAGACACAGAAAACACGCTACATTCTCAATATTCTCTGGGCTAAATTGTAGTGCTAGTGGAATAACCAGAATTATTAGTATTTAGATTAAAATTGAACCACAAAAATAAAAATTAAATAATACAAAGAAAAGGTAAAATTGTCTATCTTTTAATATTTTACATTCTGATGGAAAAACCTTTAAGCCTCAATCTACTCTAACTCATATTAATATGATACAAAGTCCAGCCCTTCCACTTTCCAGAGCATTGCCAAGAAACTAGATTTCAGTCAGTAAGCTCCTATTGATCTTAACCCCAAAGTATCAGTGCTGATATTTGGGAAACTGATTGTTTCTAAGGGTGTTTCATAAAGCATATTATATAGAAGAGCCAGGAGCATTTCCTGCAGCAATATGGGCAGAAGAGAATTCTTATAACAGCCTTTCCAATCTTGCCCATCACACAGCTGCAATCTCTCTTTAATTTTCCAGTTCAGGTTACTGAACGATATTCCAGTTTTTCCATCTTACATGGTAGCAACTCGAGATCAGAGAAAATCTCTTAACCAGGCTCAGTCATCAGCCAGTGCTGGTGGGTGGAGAATTTCTTGATAACTTCTGAGGAGCTGTAAAGTTATTCCTGGAGCAGCATTACAATTACTCAGAAAACACATAGTATTACTTGAGGCTTCAAAAGAATACACAAGAAACAATAATGAAAAACTATGGAGCAGGCATCCTGCCAGCATGTGCCACTTAATGCTTGGCTTATAATTAAGCACAAACCCTTGTGCTGGTTACACAGTATACAGTCAGAAAGCACAAAATGGGGCGTATCAAAATGTCAGTAATTTTAATCATGTAATCAGCATTTTAGACAGGAAGTTTACCTGCCAGCTCCCAGGCAATCCAGTGACAGGGTGCAAATAAGAATACAGGCAAAAAGAAGAGATCTTAAAACATTTGGAACCAATGAACCCAGAGGATTATACAGGCACTTATATCTCCCACTGTAATTTTACACCTGGCTCAGAATGAAGTAATTTCTCAGATTTTGATTATTCACAGTATGTGTCTGGAAATATGGGGCTTTCTACAGCACTATCAATAAGATATCCCTGGGATAGAAAATGCTGTCTCCTAGCAATAAATAACTTCTCTATTGGGAAGGAAAACAGTGCTTGTGTGTGTGAACAGCCAGTTCTTGCACAACAAGCCTCTGGTTTTTGTTATCTGAAATGATCCTTCAAGGCAAAGGATGTGGTCAACTGCAAAGCTCATTATTGCTATCATTAACACCACACAGCATCAAAGGATGCCCCACTCAAACCATGACATATTGTCAGCACTATGGGAGTGATTAATATTTCTATTGCTAAGTTCCTCAGAGTACACTGGATTTAAAACACCCATGGGATTCAGATAGATGGGATTCAATGGCCAGCATAAGAGAGCCATTAAAGGGCAATGGAACTCCTGGGTGTTTTCCTAGGACAGGTTGCCACACTGTTAATGCAGGATTTATGATTCGCACTGTCCATTTGAAAGCCCATCTCTGTTGACCGAGGACTGTACTAAAACTCCAATTGAGGATTACAAGTAACAGTAAATTGAGCATCTCTTAAAAATCAGGAGGGAGAATTAAATGCAGCCTTAAGTACCAGTCCTAGCAAGCAGGATCCTAAGTGTAATCAAGCTCTCCACTTCTCAATGAATAGGCAAACATCACTGTAACTTGAAGATCAGCTGATTTTAGTTGTTTCAGACAGAGAAAGGAACCAGACTGAGGTGACAGGCTCCAAAGCTAATGTGGCTGCACCCTTTCTGTCCTGCTGCCCCCCTGAGCTGCCCAGACAGGACAGGGTGTTCTCACAACTGCTGTGCACCTCCAGCAGCAGAGGCAGAGATCATGGAGCGTTATCTGAATCGAAAACAGGCTCAGCCTGACAGGGGAGGAACCCAAGCTGATTGCCGTGTGATTGTTTAACAGGACCTGGGTATCCAGAAGCGGATGTCATCCATTGAAAAGATGTCAGGTGAAATTGTCACCGTGCCTTTGAGCTGCTTTTTGTCAGGTTACCTTGCCTCCAGCCGACTAACCTTCCTCTGTCAGCTGATTCCTCCCAAAATTTAAGGAAGGCACTTTGCAGCAGTGTTTTGGTTGTATGATGGACTGAAATCTACTCCCTCACTATCCCTTTGAATGTAGCTTAATACATGTTGAAAGAGGAGAGTGGGAGGAGAGGGTCAAGAGAGAAAATTTAAAAAGAGAATATTTTAGTGATTCAGATGGGAAAACTCAAGGGGAGAGCTGTTGCTCTGGGATATTTCAGAACTAAAATAAAGCCACTTTTCATGAATAGTAGCAATCAGCAGTCAGACTGTTAGAGGGAATTTGATGTGCAGCGGCCTGAATTCCAACTAGACATTGTAGTTCTGATAGTTGGTTTTTGCTCTCCCACTTTAGAGGTGACATTTTCCCCCTCCCTCTTCCCTTGCTGAGGAAAGGCAAACAAGCCACCCCAAACCCCACTGTTGTCCAGTTCTCTTTCTGCAGTGGCACTGTTATGCCACCAAACAATCCAAAAAGCTTCAGCTGAGCGCTCTTCCAGCCGGATCACGTGTTCCACCTCTCCGCTGCCCTCCCCTGAGCCCAGACATGACACAACCCATCTAATGAGGGACTCCAGCTGTTAAAGACTGTCCCACCACCCACTGATAATTCCAAACTACACATTAAGGGCAGCTATAAACAACTGCCTTACAACAGCAGAGTATGGGGAGCTCGTATGATGAGTTTATGCTGGTTTCTCTTTTGACTGGCACAAGAGATGAGTTTCTTTTTCTTGTGAAGAGCCTGCTTCACCACAGGAGTTTTTGAGGCAAGACTTGCAATGGAAAGAGTTGTACTTTGCTAGACACTTCCTAGCAGGGACAAGGAGTGATAGTGGCAGTTTGACTGTAAGAGTGCAAAAACAGGAGTGGGATTAACAGGAATAAAATATCTTTTATAACGATAAGTAGGTGGAATTTGAAGTAAACCGTTTTATTAAGACAACTGACATAGCAGGCAAAAACCCCCCAAGTTTTGGGCAAACTAGTGCTTTCCCAGGTTTTCATATCTGAGTTGAGCACTGAAATAAAGGAGAATGGAGAATAAAGGATAAATGGAGGAAACATCAGAAATAGTTTTCTTACTGAAGATCATCACTTCTGTCCTATTACAGTATCACATTTAGTGATCCCTTCTAACTCAGACCGCATGGGCTTATTGATAAATTTAGGTAAACATGAGGAATACCTGACCAAAACCACAGAATCCCGGATGGGCTCAGGTTGGAAGGGACCACAGTGGTCATCTGGTGCCACCTCCCTTCTCCAGCAGGGTCATCCCAGAGCACAGGGAGTTGCATCCCGAGGGTTCTGGAATAGCTCCAGTGAGGGAGACTCCATGCCCTCTCTGGGCAGTCTGTTCCAGTGTGTGGTCACCCTCACAGTAAAGAAATTCTTCCTCATATTTTCAGGTGGAATTTCTCTCTTTGCACAAAACAGTATCTGTTCTGGTGAGTTCAGTATAAAAACAGAGTAAGATTCCTAGCAGGGTCATGGGTAGTTCTGAAATCCATCAAACCTTTGGATGGTATTATTAAAGGATAAAAAAATCACTGATTTCTGTCCTTAGTCCAGGCCAGAAGGAAAATCAAAGGGTACCTTGGGAATGCCATTTTGCACTTTACTCTGCAAAATCTTTATAATTTGAATTCACTTGTAATCAGGCAAACAGAAAAAGCCTAAAGTCTTAGATTGAATTCTATTTGTGTTTAATTCTGTAGTCATTAACCCCAAAATAAAGGATTTTTACTTCCTTCAGAAGAAGTTACTCCGAATTTAAATTACTGTCTTAAGTATTTTATTGTGTTTGCTTGCAAATAAATCCAAGCTATAAAAATCTGTAAGGCTGTAAATGTATCAAACCAAGCTCCCAACAAAAATGCCATCGGTTGTCTTGATATGCTTAGGGACAAAAAACCCACAAAATTCCCCAGTGATTTTGATCTGCCAATTAAAGAATTTGAATTTAGAAGCTGATTCAAATTGAACTTAGAAACTGACTGTATTTTCTTTCTTCCAGTACAACCAAGTGATGATTGAATTATTTTCTCAGAGAATGACCAGCCTACTTGACCTTGAGAATGACAGATGTGTTTAAGGAACTCAGTTACAGCTGCCTGTATTTATGTTAAAAAAAGGAATTTACTTTGGAAATGTTATTTTCTTCTAAAGTCAGGCAGAAGGTGATGAAAATATTTAAGAATGAGGGGGAATGAGGGAGAGAAAAAAATAATACTCTGGATTTACTTCTTTCTGTATCTCCAATTCAATAGTGAAAGTTTAAACTACACAGCCTGTATCTGTTATATATCTGTGTTTCATTTCCCACTCCAGTTTTATTTTCCAAAACCAAAATAATGTCAGTATTTGCTTACAGGAACCCACCCAGATAGGTTATGCCCTGTGTAATTTAGTTTTAAATATAGTAGCTGTGGCTGGGAAATAAGGGATGAAATTAAATTAATTTTTCCACAAGAAATATGTTATCCTAATGACTTTTCTCCCCTGATCATTACTAATGATCCACAAGTCTCCTAACACAAGGATTCTTTGTTAGCATTACCATAGGCATAACTACTGCAAAATTTGCCATATATTCAACTGTTCAGTGACATAGCATCCAATATGAATATTGGGCCATACTCATATGAATTTTAAGGACATTTTTATGATTTTTGAAATATGTATTTTAAGAATAATTTATTGTAAAACTTTTTAAAATTCACGTCTTCCCAAGCGACATTAAATTTTCTTTTCAGGTGACTTTTGCCTCAAATTTAAATCCTGCCATCAGTTTCTGCTAGTGTTAGACATGCAGATCACCTTTTGTCCTAGAGTGGAACAGATTGATGGCTCCTGAACATTTGATAGTTCCAGCTGCTGTTCTCTTTCTCCCATTTTTCATTTTCAACAATCTTGACAGTAAAAACTAATGATCAACTAACTTGCATTAGCTAATGATGTCTTTCCTCTTCTATAAATAACTATGTTTCTTCCCCCCAAAATTAATTTCCTCGCCATTTTTAAATCCCAGGTTCTCTCTTCCTTTTCTTCAATGAAAAAAAATAAGATATCCAGGCATTATAAAGACTCCCATTTCAGCTACTGCCCCCAAATAAAAATAATTCACTTTTGTCCAGTAGTTCTCTGAGTCTTCCTATCCATTACCATCCTTATATTCTTCTCCTATATACAGTGCTGTGAGAATTTATTTACATAGTGAAGAAAGGACAACAAAATATGCCTTAAATATTAACGCTGAGATACCCATACACCTTTCAAAAGCAAACCACTACATAAGTGGCTAGGAACAACCTTCAACAAGACAAAATATCTATATATTATGTGTAGACATTAGGTGGACTTGATTATTATCCAATAAAGGAGGATTAGAAAAAATCCACAGAAGAATTCATCCTTGCACTGCAGCCACCTGTGTAAATTACTGGCTGCCTCCAGCCTAAATTAAAACTAGTAAGAAATGTGGAAGAGCCATCAGTGATGCTGTTTTTCTCTTCCTCTGTGTAACTAGCAGAGGAGGCTAAACCCTGTCTTTCAAAGCTGCAGCTTAATTAGCAAATACAGCCTCTGTCTTAGGAAAAAGAGAACATCCTCTGGGCTACTTCTAAGCTTAAAGAGCTGAGAAATTAGTAGTACAAAGCAAGAGGTCCTTTCAAAAGCAGATTAATGATATATAAACTTCAGGAAAAATGGGATTGGCTGTGTGAGCAGGTGCTTGTGTTGCTGCTTCCTGAATCCTAACATGGCATCGAAGACCCTTCCCTGTTCTTCCTTTGAGCTCTGCATATCCCAAAGCATGAACACCCCTAGTCTACTCTGCTACTGAGCTTTTCATTTGCCTCTCACAAAATATCCTCAAATTGCTTCACAGGAAATTAAAAATAAAATCCCATTTGCAGTAATTAAATAATAATTACAAGAGAAGATAATCCACTCTATCACTACGGTGCACCCTGCACTGTCTGCTATTGGCAAGACAAAACAGGAAAGCAACTGGCCAAAAGTATGGTATTTTTTTTCCACAAACAAATGCTTTTCTCACCTAAAATTTGAAAATATTTAGCTGTTTCTCTTCAACAGCATTTGTATTTTATTTCATTTGCTGGTCCCAGTTTTTTTGGGTTGTCTGGCTATGTACATAAGGACAGAAGACACACTGGCAGAGATCACTGCCATGGAGGTAAGTGACAAGGCAACCAAAGAAGAAACTGCATTTATCTCAAGTTAATGCAGGGCAATAAAAATATTTTGCTGTCAGGGAAAATCGGGAAAGCATTTTATTTTGAGCAGGCATTTTCTACCTTTTGGAAATCTGGCAGTGTCCGTGGAGCGAGCCTCCAGATGGCTTTGTCATTTAGCATGCCACAAATGCAGAGATGCTCTATGCACGTTATTGATGTGAATACCCAGATATAGCTGATGTCCAATACCTCCAGCATCCTCAGCAACCTGCCTGTAGCACAGCAGCCAGGGCTGGAGCAGCTGGTTGTGCAGCATTCCTGAGGGGCACAACCGTGCTGGAAAAACAGGCTTCGAGCTGTCCTGAGACACAACGTTTCTAAAGAGGTGATGCCTTGGATTTTAGCTTTCATATTTTTTAGATCCTGTCGTACTTAGTGTGTGTAACTCTGAGGTGCTTTGTAACCTGTGAGCTGCTGCTCTCTCGGGCAGTGATGGACATCACAACCCCCTCCAGGCTGGCTCTGCAAGGACACTCGGATGGCCCTGGGCCCAGAATGTGTAAACCAACATCTAAAGAAAGGGGGGGCAAGCTGGGGAGAATTACATCAGTAGCTAAAGTTTTAATTGGTGAATTTATGTTAATATGCTAATGGACCAGAACCTGTAATTGTGACAACCACTCGTGACTGTGTGTCCATCTTGGGGTCCATCTTGGGTCTGGTAGCCCAGGGTGTGCTCGCCAGGGTGTGCCCTTGAAGGCCTTCCAAGAAATATTCACTTTTCTTCTCTTACTCCTGTCCAGTCTCTGTTTCCAGGTAGCCAATCCAGGCATCAGAGGGAACCAAGAAACAACACTTTACAAGGTGTCCTGGCTGTCAAATGGGAAGAAAGCCATCTGTTGCAGGAGGTTATTGTTAATTATGTGTTCTTTATGTATAATATTGTTGATTTGTTCTATGTAATGGTTTGTTCCTATTTCTCCCCCCAGGACTGGTAATTACATGGTTTGCCCCTAAATTGATTGATGGTTTTCCCCTCCCCATTCTTGCTCACCTTTCCCTCTCTCTCCTTTGTCAATCTCCCTGATACCTACCCTTTTATCCAGAATGTTCCACTTTCCTTGATCCCTGATTGGGTTGATACCAAGAGTTCTGCCCCCTTTACTTAAGTATTGGAAGTTGCCATTGTCAATTGTATTGTAACCCCTCCTTTGATTGTTCCCTATTGGTTCTGTCCCTGAACTCCACCCACTCCCTGAGCCCTTTATCCGTCCCTGCGTCCACCATTCCGTGTCTCTCTGACCCAGACCTCCCATCAGTAATAAACCTTTGCTGGTACGTGGTTCTGGCTGAGAGTCCACCTCCTTTTTTTGCTTGAGCGCAATTTTCTACAGCTTGCCATACGTGGCCGCTGCTGACTTGCCATTAGCCAACAGAGATCTCACACACCGAGACTTCCTCTTCTTGGCGTGGTGCTTTGTGGCAGCCGGGCTCACAAGGCCATCGCGTCAGCCACCCTGTCAAGGAGGGAGGCCAGCAAGAGATTCACCCCATCCTATTGTGGGCGTCTCCCAGCTTGGCTTGGTTAAATTGCCCCCACATTGGTGCCTGGCCCCAGCTGAGGCAGATCCTGCTGCTTTGTGTCACCACCAGTGACAAAAGGTGTGTGTGGGGCTGGAAACTGGAGGGAAAATGGACCATTCTGGAGAGGTCACTGGAGGTCAGCCATGATAATTCAAAACAGCCATGAACAGGCAGCTGATCCATCACAGTGGGGATGGAAATGTGATTCCAGCACACCACAGAGGTAAGGGTCTCGGTTTCAAACTGATCCCAAGGCACAGAGACAGTGGGATTTTAAAAATGAACAGGAAATGTTTGTTAAATATTAAAAAAAACCCAAAAATGTGATTTTTTTTTTTTTTTTTTTAAGGAGACAGCTTTGGAAAAGAGACTGGATCCCAAAAGACTCAGGATTTTCTAAGAATTACACAAAATGATGATCTGCTTTAGTCATTGAAGAGGAAAGCCCCTCTATCTCTGCTTAAATGAAGTAAATAAAATGAAATATAGGATACCCAGAAGGTCACAAGGATTTCTGTCCCAAGCCTTTATTTCTATAGTACTCTGAAACCAGAAAGTTGAAGAAATGCACTGACATGAATCTCTGGTGCCCTGTTGAAAAAGAATAATTTATTGTGCTGGTGATCCAGAAGGAGATAAGGACAGACACAACCCCAAACGGAATGGGGAAGAGTCTGTAGAACCTCAGTCTGTAATTGTCATGTAAAACAGGATCCTGCCCTTTCCAGACAGCTGCCAAGGAGCACTAGAATTTAGCTCCGGCAAGCAATGGCACAACTTTGTGTGTGTTTGTTGCTGCTTCTGAGCAAGCAACAAAGAAAAGGACATCACAGAGTGGCTTGTGTCTGTACCCAGCCCACTGAGAGCTGAATTCCAGCTCCTGAGCTCTGACAAACCTCTGACCCTTCACCAATGCTCAGGACTCCGTTCCTGTGTGCTCCACATAGCACCATGTGGCCATAAAAAAAAGTTTCCGAGGCTGAAAAAATAATATAAAGCAGAAGTGGGAATGTATTGAACGAATGTAGAACTCCCAGTAAAAGATTTCGAGTGAGAATCACATAGAAGTTTTTTTTTTCTGAAAGAAAAGGTAAGACATTCTAGATTTCATTACTATCTTTAAGACAATTAACTCCACCGGGGGTTTTTTTTGGTTTGTTTTTTTTTTTTTTCATAGATGAGAGAAATCAAGCTTCGGTCATGCTTTAAAACTATATTATACTGCAGATAAGCAATGTTTGTGCAGGGTGTAGAATGCAGAGAGTAGATTTCATGAACAAGTCTCTGAAGCTTTTGTTTCAGAATAACCACCAAGCCCATAAAAAACCTAAATTCATTCCATTGCTTTCAACCCTGTGTTATTGTTGTGCTTGGAAAACCTAATTTTCAGATGAATATTTAGTCACAGAGTCTGTGACACTGGCTGAGATAAGAATGATCTTGTTTTGACCCTTAGAAACACAGATCCCAGAATTTCGTCTTTTGAATAAAATACAAAGGAGAACAAATACTTAAGACAAATTCCCATTTCACTTTCCTTTTGAAACCACTCAGGATTAAGAGCGCTGCTGCCTGTTAGAAGTCATGAAAGGAAATTAGCCTTTGAGGAAAGAAACATGAGCAAAAGCTGTTGTTCTGTTTCTATCTTTTTGCCACATAAAAATTATTTTCTCTCCTTGCCTGGGCCCAGATAGTAAGTGAATATAAAAATGTGTTAAGAAACAGTGAGACTGTGATCTGGGTCTTCATTCTGCAGTATTTTTCTCCTCAATTTCTTAATTAGTTACAAAAGTCTGTGTAAGCCTATTTTTAATTTCTCCAACTGTACACTCTCCCTGCACTTTTCTTTCAATTATTCTGCAGCATGCCATCTCCCCGTGTAAGAAAGTATTTCACTATATGAGGCGTGCAATTTCTGCTCCTTAATTAGCTCTCATTACTTCTACTTATGCTCTTGCTCGATGTTCTAAATAATTCCTCTTGAACCTTCCTGTCCTCTCCCTTAAATGTTTGCACAATTGACTCGTGTCCTTGTTAGTCTGTTCTTAGCTAAATTTCAGTAACAATAAATCACTCCTGCAGAATCAATCACTCCCCAGCAACCCTACTGAGAACTGCTCTTTGAACTTGCACTCCAGGTAAAAAAAAAACATCCTGAGAGAAATAATTTTCTATCAAAGCCTTATAAAGATGAACTGCTTCGTTTCTGCCCCACGACACCAGGATCTGGCCTTGCTCATTGGCATCTCTTGTAGCAACCTCATGTCTCACCATGTGCTTGTTTTATCTTCACATTACTGTGGGATACAGATCTCTCCCTCCCCGAGGAAATATTTTTCATTTGTCCAAGCTGGTTATAGGGTACTGGAAATTACTTTTATTCTCTTGATCTTGCTCTGTCTGCACTATTATTTTTAATGTTTTCTTCATTTTCAACCAGTGGCAAATCTAATTTTTGTTCACCTTCATCTCCCAGATCACTCATACTATTAAACAGACCTCACTCTTTGTTGTTGTTTTTTTTTTCCCTTATTCAACACGTATCAACTATGTAGGGAATTACTTATTTAAAAATGAGCAGTTAGAATTTAGAGCTGAGGCAGTACTGTGACTGTGACAGATTAAAGGGTTTAGCAAGAAATAATAACAGAACTTTCTGTACAACATATTTGTCAAACACCTTTCATAACAAATATGTTTGAATCCAACAGTAATCCCTGTGCCACAAGAACAGACCTCATCTCTTTCCAATTTAAACTACTGCTGAGTTGTAATACCCTTTGTTTAGAGGTGTTCAGCTAATTTTCAAAGGAGAACATAGATTATCTCAGCTAATTTCCTTTCACTTTAAAAGAATTTTCTATGAATATAAAATTAAATCCAAATTCTCTATAAACTAGTGTTAGTACAAGACCTTTCTTCCGACAGCTTTTTATTTTGTTTTCCTGTGTCAGTCTAAGGAGAACTTCGTCTGAATGTTACCTCCCTCCACCAGCCAAGATGCTGATTTAATTCTGCCACTGATACTCTGGATAACTTTGTCCAGCTCAAAGTGATTTTTTTTTTCCCACTTGTTTTCCATCCCTGCCTTGCCTACCTGTGCACCTCCATTCCAATTCCATTTGGCTGCAGTGAGGAATGCAGTACACATTCGGAATATTCTGAAAGGACAACGTGGCTTTTTATTTCACTGGCAGGCACTGCGTTGTTGGCAGGTAGTATATATTTTCCATTTAAATCTATATAATGATAGCCATAAAGTGCAAAAGTTTGTGAGCCCATGAGAGGAACGATGGGAACCAACTAAGACTGAACAAAGATCCCCAACCCTTCCCCAGCTCAAGGTGAGACAAAACCCAGCAAAGGCAGCAGAGCATCTACCTGTACTGTGCTGCAGGCTTAGACTTCAACCCTTTGGATTTGGGAAAAAATGGCTCTCACCTTTCTTCCCAACACATTTAAACCATTGCATCTCACAAATATTTTTGGAAGCAGTTTGTACTTTCGTGGTGTAGGACACGGAATGGAAAGAGGTTGGATATGTGTGTAAGCCTAAAGCTGATTACTGATTCGTCACCCACATTTCAGATATCCCGGAATCATTAATCGCCAGGAGTGCTACATGACAGCTTCAGAGCTTTTATAAAAGCAAAGCTGGAAGTACTTTTGCAAAGAACTGTAGGAGTTTATTTTTCTTCCAGCAAATTTTCCCCCTGCAAAATCGGTTCTGAATTCATCGCCCACGCACGCTTCCCTGGATTCTACTAACATTTTACATTTACTGGCATGAGCTTCAGCATAACTTGGCTTTGCTTCTCCTCCCCTCTACCCCTGAAGAGTTACTCTGTCCACAAGAAGTAATGGGCAAAAACGTTTAGCAGTGAGGATTGGAAGTTTAGCTGCTTATCTAGGAGAACAGGGCATGCCTGAAGTCACGGCAGTGAAGTCAGTGGCAAAAGCAGGTTCCTCCTGAGCCAATGCTGAACCCCTGTTCCCTCTGCTTCTCCATGCAGCAGGCAAGGAAATATGTTAGAAAACCCTTTCTGGATGGCAGCTATGGCTATTCCTGTTGCCTCTGGAATTTTTTTGAGGAGTGAGGAAGCCCACCAGTGGGAAGCCGGGCAGTTTCTGGCTGTGGGGAACTAAAGCAGCTCATAGTCAGCCCTGTGTGAGACCTGGTGGGCTCTGGGTATCACCCATTATCTGTGTTGGATAATATAGGTGAACAGAACTGGAACTGAACATTTCAAGCTCAAAAACATGATTTCAATTTGCATAAATCCATCTTCACATCTGCACTGACCTGCAAGCCCATGTTTTTAAGGAATAGCAGCATTCCCCCTGTGCTTCTGTTCCTGCCTGCTGCTGCTTCTCTGGGTATTGTGCTGCCACAATTGGACTGTTCTTGTTCTAAGGTAACAAATCCTTCCAGAGACCAGAACAAACCTCCCCTGGGGCTCCTTTATATTCCTCCTAAGACCACTTAGTTCACTTTGCCAGGTACTGCACTATTGTTTTTATAGAATAAACCTGCCCTGTCTCACCCCTCCACCTGTCACATCCTTCATGATTCCAGAGACAAACTCTCCAGGCCCCTAAGGTTTTCACCCCTACACAAATGTTTCCTTCTGCTCCAGTCTCACTTTATTAAGGCAATATTGCCTGTAGTCCCCATGCATAAAGTGCCCAGTGTGGCACTGTCTGCATTTGGTAGGAGAGAGAAATGCCCCAACAGCCTGACTTCAAGTTATGTAATGTACATGTTTGGAAAATTGCATTTTATTGGCATCATGGCTTTCGTATATTTGAAAATTGGGTTTAAAGTTATTTTCTCCAGCAATCATGGTCATGCCATTCAAATCATAAGTAGAAGCAGTGAGCCATCTGACTTACAGAATCTCAGGATTCAAATGAAACCACGAATTGCTGAGGGAAATCTTGAGACTGGAACATTTTTAGTATCTTAAAAATATCTGTTTAACAGAACTTGTCTTCATTGTGCACCCACAGCCTTAAACTGTAGGCAAACATTAACAACCAGCCTTAACATCTCAGTGTTTAAACAGTTTCCTTGGCTGCAAGTATTTCCTTAGTGAAAAAAAAAAAAAAAATACAGCTTTTTCTTTACAGAAGGTTGGATTAGATAAATGGTCCTTTCCAGTCACAAAATCTATAAGGCTGTTCTCTGTGGTTTGTCTTTGTAGGATTTTTGATAGAGTTTTCTTCAAGCAGGACTGGCTTTCTTAACAAAAAAAAGAAGAAATGTTGCAGTGGTGAGGGAGAGGGCACTCTGACGCTGATGTGGGGATGAGAGTTGTGCATCTGCAGCACATCTGGCACATGTGGAGGCATCAGACCCGAAGGGCGTGCACTGTGGAGTCCATGCACACACCCACATTAACCAGCCCTCTGCTAGGTCTGCACCACACCAGGGCTCTCTCCACTGCTGCAGCATTTCTGCTCTGTGACACCCAACACGAACGGGGAACTTTCCTTCAGGAACAATTCTTGCAAAATTCTGGCACTGCAGTTTCTTGGCTTCCTCCTTTAAAGAACCAGTGTGACACCTGAGAGTGGCTGTAAGAAATACCAGCTCCTTAGGGATTCTCTTGTGCATTGCATGTCAATTTAGGATTTGCACAGCAGGATCTAGATCTCCTGTTAAAACTCCTAGAAGCAGACCCACACAAATACTAAATCAAATTTATTTACGTGGATCAAAATCTCTATCACAATTCCTGTCATTTCTGTGAAGCTACATTTGGGATTAATTTGGCCTACTACAATTATTTTCAGATCTGAACACATCATAAAATCTGTTTATAGAGATAAATTAAATAGGGAAGAGCAGAACAAAAATTATTTACTATAAATTATGAAATAAAACAAGATAGCAAAGTAATCTCTGCACAGATGAACCACTAAAATATAATTAGTGAGACTCTGCAAAAGACTGAATATACCTGAAATAGATTTAACATGTCTTGAATAAGATATGATCTTGGCATACTTTTAAAATCCCTGTTCCTCTCAACCAAAAAAAGACGAGGAAAGGAAAGGAAAAGGAAAAGAGAGCACATCAGAAAGATTGATTTATATGGCCAGGAAGCTGAGAAGATCACTAATGGGATAAAGAACCTTCCTATTATAGGCAGTCCAGTGTCACAGTACCCTGAAGCACTGTTTTGTATTTCAGATCAGATGACAATGGATGGATGGCCAGGTGGAAGGAAGGAATTGGAAGCCCAGGATTTAAAAGCATGATTGCCTAAGCTGGGCTGCCAAAACGATGACCTTATTTTCAAGTTATGAATCATTGTTAGTCTTGCTGAGTGGGACTCCCATAACTTCTCTGCAAACTCTCCAAACTGGATTTAAGTTACCTATTTTCAAACGCAACACAGTAACTTCAAGTCCCTTTCCATAATGAAGTGAACTGAACCCTGGATTTTATGTTTGCACCACACAGCTATCTACATTGTAATTTACTTTCACTTAATTAAATGGCTGGATCTTCCTAAGGACACAGTTAGGAACCTACACATTCAAAATGATGAAAACAAGGGGAAAGAGAGACTAATTCCAACACCTGCAAATCGTTTGTGTGCATCTCCACATCACCTTCTTGAAGCCTCAATGACATCATCAGCGTGGCAATCACTTATATCTGCCCCTCCCACCAATGAGAACTTTAGCAGAAGTTTATCAAAGTCACTTAGATTTTAAAAGCTCAACGGAAAAAATAAAGTGCTGAAGGTAAAGTTTGTATAAATTGGACCTGTCAGCAAAGGCTGATCTCAGTTGCCAAAATGGCACACAGGACACAGAAAACAAGTCTCAGGACAGAGATGTATTGAATGTATTGAGTGTTATGGACCAGAATGGAGATGCTTGAATTGCAAATGAGAAGCCAGAGTGGCCAGCAGAGAACAGTCAGAGCTATGTAAGCCTCATGTGCCTCATACCACTCATTAAACAATCTGCCTCCTTTTATTACTGGCTGGTGCTCACTTAAGCCCCCCAGTTTGGCCCCATTTCGGAAAAGGGATTGCAATCCAGTTCGGGATGGAAGCGGCACAGATTATGCACTGAGAACCCACGAGAGTTAACAAATGCTCTAACCCCCCGGGCAGACAAATAAAGGCTCTCTTGCCACAGCCATTACTTGAGACGTGAGCCGTGGGAATTCAAGAGCACACCTAGGCAGGGAATTGCTTATGGAGCAGCCAACACGCTCCTCCAGTGAGAGATCACACTTCACACACAGCCCCAGCTCCATCCACCCTCAGCAGCCAATTCCACCTGCCTTGTGCTGCAGGAGCACTGCCAGCTTCCCCTCCTGTAGCTGATGCCTGGATTGGCTACCTGGAAACAGAGACTGGACAGGAGTAAGAGAATAAAAGTGAATATTTATTGGAAGGCCTTCAAGGGCACACCCTGGCGAGCACACCCTGGGCTACCAGGGCCCAAGATGGACCCCAAGATGGACAAAAAGTCACGAGTTGTCGTCACAATTATAGGTTCTGGTCCATCAGCATATTAACATAAATTCACCAATTAAAACTTTAGCTACTGATATAATTCTCCCCAGCTTGCGCCCTCTTTTTTTAGATGTTGGTTTACACTTTCTGGGCCCGGGAATCACAGAATCACAGAAAGACTGGGTTGGAAGAGACCTCTGAGATCATCAAGTCCAACTGATGCCCCAACACCTCAATCAGACCCTGGCACTGAGTGCCACATCCAGACTTTCTTTAAACACACCCAGGGATGGTGACCCAACCCCCTTCCCAGGCAGATCATTCCAGTACTTTGTTACCCTTTCCGTGAAAAACTTTTTCCTAATGTCCAACCTAAATTTCCCTTGGTGCAGTTTGAGACTGTGTCCTCTGGTTCTCTGGTTCTGTGTCCTCCAGCTGCTGCCTGGAGAAAGAGACCAACCCCAAGCCCTTTCAGGGAGCTGTAGGCAGTGATACTTGGAGAGCAGGCCTGGAGAGGGTTGTTATGTCTATCACAGCCCAAGAGAGCAGCTAACAGGTTACAAAGCACTTCAGAGTTACCCACTAAGTATGACAGGATCTGAGAAATATGAAATTTAAAATCCAAGGCATCATTGCCTGGCTCCAGGAATGCTCAACGTTTACCTCTCAGCCTCCTGACAGAGTTACAAAGCTGAGCATCACACCTCCAAAATGACACTGCTCCTTAAAGCACACCTCTGCTCCCTATGCTGAGCTCTTCCCTCTTCATAGACAGCCGTGCTGCACTGGAAAGAAATGTCTGGGTAATCAATCCACAGTGCCAGGCTGCAAAAAAAGTCGTGCTGCTGCATGATGCCTTATGTCTGACTGCCATCAAAATGTGTCAGCTGAGAGGGCCAAAACAGTATCAAAATTGGTTTTCTCAGAAAAGGCCATTACCAGCCTTTAAGGAAACTCAGTTTCTGTATCTGTCTCACGCCTGTGACCATATTGAGTGAGCTCAAAGGGAAAAACCGATTGTTAGATCATGACAGAACAGCACAGTCATTACTTTGAGCTGAAATTAGTTATCCCAGAAAGGCTGTTTGAAGATTAATGTTTTCACAGTACTCTGCAAATGCAAGGACTTACATCCTGACTTCTACGTCCTGATAAAAATACTCACGAGGTTCCTCATGTGTTTCAGCATTATTGTCAGGCAGGTGTTCTCGTAGGAGATGACCAGTTGTGCTCCAGGCTTGTGACCAGCTGTCTGAGGACCTGAAAAAGGCCAGACAGCTTGATTTTTTAGTTAACGTCTTAGAGGAAGCAGATCTGTAAAGTACTGAAGCACACATCAACTATCATATACAAACCTGCTGCATGCTTACATCAGGGATGAAATTAGAAAACTTGGATAAGGAGTGTAATGGAAGAAAGTGGTCTGACATGCAGTGCTCCTTTTCTTTCCTGTTTGTTAACTGCCTGTGAGATTTTCTGTTTGCTAATTGCCATCAATCTGAAATTCAGTGGGAAATTTATGCTTGAGTGACAAATAATTGGGGTGGTTTTTTTGGCAGTCACTGATGACACTATTCACTATTGTTGCAGTTCTGTCTGGTTAAAAACACTGGATTTTTTTTTCCAGTTCCCAAGAGAAAGAAAAAAAAAAAAGAAAAAAGGAAAAAAGAGCAACTTTCCTGACCAGTTCCAAAACAAGTCAAAGAAACAAAATCATATATAAATTCTCCCTTCCTCATTCTGTACTTTCTGTGTTCCAGGCTGGTTTTCATGCAACCCATTGCTTTCATAGATTTTTCTAAGATGCACTTGAAGAGCCTGATTCAATTCCCATGGGGAAAAAAAAAAAAAGACAGAAAAAACCCACCACATTTTTCATTTTCCAAGCAAGAAGAATCAGTCTCAAAACGTGGAAGAAATGACTAAGCAAATCCTGTTCCATCTTTCTGCTGGAGGCACTGAGCCAGCTGTCTTCACTGCCAGAAAGGCGTGTCCCTGAAGCTGGCTCAGTAACGTGGTTTACCTGCCCTGCAGAGGCAGCAGGGAAACACAACAAAGACGCCTCTTACCACTGTAAACCACACAGTGGTGAGCACAACCTCTCCTCAATACCTATCTGACCTCCCTGTTTTATCTGACCTCCTTATTTTGCAGTGTTTCGCCTGAGCAGGGGCTGAGGAGCTGGGCTTGAGCCATTTTGCACCTCCTGCTCACCATCAAAGACAGCCCAGACACTGCCTGTGTGGAGGCGCCTGGTTTTACTTGGGCAATCAGGGCTCCGTTTCATTAGACCAAAGCTGTATTACAGCCACTAATTTAGGTGGAAAAGTAAGAAGTCAGTCCTGAGCTAAGCTTACAACAGAACAAGGACATCTCACGGGCTCTGCTCTCCCACCTCCCCATTGGAGAAGTAGCTGAGCTGGAGACCTCAGAGAGAGAAGTCCAGCCCTGCTTCCTGCACCCTGGGACCTGCCAGTGACACAGCAGCCCTGAACCCACTGCAGGGTGACACAATGACACCAGACAGGACAATACAGTGGTAATTACCTCTTGAGGTAGAAACACATCTTCTGGTGAGCAGAGGCACGGGGAAGGGATGGTGAGAGTGAAAGGACAGCCATCACTCGCCAGGGTTATGCAGTGCCACAGGAGGCTTTTTAGGGATCACCAGGACTGCTCTGCTGGGCAGCAGGAGGGTTCCCACGGGTCCCTTTCAGCCTCAGCAGACACCTGAGCACTCCCTGGCTCACTCTTGCCCTCCCCTCCCCTCCCCACAGGTGCCCCAGAGCCAGGGTTGTGGGAGCAAGAAATCCAACTCCCCCTGCTCAGCCTGTCCTCTGTTGCCCAGCAGAGGGGGTGGCACAGGGGGTGTTGTAATGGATTAGCCACGCTGGGTGTGTTTTTCTGAAGAAACCAGATGTGTAACCTCTGGAGTGAACAGAAACTAAAATAACTGCCAGGCAGGCTCAATGACAGTGGTGTCGTGTACTACTGGCAGCCTGAGAGCCAGTGTAATTGCCATTTATCCCAAGGAAGGGAACTCCAATGAAGTAGAAATAACACAGTGTGTACGTGCAACTGCTTTAATATAATTTTTCCAGGCAGCCTGGACACCAACACTACTGATTTCATGATGCTTGGAATGGAATTTCAGCACATGAATCCATCTCCAATTTCTCCCCTTTAGAGACTACAAGAATACATTTTTAATCACATCCTAATTAGAAAAGGGCCTGGAACACTTGAAGAATTGAAATCTCAGGAAGAAATCACTAAGCTGGGACTTAGAAGACCAACTAGCAGTTTTAATTTGTTATTGTCCCTTATGAACTTTGACAAATCACTTGGCAAGACTGTACCTTATTTCATTTATTGTGGTATGCAAATAGGAACAGGGAGGGACAGGGGATGAAAGTTCCATGAACCAGACAATGCTGAGTTTTTTCCAGGGTAAGAAAAAGCCCATAATATTCAATTCTTCTTTTTTTTCATGCAAAGCCACTTTCCCATTTTTTTTCTCTTAAGCTGTGAGTCTTTTTGCCTTGAATTTGCAACAGGAAATGTAGAATTCTAGACTATTACACACCATGTAATACAAGAGCAGTTGTGTTTTAACATAAGGGCACGATTCACTTGTGGGCCTCTGTTAATTTTGTGAATTGCAGTGAGTCACCATGAGTGGTTTAGCAAGAGCAACAGATTTCAGAGGCTAAGTTACATCATCAGAATCCAGCTGATCACTGTGCCTTCCCTTTCCTACCAGAACTACCAGTGCCTTTTTTTCTTTAATTTTTACAGTGTGGTGCTTCTATCCACAGAAGGAATTTTTCTGTGGGAGGTTTTTTTTTTCTTGAAAGTAAGAAATATAAATAAGTTTCTTACAAAAAAAACCAACCAACCAAACAAAAAAAACCAGACAAGAAACCCAAACCAAGCCAACCGCCCCTCCCCCCTCCCCCCAAAAAAAAAAACAAGAAGGGAAAATGCATTTGAATATGCAAAATGAAGTCTGAAACACACACTATGGGCACACTATTATTGAAATATTTGCTCCTACTGTGCGATAAATTGAGTACTAATGGAAAAAAAATAAAAGGAAGGGAAATTAAAAAAACCAGAGTATGGGACATCTGATAAACATGGAAGAGACCTCTATTGCTTATATTTCATAATAAAACCCAGTTACTGTTAGCTACACTCAGCTGGTATACTTTTGGTTTTCCCACACTCAGTGCTAGAGCATAACCTCTTCAAAGTCCAGGTGATTTTAGCTTCAAATGATGACAGAATACACATACAATAATTACTTCTAACCTATCCAGCCTGGGCAGATGGCCTTGAGCTCAGGCCCCACATTTTTGGGAAGTGTCATGCTCTACTTGCAGCCCGTTTTAGACAAGGAGCCAGCGTTGGTCTGTTGCAGGGACAGGACAAAGCTGTGCTGACGACAGCTGAAGCAAGAGTTCCACCCAGGGATGGATCCTTCACTCTCTGGTGTCAATGCAAAAGCTGTCAAATTCCAAATGCGGACCCCAGAGACCTGGTAGTTTTTTTCCTTTCTGGTTTGTGCCTACGTAGCCCAGCATTTGCAACCCAGCCACCAACCCTACTACAGAAAAGCTCAAACACTGCCAGTTTATAATCTCCTATCAAGGAACATAAACGTGAGGAAACCGTGGGTCCTTTTGTCTTTTCAAATAAAAAAATGAAGGCAATTAGCGATCAGATTTCTACTGAAGGTGAAATGAAATTCACAGTAGTCAAGTATGCAGTTCTTTGTTTCATCTAGATGGTCTTTTCTGGCGTGCTGGAGAGCTACCAGCTCCAGATTCTACCATTTGTGCAATGTTTCCCTTAAAAGCAGCGTTTTAAAACCAAGCTCTGCATTACACTGTGCACAACGTTTGAGAAATACAAACGGTGAGGAAGATGCTACTGACAAAATCAATGGGGAAACTGTAACTTAGTAATCCATTGCATTTCACACGTGGACTGCACAGCAAAGTGGAGAAACTAATTAACTAAGCGTCAACGCGCTGCCGTTAGGGAGCTCAGTATTATTCTGTATTCTGCACCCTCAGATTTTCCTCAGACCTTTTTTCTTGGTCACATCTGGCATCAAAGAGTGCTGGAACCTGTTTGGATTTCCAGGGTTGGGCTTGAACGCCCCAAGCCAACCATCTGCCTGCTTTAGTTGCAGCCTCCCAAGTCTCTGCCCTCGTGCAGCCAGCTCTAAACACTCCGACTGTCTCCGTGCTTTAGTCCTGCACGCCAGCCAGGGGTGCACACAGGTAAAGGTGACCAAATCAAGGAGGCAGCTTGTGGCAAAAGCTTTACATCAAGAGTGAGCAACTTCAGAAGATCAAAACACTATGGGACAGGAGCAAGAGAGCCTCATTCTCCCCAGGGACTGTTGGCGAGGACTGGGATTCTGCACGGAGGGCAATACTGTATTACAGTGGCCCTGGAGAGCTTGGATCTGCCTGTAGAAGGACACGGAACCTGTTCCCCCGCTGCACCTCAAGGACAGAGGCTCACATAAACACATGGAGCACTGATTATACACGCCAGAACTGGGCCTGGGCTCTACAGTGTTATAGCCCGCAGCAGAACAAAAACAGTCTGAATTATTAATATTTTCAGGAGATATAAACTCAAGAGAAGAAAAATAAACAAGTTTGATATAAAAATGTTTTTGATAGTTTTTTTTCTTTCTTCCTCCCTTTTTTTTTAAGGGCCTTTATAAAAGTCTGATAGTGAAATCACTCCTGATATCTGCCCTGACTGCCTTGTAGTGTGCTTGAAATAATGAAATGCTGACAATATTCAGGATAATTCAGAATTCATCCCACTGGGAGTGCTGATTCAGTATTCATGTCAAGTAAATTTAACACTGATTTCTAATCTCTCTATTGCTGGGAGCAGAGTACAAATTCATAAATTTTAATTTTTATTTTGCTTTAGTAAGAGTAATTACCTACATTTATAGATTAAAGCACTGTAAGAGAAAGATGCTTGTTTGATCAAAATTCATAACCTGATCCTATTGGGCATTAATCTTATTTCATATTGATCCTAACCGAGAGAGAGATGATTTTTTCTGCTTGAGAGAGAAGTTAGCAGATCCACGGAAAGCTACAGCCCATATTAAACTCGAGTTATTTTTCAAAACAGAAAAATATTAAGACCTCCTATAACCTCAGAAAGCAACGAAATTTGTGGGGAAAAACATGTAGCCCTTTTTCATGGCAACCACGTCTTTCCTACAGGCTCAGTGAACTTAATTCCTCCCCAGACTGTGGCATTACTACAGAGTTTACCTTCAAATCAAGAGTGTTTCTGGGCACCCTCAGCCAACAAGAACCTCCAGGGCCACTTTGCTCTTCCCAACAACTCCTTGTTTGCTACCTGGCACCTTGGCATGACCAGAAACCTCCTCCCGCCTTAGCTGGACTTGTGTCTCCTCTGGATGAAAACACTGTGCAGAACGCCACGGAACACAGACTTCAGTGAGCTCACTGGGGCACGGCAGTGAGCCGAAACCACTAAACCAGCCTAAATCCAAAGGCGAGGTGAAGAACAGGAAAACATCTATGAAATGTGTATGTTTTGATATACCTCATCAGCACAGGCAGCTCCCTCTGACAGCTGAGCTCACCTGCCTGCACAGTTCACCACAAGTGCTGCAGCACCCAGAGCAGCTCTGCCCACGGGTCTTCTTCCCTGCTTTCACCAGGTCTAAAATCATTGTTTGGACCTCGTTTGCTACGTGCTGCTTTATCAGTAAATGAGAGTAATCCATTTCCTAGGCTAAAGAGAGCTGCTTTTGTTTGTGCTTGGGATTTCATTTGTTATTTTCCCCTGTGCTGAACAAAGGTTTTGCCCTGAGTCTAGAAGTGACGTATCCAAACTTTAAAAGGCAGAGTTCTTGAAAAGGAAAAACCTAATCCCCCTGTAACCTCACTGCTCAAGTGCAGAGACACATCAATCTTCCCCGACCATGCTGTGACCCTCACTGCCACTAACTACACAGTGGGGAGCAGATTGGCTTGCCTGGCTCACAGCTTTCATCAAACACCCACTAAACACATTTTTGCCTCTGTTTCTTCATTATCTTCCTCGATTTTGTTGTCACTGACAGCAAAAGTAGATGGCTCATCCTTCAGACTATACTGGTTCAGGACACCGCTGTAGGAATTATGACGTTGCAAGTTATTCCTCAATTTTATAATAAATTCAGTTCAAGATTTTGCACAAAACTTTTACACCCAGATTCTCTGTAATAATTAGGCAGCTGAATATTAGTGACATATCAAAACTCTGCTGGGACTTTAACTGCCTTGTGCCTCAGCTCACTCTCACACCTGCATCTTTGCTTAAAGACACTCACAGAGAGATGCAGCCCATGGACCCAGACCACACGTTCCTGACACCTAGGGCATCTTTGCATTATCTCCTTGATCCTTTGTAAAAGTTAGAGCAACCATTAGTAATTTTCAATAGTCATAATGGGTTTAATATGATAATGGCATGCCCTAATCAAATAAACTCTGCACAGGGGGATTCTTCCAAAGGCTGAGAAGCCAAAATGGGATTTGTTTTGTTCTGATGGATTAAAAAAAAAAAAAAAATGGTCCCAGCAAAAGAGATAATGAAACCTCTGTCTGCAGAGGGATTAAATTAACTTAATGGACATGCAAACTAAATATGCAGAGATACAATCCTTTCTGAAATGTGGAAAACTGATGATCTTGGAAACTATCCTATCGCTTGGAGCACATAACAACCAGCGGAATTGTTGTGGTGCAGAGTGCAGCTGCAGACTCCTTTATGAGGTTTCATTTTACCTAAAAACTGGGTACAGAAGATTATTATCAGTGCAGAACTAAGGCAGTGGAAGACAATAAACATTCAGAGTCTACTTTTTATAGTTTATGCTTTGGCTTTTAACGCTGTAATGTCAGAAATTAGATTAAATTAGGCGCTGGACAGAAGAGGAAAATGGGTTAAGTATTTAGATAGGCTAAGGGAACAGTGCAGCATCTCATTTAGCAAGAAGTGAATTACCACAGTCATTAATAATGTATGCCTAAGCATTAACATAATGTTCTGTTATTTACCTGCTTCACTCATTGTGAAAATTACTTTAGAAGTCACCTCTGATTTTCTTCGCTTGTGCAAGCACACATTGTGCTTTGTCATGACTCACATCCTTTCCTCCATAACCTTTGAATATTTTGTTTTGTAAAACAAGAAACCTGCCACAGTTTGTGTAAATAAACTTTTGCTTTGCATATAAGCATGTTTACTCAAAAAGAAATGAAGCAAGACTGAAGGGAATATGACAAAGAGAAAGAAATCTACAGGTGATATTAGTAACACATTTTCAGAGACCTTGAGAAATCAGGAAGTGTTTGTTGGTATCCTTATACCCTAAAAACCTCCAAACCATCTAAACACTTTAAACTCATCTTTGCATAATATTATCTAGAATCACCATTTCTTGGAAAAGAAATAAGGTTGGTAATCCACGTACCTAAGGTCAGAGATGACGAATCTTCTGCCAAAGTATTTTTGGACCAATTGAGGAAGAAGTTGAGTACAAGCTCATTCTGAAAGAGAATACAAATACTGTAGGTAATATCATTTCTTGTGCTCTGTTCCTTGTATCATTCCCCTCCAAGAATCTTGCTGGTAATTTTTTAATGCATATATTAGAGTTAGCAATAAAAGGGAGCTTTTTTCCCTTTGGTCATGGGCAGAGAACTCAGGGAAGGACTTCTGCTCAGGCCCTGGGAGGGTGATGGTGCCCTTCAGCACTGTCTCAGGGGATGCTGCATTGGTGCCTACCCAGCCCCTGTCTGCCAACACACTTGCAGACAGGGACCAGAGACCTGTGCTCTTGCTCGATCTCCAGTAGCTCGAGGTTTGTTTTAGCAGCTGCAAGCACTTCGGCAGAGCAGCCCATCTGTGACACAAAGGCAGGAGACTGTCTTTGCTGTGAGCTGTGTAGCCAGCAGGAAACTTGCCCTCGGCACGGGACCGACCCCAAGTAGCTGACCTGGTGTGTGCCTCCCCGAGGCTCAGATATTGTGCAAACCTCCCTCCCGTGGCAGCTTAATGGACACTCACACTGAAAAGCTCCACACACGGTTAAATCCTACCAGAAACCCACAGGGAGTGAAAGGCACGATCATATTTCACCATCCTCTTTAAAAGAGTAATCCGCCCTATGTACTGCTGTAACTTTTATTGTTATGTACTGACCTGTGCTGCTCTAGTGAACATATATTACAGGTAGTTACACTCAGCTGGAGAGAATTAAAACAATAAACCAAATCCCCAGATTTCAGTATTTTGCAAGGCAATAAAAATGTGAATTCTTAAATGCACTCTTATGACTCTGAATCAAAGCTGGACAGTTAATTGCATTTTATTAGCTTTTCACAGAGCCGTATTTCAGAATGGCCATTCTTTAAGATGGTTAGAATTGGTACATTCATGCTCATGTTAGTTGGACTGACACTGTAATGGATGGGTAGAACAAGAGACTTTTCAGATTCCAGCATTAAAATGTCACTATTGTTTTTTTTCCAGGCACTGGAAAATAACGTGTCTCTTATCGGCTAGATGTACTTCATGTAGTATTTGTGTTGTTTCAGTTTGACAAGATGTAGCATGATGTGTGCAAGGAAAAAAGAAAAGGAAGAGGTAGTGACAAAAGCAGCTAGAGAGGAGTTAACATGTGGTTACAGCAGACAGAGGAACAGATGCGTATGTTCAGTGGAGAGATAAGATTTAGCAATCTGGATTTATTTAAGCAGTTGCCTTTCATTTTTCACTCTACTGTTTGGAGTTTTTCCTCCCACGCTGATATTTTCTCTGAAAGAAAAATCAGGGGGAAAAAAAAAAAGAAAAAAGAAAAGAAAGAGAGACCAACATAATTGTTTTCCTTGAATTGAATGACAGACCCTTAAGTTATTAGCAGTGGACTGCCAATACACCTGTCTGTATTGAGCATGGGTAATTATTCTCTCATCTGATGAAGAGAGCTTACAGGGGAAAGCCCATACACCTGCCACAGCTTCCAGCAGCTTTAAACAGCAGAGTTATTCTCTATGGGATCTTCACTCGCTCTTTCAGCACAAGTCCCAAGTGCAGCAAATCTCCAGGGTTGAGAGTATATTTTTGGCAGCCCGGGCTTTATTTGACAGCATGAAAATCAGCAGTGAAACTTAAGTAGCCCTATGAGTTCAAACATCTTGAGAGAAATAGGAAGGAGATGGAAATAAAGATACACAAACTGACTTGAAAGAGAAATAAAAAATTTCCACACCGAGCAGCATGGTTTTCTTTCTGCTTCCTCTCCACCTACTCTTTCTGCAATAAATGGAAATGCAGGAACCAAGAGGTTTGTGAATAGGAGGTGCAAAGTTTGTTTTGGGTGATAACTCCAAAACCTCATTCTAAAGGAGAGAACGCTGAAGAAAAATGACATTTGGTTTAAGTACAGAAGAGGAACCATGCAGAACTTACAACAGGCATGAACAGGACAGGCATGAACCCTGCTGGTGCCACAGCTGCTGGCAAAACTTTCCTGGCCTGTGTGCCCATCACCCTTAAGGTATTGAAGCCTGTGGGGAAGCAGCAAGGCTGATGCTGGCAGAAGGAATGCAAAACCTTAATGGAACAGCTCACGGGACAGGAGCAGATGCAGCAGGTTGTCCAGGGCAAAGTGCTTCAAAAGCAGAGGGGGGTGTCTCCCGGGTGTTTGTGGAGAGAAGCACTTTGCACACTGTTATTTAAAAGACAGCAAATTCCCCCTGACCTGTGCTAATGTGCCCGCTGCAGGACTCCACCACTTAGACTTCCACCAGAAAATGTGTAAAGGACCTTATTAAACCCCCTCTTTGTCAGCAGACCTCCAAAAAGCACACTCAACTTTCACGTGATTCCTAAACCTATGAGACCTCCATCAGCTGGACCCCAGTTAACGTGGCTGAAGCACAGAATGAAGCCTGCACCTAAAGTACACTGCTGAACAGAAACAGGTCCATCAGAGCTTTGAACGTGTGAATGAGCTGTGCTAAGGTGGAGAGAGTCCATTTCTAACCCAGCAGTTTTTGTTACACAGAACGGACTGTGGGTGGGAATCGCAGAGACCCTGTGATGCTCTCGGCAGAAAGGAAGACGCTGAGGATGACCAGAAGCACCCACTTAAAAGGGACAAATTCCTCCTTTACTTGCACTGGGATACAACTGAAATAAAATATTTCAGTGGCCTCGGGGGGCTGGCACAGCCTTGCACCACTGCAGCATGATACGATTTGTCTGCTGCTCTCCATCAGAGCCTAACTAGAAAAGCACTCTGCAGTTTGTGACACACAGCCAGATTTCAAGCCAGATTTAATTTCGACAGAAAGAAAAGCAGCCTCCCCTCAGCTTTCAGCTTTCTTTTCAGCTGTGCTGGAGTAGATTTGGGGTCAGAGAACACCCATGCTCCTGTTACACTTTAACAGGATGGAGAACCAGCAGGAAAGAAAGAAACCAGAAGAAGCTGACCTTGGTGCAGCTGTTATAACTTCAGGAAAGGACAGCAGAAGAGAGAGGACTTTGAACCCTCCCCATTTTGGCTCTGCTGGATGCCTTGCCACAGGAACACGGGAGTGGTGGGAGTTCAAGGGACCCACATACCCTGGGAGCCCTTTGTACCCCACGTGATGTACCTCGTACAAGCTTTTCTCTCATCTCTGCCAATCCCGAGGAGCACCAGTGAAAAAAAATAGAAATGAAATATAGGAAGCTCTTGTCAAATTGATCACTTTTACAGTGTAAAACATTATTCACCCTAGAACAATGCTGTGGTCCTGGTTTTTACTGTGTGCTTGAAAATGAATGAACATAATTTACAATCATTTCCATTTACATCCTCTTAAAAGTCCTTTTACAAAGCCTATAAGTCACCATAAAGCTGTTTATAGGACCTATCTACAGCTGAAACACCATCACCGTTTGCTTACCTGCCTGAACTAGGTTTATCTTTGCCCTCAAAGTCCTCAGTTAATTTGGATACTTAGAAAATCTTTATAAACTCTAAACCCAAAAGACTTTTTTCTTTTTTTTTTACCAATTGGCCTACTGTGCACCAGCACTTACAACTGTGTTTGACACTGGGGCCGAAACCAGACTTAATTAATGCAGCCTTACCTTGCTTTTGTGTCCCCAGGCAGTGCACAGCCCTCCTACAACACAGCCGAAAATTGATGAGCCATTAGGGCAGCCCTAATTTATATGATGAGATTTGGGCTGCAATGTCCATTCAGCCCATCACTCAGCTGGAATTAAGTGAATACACAAATACAACAATGGTCAGCAGCAGCCATCTTTTGCCACAGACTTGCTTTATGCTTTGGGAACGTATATTTTTGTCCTCTTCCATGTTACCAACCTTCAGTTCAATGTTTCTTGGTGCTTCACCTCTTTTTGGTGACATCACTTGGTTGTTTTGCCATTTAATGGAGCAAAACTCAAAGATTCTGAAGATTGTTGAGAATTTTTGCCCTGCAGATCTACAAAACTCAGGTATTTCAGTGTATGCAGACGATAAGTCAGTCAGCAGTGGTGCAGCTGGCCCAAAACGAAATATTCTTTTTGCTGTGATCAGAAATATTGACACTGGTTTGGAACAAGTAGAATTTAATTTAAAAAAAAAAAAAAAAAAGTGAGGTGCTGAAACCTGTTTTTCATCCTGTCCTGACTCAGTGTGACAATGAAAGTGCATCAACTTCTGCATGTTGGTGATTGATGTAATGAATACAGCTTCTTCATCATGAACACAGCCTGGTGGAGGAGTTATTTATAACAGTGCTAACCTGAATTTAAGAAAAGTCTCCTATTCTAGGCAATTCTTCAATAAAAGTACCTAAGTGAGGCTTATGCTTAAAGTAAACCACAGACTTTAAAAAAATGCCTTGAATAAGGATGGGCATGAGCACTTTTAAGTATTTAAACTGACGTGAGGGTCAGGGAGGAATCACAGCATCCTTAGGGCTGGAAGGGACTGATGCCTGAAGTGGCTCCCTACAAACAGAGACTGGACAGGAGGAAAGGAATAAAGGTGGATATTTATTTATTTGAAGGCCTTCAAAGGCACAGCCTGGGGAGCCAGAGGCTGCTCTCACACTGGACCCCAAGATGGATCCCCCAAGATGGACCCCGAGTCACGAGTTCTTCACACTGTTACAGGTTTTGGTCCATTTGCATCTCAGCATAAATTCACCAATTAAAACTTTAGCTACTGATGTAACTTCCCCCAGCTTACCCCCCCTTCTCAAGGTGTTGGGTTGCACATTTTGGGCCCAGGACAGTCTGGGTGTCCTGGGAGAGCAGTCTCGGAGAGGTTTTGTTATGTCTACCTTAACGTGAGAGAACAGCAGCTCACAGGTTCCAGGGCACTTCAAAGTTACACACTAAGCACTACAGGATTTAAAAATATGGAAGTTAAAATCCAAGGCATCAAGACCTCTGGAAGTCACTCAGTCCAACCCCACTGGCACAGCAGGGTCACCTGCAGCAGGTGACACAGGAACATGTCCAGGTGAGCTTGGGATGTGTCCAGAGAGGGAAATGCCGTGACCTCCCCAGGCAGCTGCTCCAGCTCTGCCACCCTCAGTGTAAAAATGTACTTCCTCATGTTGAAGTGAAAATTCTTGCATTTTAACTGCACAACAACCAGCCCAAACTTGAGCAGATTATTTGGCAGTGTCCAAGGAGCCAAGCTCCCAAGTCAGCTGTTCATACCGAATTACGTGTAACTCTGTGAGACAAAAAGATTGTTATGCTCTTTGAAAATCTTCTCAATTTCAACTCAGGGCTCAGAATTTATATTCATATTAATAAAAGATCTCCTGTTTGCTTTGCATATGGACAATTTCCTCTTTAATCTCCATTACAAAGTCACGGCTGGGAAAGTTATATAGTTAGGCAGCAAACATTCTTTTTTTTTTTTTCCCTCCTGCAAGATGTTTGAGATTTTGGAGAACAAACATCCTGTCACACCCTCTTTTGGCTGTCCACACCATGACACCAAAGCAGCCCCAGTTTGTGCTGTGGCCCTGAGGCCGTGGGACGTGACAGGGCTCACCTGGCAGAGGCCCAAGCTGTGCTGCAGAACGTGCCAGCAGTGAAACAGCAGAGTCAACCACGAGCTCGAGCCTTGGCTCCCTTGAATTTACTGAGCCTCCGTGCAAGCCTGGGGTCTGATATCAAACACCCTTTTTTTTCCCTGCCTGACAGCTTTCCTGACAAAGGCTGCTCACTGGAGGATGCTCCTTCCCCTCAGACCCTGGTGTCACTGTCAGTAATTGACTGCTCAGCTTCCGAAGTGATGCAGCATCATGATTTAACATCTTCCCAGGGTGCCTGTGGCCCCTGTGCTGCTCTCAGCCCTGGCTTTTACACTGCTCAGGTGCACAAGGCTTCATCCTGGCTCAGACAATGAAAAGCCAATGTTTGTTACCATTTTGGCTTTGTGTTACCATTTTTGGCTTTCCATTTTTAAACAGGAGGAGAACCTCAAACCTCAGAAAACAATAATGAATGAAAAACGTGAAAACACCTGTTTTAAAGGACACAATGCATCATTCTGATGTTATTGAAACATTCTGGGTTAGGTCTTATGTTTGCAAAGCTATTTCTTCTACCTGTTAACCACATTTTGAAACGAGTATTTCTGGGCTGAAAGAATGGAACTTTTCATTTAACAACTGTCAAAATCAGACTTTTCAATATTTCAAAGCTTGCTTCTATTTTTAGACATTGCATTCCTCAGAACCTACTCCTTACTGTCAAAAATTCAGTGAATCACTACTTTTCAATGGCAGCAAAGGAAGAAAACTTTTTCTGAAAAATTCCCTGCCAGGTCTAATAAACTATTTCTCAGTCATACTTGCCTTTGTCTTAAGTTTTGATGAATGCTGCAATGGCTCCATCCCAAAATGCATCATTAGAAGATGTGTCACTTATGTATTTTTATTTTTTCCCACAAACAGGCAAAGGAAAATTTCCTGAATCTTTTGATAAAATGCTACTAGAAATCAGGTGCAAATAAAAGAAATACTGGAATTGCTCACATTAGCCAGTTTCCTGGAGCCACTTAATAGCTGCTTCAGATAGAGATTCAAATCCTTCACTCGTTTATGTTCAAGATCCGTAAAAGGTAAATGCCATGAATGGGGAAACCTGCAAAAGAAGAATACTCGTAAGCACAACTCCTGCACTGTATTTGCTGACAATATTTCCAGCTCTACTTAACAGAAGAAAGCAAAGACTTCCTAAGAGGTTTAGCAGGTAAGGGAAGGAATGCTTACAGGGTCCAGAGGATTGTTTACCCCCTGACTCAGTTTCTTCTAATAAATTGCTGGTAAATTGTCTCATACTGAAGCACTTTTTCTCTCTGAATAATTAATTAAAAAGTAAGTAAATAAATAAACAAATTCTGAAAGACACTTTTTTTTGCATTTTATGGTCTCTAAATACATCTAAATACTTGTCCCTTTGTGATCCCAAGAAAACATTGCCTTTTTGCACAACAGATCTCTGATCTCAGCCCAGAGTTGACATATCCTTACCACAGAACACTGAACACCAAAGCCTTACAGCAACAATGTGACATTTGATGAATATACCATTGCTTGCATTTTTCCTCAGCTATTTAGAGTGTAGATAAGGTTTTCAGAGCAGGTCTCTGATCCCATATCTAATTTCAGGTACTAGCATAATAAAAAATGATATATGAAAAGAATGATCATCACACTAACAAAATCACTCCCAACAAAAGCAATAACAATAAAAATAGCGAAAGTAATGTTCTTCCTGAATTTTTGTTAAGATGAATTTAATTTTGGTTTAGTAAATAAATCATACATGCATAGAATGGCCTTATGTCAATTTTCAAATACTTTGGTGGTTGAAAATGTCAAAACCTCCCATTTTTTTTACTTGAACCATCTTTGTATTTTAGAGACAATGCATATTAGATCAGTCAAAAGATTAGAGTTTTAACAACACAAATAATCAATTTATATTAACCTTGCCCTGACAAAGGGTATTTATCTCTCAGGCTGAAGGAGCATTAGAAAAGCTATCTGTGCTAAATTGCACATAATGGGTTTTGTGGTATGGATTGCTAATGGTAGGATTCATAATTAACATTAAGATTTATGTCCTCTAATGTATGAGACAGAGAAAGGCAGAAGTTTTGATCTGGTTGTATTTCATGTCCCACCACCGAGTGTGCTTACAAACCTCTTTCTTTTTTCCTGCAATGAGCCTTTTTATCTGCTAGATCTCACCAGGAATCTGAAGGGTTCAGAAAAAGGAGCTGCCTAGTTTGTGATACCCTGAAAGGGACACTTGGCAGCTGGAAAATCCTGTAGGGAAAAACTCAGTGCTGGTATAACTGAGTCTGCAATTCAACCAGCGAGGGACCAGGATGACATCAGCATCAGCATGGATCTCTGAACTTGTGATGATTCCTGCCCGTGGCACTGGAGGATCAGAGCTCAATTAGGGGCTGCACAGATGCACAGGAAGAGGTGACTCTTCCCTCACAAAATCACAGTGGCAGGACACATAATGAGGGGGGAAAAGTGGCACGACCCTGGATCGTGACATGTGTGAACAGCAGGGATAAAAATAGAGCCCAGGTCATCTGGCACACAGAGACAGCCTGTGAGAGTTCTGGCTTCCTCTGGGGCACAAAAGGACTTCTTTCAAGGCATGGGAGAGAAGAAATGCTTGGAAGCAGCTTAAAATGAATTAGTCTGTGTAACACAAAGAGAAGTTTTCCATCTCTGGCTGGAAAATGCAGGCCCTCAGAAGATGCACCCGAAGCACAGTGGCCAAACAGGGCACTGAGAAAGTGCTGATTGATAGCGCCGATAACTGCTGGAGCGAAGGACAAGAGGAACCTTGTGGTGGCACTGAACCCTGCTTTTAAAGGCCTTCACGCTTCTGCTGAATCCAGTCTGTGGCTGAAAGTGGCCTTGCCCCTCCTGAATGCCCTTGTGTTAGAAATGGTGAACTTCCCAACCTGATACTTTGCATCTACTCGAAGCGGACCAGAAAAATATCAACTTGCACCAAATGTAAACTTGTGCAGATGTCCCACAGAGCACATTCCATTTCCTGCTTGTCTAAACGTTGTTCTGTGTACAAATTATGTCACCTACGTGCTTTGTTGGGAAGATTTTTGGCACTTTACAAAACAATAATTCAACACAATTAATACCCTCTCAGAAACCAAATGAGAAGGATGGTGCTGCAGTGCAAGGGCTTGCTTAGGGCAGCTGTGAGCCTAACTTTTAAATATGGGCTGAATGAACATGTCAGTAGCAAAATTTCAGATTCTGAGAACTCTGAGCTTTTGCCATTTGTTTCTTACAATACACCCAGTATTTAGCACTTGTATGAAGCACTCTGATATTTCATTGTTTTCTCCTAATGAGACATGAATATGCACAATTTCACAGAATCATTACAAAGCAGAAACCAACTGCTTTCTGTTAGCAGTTCCAATTATTCTAGCAATATTAAACATTTAATTTTTAAAATCAGACATTTTAAAACTGATTTTGTGATTACATTGTGGAACAAGGCTTTTTCCTTCCTTTGAAGCATCTGGCATCAGCCAAAGTTGGAGCTTTGTAACACACAGGCAGACTAATGGTCTGATATAGCATGGCAGTTTCAGTAATAACTTCCTATAAAGAAATAATTAGGTTTTTATTATTAGAATACAATCTGGGATACATGAAAAACCTCAAATTAATGAAGTTCTGTTAGAAAAAAAAACCTCCAAACTTTAATGTTAAAAGCGTGCCTATCAGAAAACATCATAAAATTAATTTTTTTTAACACAATCTTAGGGAAAGACACTGCAGTGACAGGATACTGCTGGGGCTGGATTATGGCAATAAAGCACTGGAGCTCCTAGAGACAGCCTCAGTCTGCATAGATTAACCCTCTCTGGGTTCTCAAGTGCTCTTTAGCAGCGAAAATGTTGTGAAGGATTTTATTAAGGGTGGATTTACCTGAAAAATGGAGAGTACTATTTTTGAAATTCTCTACAGGGCTTCTGAGGTTTATGTGCTTCTGAAGAGAAATGTATTTTCTTTCAAAAGGCTCTGATCTCCGCAGGAAAAATTCATAAACAGGTACTTGTCAAATATTTTATTTTACAACCTAATGGTTAGCCTGCAAGTATCTCCAAATCAACACCATGATTCAAGCAATTTCAGTATTTGTTTAGTGAAATTTCGATTCTCGCCAGCTGCTGCAAACCAGTTCATGTGAGAAAGCCATAATGAATCACAGTGGAGTCAATAAAATCCCCTCAGGTAGGAGACAGATTCTCTAGAATTAACTAACCTTAAGCCATTTTTCAGACTGCTTCTCACGAGCTCGGGGGAATATCAACTTTGGATCTGAAATTTGAGTTCAAACCATGTTGTTTTGTAGCTATTTACTTCAGGTCAAAAACCAAAGACCTTTCTCTTTTTCAAACATATCTCTCAAATCTCAGCTTGGTTCAAGCAAGCTGCTTGTATTTTAGGCCAGCTTTATGGTTTTTTTTGTAGATTGAGCCCGGAAAAGGGCTTGTATCAAGTGAGTCAGAAGGACTGACTGAGATAGGACCACTCTGTACTCACACAATGTATATGATATATGCAGAAAAAGTAACTCCACTTGCATTACTAAAGCCAGGGACAATCGTTACGTAAGGCAAAGCTGGTTTATATAAGGGAGAAATAAACCATGGGACTCATTGCCCCAGGAAACCATAAGGAAATAACATTCAGAAAATGAAAAGCAGGAATGGACACGCACATGGATAAAAAGTAATATTCAGAATTATTGCAATTAATGACAGCATATTTTTCAAAAGATATTAAACCGAATGATGCGAGGCACAAACTGTTGGGTTTAAGGGCAGGACAGTACATAAAATTATTGTATATTTCTCAGCTGGGGGGTATGTGTATCTTGTAAAAATTTTAATCATGGTGCTAGAGTCAGAGATTTCTTTTCTGACCCACTGTGAACATTTCTACATTGCTTTAACATATGGACCTTGCCACGACTTTCAATAAACATAATGCAAAAAATAAAAACTATTAAAGGCGCCTTTAATGAAGTCAACACCACTCACCCTTTAATTTCAGGAATAGTTCTGTCAGGCCCAAGCTGTTCCCCTTTTCTCCTCCCATTATAAAACGAACAATAAAATATATAAAAACTTAGACTGCCACAATGGTCTGTGATTCAGTTTCCTCTGGGGCTGAATAGAAGGCTTGATAGAATACGTTGCTCTGCCTTTGTGTTTCTAAAAATACATCTGCCGTGAATATTCTCACAGATTTATCTGAGCACAGAAAGGAGAGAAGCACTTAACAGCAGGATAACATTCTCTAATATGCTGCCTTACTCTGGGATGGCATGAGATGAGAATTGCTTCTGGAGATGGCTGTGAAGCTCTGAGAACTGGTCGAATGATTTTTCCACGAAGGTGACCACATTGCAGGTTTGCACCACCTGGATGAGATATAGCTGTGTTGGGGGAAAGGGGGAGGCAGAGAAGAGAAATGATCAGAGAGGCAAATTAAAAAAAAAAAAAAAAAAAAGTACAAGACAATATATAGGGTGATTTTAACAAAGAAAAACCTTCCTTTAATGTGGTGCCAAGTGCCAGGAAATTCAGTTTGTAATTCAGAGTCTTTGCTGCATGGAAAGAGAAACTTGCCTGGGTAGAATACAACTCAAACACTGAAAGATCACTGCAGTGTGTGAAAACTAATAGTGCACCATTAAAGCATCATATAACAGCCTCCAATTTCTATTAAGCTTCCTAATTTTGTGCCATGCTTTCCTTCTGGATGCTCTAATTAGCTCTTGATTTATTTTTCACTATAGGGAATGAACTGTTCTCCTTAATGGCTCCCTGCAAATATCTGTCTGCCTGGTGTTTTTGCTCTCTGGTAGCTCTCTGCTTATGGCACCACTATTCATCCCATGATGCTTTTAATGTGGCACAAGCACATCTTCTATAAAGGAAGAGGGAGAGTGTAAAAGTTCTTGAAGGAGTCATGAAAGATCCAGGCAAAAGAGGGCAAGCAAAGAACAGAATACATACGGCGTCCGGCTTTTTGCTGAATCCCAAAATGGTGGCCCTGGCGATTGACCTCTCTGTGTCCAGCACCATCCATTCCTGGGGGACAGTCTCTGGAGCTGGAGGCTTTGCAGAGCTCCCCACTGACATCTGGACAAGTGTGTGGATCAGGTTATTGAGTTTAACAGGAAAGCACTCCAGACTTTCCTTTATTTTCCTGAAGAACGAACAAACAGAACAGGCGCTATTTATGCATTTGTTTCGTTTCCACTCCTTAACCCCTCTTTTTACAGATCCAAGACCAAAAGCTCCCAAATTCTAAAGCCTATCTCACATGCCCACACACACACACACACACCAGTCACTGCCATTTGCCCTGCAGCACATCCAGCCCCTGAGCTCTGCTGCCTAAAGGAGTGCTCTTGCCACAGCCTGCCTCGAGGCTGAGCTTGGAGCTGTTCCCCACGAGCTGGATGCCAGCCTCCTTTCAGACAGCAGGGACAAGCAGAACAGTTCCATGTGTGTCTTGAGGAGTTCCCGGGCTGAAAAGCACATGTTCATTTTGCTGAGCAGGAGAGAAGGCACTAGTTATGATTATGTTTATTTTTGGTCACACTAACCTCACATGGGCTTACACGTGTTTGCGCAACGCTCTCGGATTCAGTTTGTGATTTAGCTGTGCGTGATGTGTTGCTAAATCCTCTACCCAGTCCTTAAAAGCTCTATGCCTGTGGAACTGCTTAAGATGAATAAAAAAAAAAGAGAGAGAAATGTTCTCCTGCTATTTCCCTCCATCTCATCCCTGTGCATGGGGGGCCAGAACACTGTTTTGATTTCCTAGAGCTTTGAGGTCTTTCATCAGAAAAGACACAATAGATAAAAACCCCTAGATAAACATGAAGATATGTACTGCAAATGTGAAAGTGAACTCGATTTGAGAAATAACATTGCAAGATAATCACAGGTCTTCGAAGACTGAGATGTAGTTCTCATCAGGAAACACTTGCTCTCTTGAATTCAATTGCTAATTGAATTTTTAAGACCTATTAACTGCTGATGGTAATTTTTTTCCCCCTGCTTATTTGTACATCTCTCTGAAGATATCCTAGATCTGTTCTGATGTTATAGAACAATAACCCATTAGTTTCAAGTTGTATGGCAGCAAACCCTCTACCAAATTGTCAGGGTTTTGCTGTGTTTTCTTCTTTTTTACTTTTTTTTCTCCCAGTTTTGGATTACATCTAACTAGGTTACAAGGACTGACAACACCCTTAACCACCTTCATCATGCCTTGCTCAAAGCTGAGCAAATGCTTCACCTGTCATTTCAAATTAGATTTTTATTCATGGGTTTCTGTGAGTGGGTTGGAATGTGAAGTGCAATCATTTGAAATCAACTCCATTCATCACATTAGCCTAATTTCCATGATCTCAGATGCTCTGGCTAAAGTCTGTAGCTTCACAGATGAAACCAAACCAGAAAGAATAAGGAATATTATACCTACAAACAGCTCCCCAGCTCACCCCTCTGAAATTCACATTTCATTCAAAACAGTGTGAATTTATCATACATCTATTAGGGATAGTAAATTGAGGAGAGATGTATATGTTCTTAATGTAATACAAGGAAAGGTACTTCAGAATTGATTTGGTTAATTATCTTAATTATTAATTACATTCTTCAGAAGCAGATACAAACTATTTAATAAATTAAACAAATTAACACTCTGATGTAAAACAAGCAAACAAATCTCATTTCAAAATATTAGTGCAAAATCAATTCAGTGATGATTAACCAGGCTGCACCAGAGGTGAACTCTTCTTTTTTAACTCCTATGTATTTAATTTAATGTGTAGTTTAAACACTTCCTAAATCACTGAGACATTAGGCTATGGAATCTGTAACTGGCCATATTATAGCAGAGGAGTTAGGGAATTTGCCACATTAGTGTAAAGAGGCACGTTAACTTTGCAGCTAAACACACTGCATTTTAATTTACATAAAACAGGCCTCAGCTTGTAAATTAGTACTAATTCAGACATCATCACTACACAGAACTGCCTGATATCAGACTACCACTATTCCTTCCATGGGTCCATTAGGCTTCTAAAATACTTTTAAAACCCAGATTGCTAATCACATACTTTAAATCTAAACAGAGCCTTGTGTTGTCACTGTTGCAGATTTTCCCTGTGAATTATTTGAAATGATTACATCTAAAATCAAGTAAGAACAGAAGTATAAGTTGTTTTCTCCCACTCAATACGCTGTTTTGTCTGTATGCATGCAGTCCTCTTTGCTAGGATAGAAAACATTAAGCAAACCTTATTACAGGCAACCAACAAGGAAATCAAAGCCTTTTTGCTATTCTGATGCCAGGTGGAACAACTCTTGTGGCTCTCTGCACTCTCTTCCAAGGGCAAATTGGCTTTCCCAAAAGCTGGTTCCTAACTAAATATGGAGCAATGGGGTACATCAAACCCATGTGTCTTATCTTTTTGAGATTGTGCCGTTTATTTCTGGCCGGGATGAGTTCAGTGACCCAGTTTATCACACTGTGGTACCTGGTTCCCCTTCCTGCCAGCATTTTTAAAGTTCATCCTGAGGACCAGTGGTGGAAGTTTCTCCTTGAACTCTTCCATACACGCACTTTTCTCCATAGCCAGATTAAGCTTAGCAATAGATGAAAGAAATAAGGTTATGGGTATTCTTTGTAAAAATCCTCCTCTTGCTCCCTGGCCATTACCACCCTTGCCTGTGCCCAAAGCTAGCTCTGCCTTCACAAAAATGACAAAAAGTTTCTTATTTATTTCAGAGCTCTGGTAGCCCAAGCTGCATAGAAATTTAGTGCCTGATGGCCTAGAGATAGCTAAACTGAGTGAACAGTACAAAGGGTATTAAAAGCACAGGTTAATCAGAAGAAAACAGGAAACTGTCATTAAGTAGAGTAATACTGGCAGTGAATCCAAATATTGCCAACACAGTTTCCAGAGAGCAAAATGCTATTTTCCACATGACAATACCTGTTTACCATGCAGATTGGTGTCTGACCTACTTCTCAGAAAAGAAAGTTAAATATCTGGGATTATTGGAAAGTAATGACTTTCTGCTTTCCACCTGCTGAATTGACTTTGAATTTCAGATTTGGTTTCAATCTTTCTACGGAGCTGTCAAATTACAGTATCAGGTAAAACATGAACAGACTGGCTGGCTGCTTGTGTAAGAGGAGCTGGATGAGAAGTTTGGCTGATGATTTCATAGTGCCAGTTTGCAACTTGAGTTTTAGGAAGCAGACATTTCTTATGGGACAGGTATTCTGAGGGCTGGTACTTAGATTTTTCTGGACACACCAGCCTTTATACACAACACATACAATCATTATTACTGAGTAATTATCAAGATCTTAGTCTTGGTAGGTATTTCTTTATCATTCTTGATGATGGTATCCTGATTCTCATTTCTGTCTAGGCCTGAAAATCATTCAGAGTATAATGAGCAAAATTTATTTTCATGGGATTCTCAGATGTCAATGAACATTGTTTCATTTATATTCCACATTTCCATCTGTGAGTTTGCCAAGCTCCATTTAAAAAAAGTTGGGTAGTATGACCCCATACTCTTAGTAGAGTTTTCCAGAATTTTAGTGCTTTCAGTAACAGACCTTTCATAATATGAATTCCTCAAATGCCATAAATTCAAGGAGGAAGTCTGCCTTCTATTCCTTTGGGGCACATACACCACAGTCTTTACAAACTGCTTGAACACCACTGAAATAAAGTTTAGTGTTGTGGTTTGATCCGTCCCCTTTCAGATGCCACCAATATTCACACTGCTTGGGAAATTTCTTGCTGAAATATCTGCAGCCACTTGGGAAACAGAGATTGGCTGATCCGTTTGAGATTAGCAACACGTTTTGAAAGGAGTTACTGTGGATAGTCCAGCTTGAAAACTGCCAGCAATTGTGGTTTGGAGTGGATAGGCTTGACTTATAGGCAATGACAGGTGCCTCAAAAATGAGTCCATTAATAAACAAACACAGACAGCAGCTGACCCAAAGAGAACCCCCCTCCATCAGGCTGCTGAAATATGCAATGTGCTCCCCTGGTAATTGTCAGATCCACCCTGCATCTCTTATTCATGGGTTTCTATGAGTGGGTTAGATTGCACACTGCAATCAATTGAAATCAACTCCATTCATTGCATTAGGCTAACTCGATGCTCTTAAAACCAATTTTAAATATACATCACTGTGCAGGCACATTAAAAAATGTCAGGCAGCCTGCCATGCCATGCTGACATTTGGAGACATCTGCAGAAAACCACAGAGGAAATTTATATCCAGAGGTAAGATGGGTTTCCAGTTTCTGATCAAACTGTGCTGCCAGGGGAAGAGGAAAGGAGGGAGGGGTAAGGATCAAATTGAGTTTCAAGGATCAAACTGAGTTCAGGGCAGATGCTGGAGAGACAACCATGTTTCATTTGGCAGTAGGTGCACAGGACTGACGAGGAGACACAGAAACTCTTGTTTAACTCTCAATTGGAGCATTGTTTATCCACGATGTGAGGGTGTGACCCTCCAGAGGGCTGTGAGGCTGAACGCTACTGCTCATCAGCTCCCAACAGGGAACCGACCCCGTGTGAGAAGGACTGCACACAAATGACACCACAGACTGCTGCACGTGACTTAAATCAAGAGTGAGACCAAAGGAATTTAGTGAAACACAGAAAGTTTTAGAAGCCTGAAAGGGGTCAGGACATTACAGTCCAAACTCTGACACAGTTGTTCTGCTGGCCAAAGAGGCGAAGAACGAATTAACGTCGTTCTGCCAGGAGTATCTGTGACATCATTCATCATTTCATGTTGTTTTTAAACAATACTAGGGCCAATGTCAGAGTTATTGCTAAACCAAACTCAGAAAATTGCTAAGAGCAACCCATTTCTGCAGAAATACAGAGAAATACTGTTCTCCTATTTCCACTAGCAGAAGATTGGGGTTTTCTGTAGATATATTATGTGATTGAATCTGAAAGATTACAATAACTACCTTGTACTGAGAACAAGAAACAACTTTCTGCTGGCAACGTTTAACATTCCAATGACCACACTCCTCGCCTAGAAAAGAACTTTTAAAAAATAATGAAGTGCTTTTGGAAGCAATTATGTTGATAAAGGCGCTACAAATTGTGAGGGATTTAAGAACTACTAGAAGTTGTGCTAATAATCAGAACTTCCAATTTCGTTGTCTTTCTAAGGACAGCTTGAAAAATAGATACAGGAATAAGCTAGAGATTGACCATGAAAAGTATGTAACTGGATTTTTTCTCATATCAATATTTTGTGTAACAAGGAAATAAAGAATAAAGATGATGTAGGTAACAAAAAGCTCCCAAAAATCTCAATTTATTAACATTCCTACAGCCAGGCTGGAAAGTGATTTTACAGAAGGACAGTCTCTGCATGGATCAGGCCATCCCAAAGTCTTTATTTTAAAAAGTGCCTGGATACAATTATGGAAGTTAAAATCCTGCTAGACACGAGGCCCAATATTATCCCCATGTTCAAACATGTTGAAATGTTAATGCATTTTTTGAGCTAACACAAATAATGTTCAAATGAATAGAAAGTAGAATAAAGAAGAAAAAAATCTCCAAGGGAATTTATATCCATGGAAATTCATGAACTAATGTAAAGAGATTTTCTTCATGCAAATGAGCATATATAATACAAATATATCCTAAGAATATTAATGAATAAAATATGCACTCTAGCAATATCTGCCTTTTCTATGTGATATAATGATCTCTGTGGACAATAACAAAGCTTCAGCATTTTGAAGGAAATTGGAACAGTAGCTCTGGAGTTCACATAATGCATTTTAGCAGAAAATGCGTTTTCAAATAAGAACAGAGCCCACAGCACAACTACTTTGCTGGTGTGCAGGAATTGAGAGGAACTTCCACTCTGACAGCCTTCATTTCCTTAACACCAACCCTGAGAAAATATCTAAGGGAAAGAAGGACATGCTGCCCTCTGAATCCTACCCGTATTCTCTGTGAGCTGAGCAGGATTTCCTAAGCCTAACCCAAACCTCTGCCAGGCAACAAAGCACACCAGCTCCTCTTCCAAAACAGTGTTGGCCTTATTCCACATGCTTTGGCTGGGGAAGACTGCAGGTGAATTCCCACTCTGAGGTCCCTAACCCTCAAAAGAAGGAGTGTGGAGATGCAGCTGTGTCCTGAACCAAGTCTTCATCCTTGCTCTTCCAGCTAAGCAAGGCTGCAGTGATGCCAACCCATAATTGACACAGCTGAAAACTGATCCTTTCCACCTCCAGAGGGGCACCAGCTCTGAGCTTTGCGTGACACTGATGCAATTTTCACTCTGAAGAGTCAGATTTCTTGCTTGCTTTGTACATCCCAGCCCTTTTTCAGTAACTAAATGAACAGGATATTTTACCCACGAGAGACAGACACAGCCACCTGAACTGTTTGACAGAATCAAGACTTCTACAGTTTAATTAGAAACTGCATATTTCCTATTTGAAGTGGAAATATAAGTCTGTAATTTGGGAATATGTGAAACGTTAAAGGAAAGGATAAGGTAGGAGTTGATGGTAAATGTGAAGTTGAAATTAAATTTTAAAATATAACAATCTTCCTAAGGGGCAAGAGTGAAAGCATATGAAAAAACAAGAGAAGGAACTCAGTGCTATGCTGTGTGTAAAGTCATGGAACAATAGTTTTGTTTGACAAGTTCCTAGCTTTTTTTTTTTAAAGAAAGATCATCCTTAAAATCTCTCGGTCTCAGTCCCAGCCTTCTCCAAATTTTCTGCCTTGGTTTCCCCAAATTGTAGAAGATTCTAGTACATGGAAGGGAGACATACAAACAGCACAATTTTAATTTCCCAAGGCTTTAATAAGGTCAGAAGAGTCTGGGTTGCTTTGCATGTGTAGAGGGTGCCCAGGGAGCGTGAATTCATAGTCCTTGGGAAATGATGGTGCTGCTCAGGGCAGACTCTGACAGGGAGGTTTTGTCTCATTCTGTGCCTAGAATTGCAAAGTTCCAGATAAGTCTTGACTCATTCCATCTGCAGCATCATCACATCAACAGCTGGAATTATATTGACCTGAAAGATCAGGACCGAGGGCTGTAGACTGACTTTATGCACATCAGCTGCAGCTCCTCATCATTAATCCCCAGTTATTGTCACAAACAGGTGAAAGGTTTCATTATCCCAACACAAATGAAGCTTTAAATATACCTCTATTCACACACAAGGCTTTTCTGTGACTGATCTGTTAATTGTTTAAAAGCCAGAATCAGCAGTGTTTTGCAGATGGAGAAACTATGGCTAGAAGAGGGAAAAAAAAACTTCTCTAGGGTAACACAGAAGGTCAAAAGAGAAAAAGGAGTAAAATGCAGAAATGGAAGGCTCTCAGACCATTAACATGTTGAACCTTTTAAGAAGTCCAAATCCATTTGCATGTAGCTGCTGCATGTAAAAACAGAGAGAAAACCTGACTAGATACAAATCAGAATGGTTTCACCATGAAAGCCTCAGAAATCTCCAGGCACTGAGTAAGAGACTTGTTACAAGTGTACCACAAATGCACAACTGTTCCTTCCAGAAATTTGAGGAAATTTTTCATAACATGCATAAGGAATGACATTGTAAAAGTAAACATGTGAAGAAGACAAATTATCCTTTTTTTGTAATTTCCCTCATTACAGCTTCCTAAGAGAAAAATTGCTTCATGCCTGAAGAAGACAAGGTTTCTAGATTATATTCTGGTTTTACCTTGTGAAGTAGCTTGTAGCCTGGAGATCTGAGTCCTGAGGACGGAGGTTATCATACACATATTTCAGATCCTGGATGCTGTTTAGCTCAGGCAATCCTGCATGCAGCATCTAATTGTAAAGTAATATGAGATCATTAGTCCACTGTTCTATTGAAAATAAATTTAAATTCAACGGGCCTAAGTGGGAGAAGAGAGGTTTTGCACCAAAACATCTTGTAAAACAGTTTTGCTGATCTGAAAAGTGGTTCTGATGCTAGAGCAATGCCTGGAATAATAAAATGAATATATTGCATTGTAAACCTTCACACTGAGGAACCTGAAAGAGGCATAGGTCAGAATCAATGATCCATTCTAGTTATATATTTTCCCTTCAGATACCATAATCCCAAGGTGTGCATTGCTAAGCCTCCTTCAGAGCCTTCTAATTTTGATAAAGGGAAGGTGACCAGATTCAGCCACCTGAACAACGGTAACCACATTTCTGTTGTGCTCTCAGTGTTGTCTTAGCCCTAATTCAATTTAGTGCAACACCACCCTCTCATTTGTAACTCCTGGTTCCACCATCACTGCTCTGGACTCCTCCTGCAAAGGGGTCACAGAATCACTCCCTTCACAGTCAGAGGAGCAGAAAAGCTTCTTCAGACACTGCTCCAGGGCAGGAGCCCTGGGGTGGGCAGTGAGAGCTGCCCTCTGGAGAGGGCATCTTGCTCCATCGATGAGGGGCAGACCTGTTCTACTTAGCTGGCCAGATTAGATTCAAAACACAAATAATGCCAATATTCCCCTTGCAAAGTAAAAACTTGAGGAGATTAGACAGCTGAATGTGTCCAATTGCCCATACAGCTTTCTCCAGGCGTTTTTAAATGTCAACAATAAAATTTACTCACTTCAAAACCTACTGATTTTTCTCGACAATCGCAGCAAGTTGGGAGTGATGATTTCTTTGTGTGTAATGCAGAAAAACATCACTCCTCCACATTTCTCAGATGAAAATGTATCTGAATTTGCAGTCACTGCTGTGTATTCTTCATTGATATTTATGTCTAGCTCAGACAGAAAGACCCACTGAGTTTTTCAAGTAATAGCAAAGGAAGAAGGAAGCACTGGTTTTATTTTAAAGTTATTCCTTCAAACATTCCCAATATTTGTACATTTTCTTTTTGGTGTTATGAGGAAAATCTCAGCCCCATTCTAAGCTACCACTGGACAGTTGGATAGCTGTCTTCACAGAGTTTTGCCTGGCAAGGAACAGAAAGGCAGGAGCTCAATGAGGTGAATTAAAGAGAGTTAACAGCAGGGACAATAGCAATATTCAGCACTGAAGGACGCTCAGTGCTATTTATCAATATACCTTCAACCCATTTATAAAAGATGATAACAACTCCTGCCCTCTTTAGATTTAAAAAAAAAAAAAAAAAAAGGGCTTGTTGTGTAGGCAAATTAAGCTCCTTGCCCTTCACCAGAAAAGGGAGCGATAAAGTCCCTTTTAATAACCTTCTATATGAAAAAATCTTTATAACAGTAATGGAGTTTGCATTTCTTTAAATTAGTCAGAAGGTGTTTGAGTCCTGCCATCACCCTCTTTATAGCAGCTCACATCAAATCTTTAATGAGAGCAAAGCTGATGAACTACAGGCATTTGCACAGCTGAACTCTGCCAGCAGACTCCTGGGTCTCCCACAGATGTTTCTGCTTTCGAAAGTGATGGAAACTTCATGGATTATTTCTTACTCCCAGTAGCAAATGTCAGTACGGCTTTAGAAACATGATGCTCACCACCAAGAAATAGTATTAATTCCCAAACTGGGCCAAAAATCCCTCAATTTGTTCATAATCATGTTTGCTAGAAACCACTATTTGTCACTGATCACCCAGGGTACAGTTTACTATTCTGTGAAGTACTCTGTTTTTTAGAACCCGGCTTATTTTTAGTTTTTCTCAGACCATGTTTTACAAGTAGCACCTGAAAAAACAGAATGTGGGAGGACAATTAAAGATTAATGATGCAGATTTCCAAACAGTGAGAGAAATCTTAGACTGTCGCTGATACAAATAAGCAATGCTTAGTTAATCTTATCCCTTCATGATAACATCTGAAATTCTTTATGGAAATGAATTCAAAGTGGAATTTCAGTTTATTTATTTTTTTTTCTAGAAATGACCCATGGAACTGAAACATTTTGATACTTATAGTTTCCGACCAACACCCCACTTCAAGTGCAGAAACAGACTCACCTTTCCAAACATTATTGGCAAAACCAAGGTGTTCCCAAACTGGTCTTGCTTGTTTAATCCCTTTTGCTATGAGGAGCTCGTCGATGGGGTGTGAGTGTGCTGCCAGTGATTTTTCAATTATGAAATGCAACCCGACTGACTGAGCTGCAGCCCATTGGCAAATATTGAGACATACCTGGATGCTGACTTTTAGCTCAGCTCTACTGCCTCTGCTAGAAGATCAGCAGGAAAAAAAAGATGCAGCATGTCCTGAATGCAGACAAAGCTGAGCTCTGGCCAGGCAGAGATCGTTATTTCAGAGCTCCTGCCAGGAGCATTTTCCTAACACTGTCTCTCTGTTTTCCCAGAGTAACCTGACATCATTTTCTCTGCTGCTTGCAGAAAGAGGGGCTGCACTGGGGACAAGGAGGTGGGCAGGAGATGGGGCTTTATTTGCACCACAACGTTTTAGACAACCTGTTCAGAAATGCAGGCATTACTGCTGTGGATGGGAGAACAGGGCTGATCCTGAGCTTTCTAGAGGCTCTTTAGCTTGGACAGGATCTCCTACAACTGCACTCTGCACTGCTTCCAGAGCAAAACTGGGCTGTTTGATGGGAATGCAGTTTTGTTGCACCTTTGTGGCTACTGAACAGCAAGTTCAAGAGATCTGGAGCCATACTTCCTGCTCCTTATTAGGGAATCTCTCACTGAATCACTGCATGAGAATCTATGGACAAGATGGAAGAGGCAGGGTGAGAGATGCCTTCCATTTCTCTTGCCCTCCCCCATTGCATAAGTTGAAGATGATAAAGTAGTGTTTACAGAGCAACTTTCTGGCTGTACCCCAATCTCAGCAGGAATTCTGTTTATAAAGCCATGTAGACTTTTCCATGCCCAGACCACTCCCCTAGGTCATGGGGCCCTGCATATAAATTTTGGATTGATATCTTAGCCAAGCATCTTAGCAAATATTAGTTAATGTAATATTCTCCTTCTACCCATAAAGGGGAAAAATCGTTAACCTTTCACACACAAGTAAATAGAGGCATAAATCAGGTATGGAATTTGCCACAGCACATGAATCAGTAGGAATACATAAAAGCTTCGAGAGGCCTTAAAAATCTATACAAAGGGATTTTTAAACCTGTGTCAATACGGGCAGTGCTCTTCCTTTCCTGTGTTTGCCATCCTAAGAAGGGACTGTGGAAATGTGCAACTTCTCCACTCTGAGGGCATCATTGTAGTGCACTGCTGCTAAGCACTGTCAGATCACCCACCCTGTGAAATATTTAGCTTACTTTGTCTTGTAAACACAAACAGGAATGGGCAATGAATTCTCTGAGACTTGGAAAAAATGCTGAGTGAAATCCCTGAGTGTAAAACTTTTACCCAGCTTCTTTTGCAGTTTTCTGCAATTTTGTAAAAAATAATGCATTTTAAAATGGAAAAACACCAAGGAGCTTAGCTTTCCTTTTCTCAGAAATGAGTGCTGAAAGTGGACAGGTTCTTTGCACAGGAAGAGCAGCACTAACACTATCAGCTGTGCACCTGATATCTCTTCAGATCATGATGCTGCTGGAGGCAGCAGAGAAGTGGCAAAAGGGAAGAGAACCCCAGAGGAAACTGAGTTTTGGTTTCATCCTCGAGCTTCTTACCATCTCTAGCAGGTTCAGGAGTAGCTGGCTGTGTTTCCTGACTATATTATAAGCTCGGCAACAGAGCTCCACAAACTCCTGAAAACGCTGTGGATTTTTTCCACCCTCTGTTATGAAATACTCCATCTCTGATGTGAAGATGAAGGGAGCTCTGTCCCTGGAAAAGAGAACAATTCCATGAGAAATTTCACCCAAAATAGCTAATCATGCAAGACAGCTAATATTTGTAACTCATTAAGCACATTTGTGTTTTTCACAATTACCTTCCTCATCTCTCCCTCTCTCAGTGCGGAAATCTCCATTGCTCTGTCTGGTGTCACTGACTAACTGGGACAGAGACAGGTTTTCCAGCAAGAGTTTCCTAGTGAGAAATCCAACAACTGAACAAGTGTTTTCTTCTGGCTCTTCTTTGCTTTTCCTTTTAAACCCTCATTGCTGTAATTCCATGACTCCAGCCTGAAAGTGATTCTGGAAGCAAGTTCTGTCGGTATTGAAATATTTAAAAGTTGTTCTCAAAGAGGGTGGGTTATAAATATCTACTCCCTGCTAGGCAAGGAGGGAATTTAAGAAAAAACCCTACACCTCCACAATCCAACAAAAACAAGAAAACCCCAAGGTATGATGCTATCATTAAATATACACCATTCTGAAGAGAAATTTCTGACTCAAGTTAAAAGGGAATATAAATACATTGTCTTGTTTTCTCTACAGTTACTCTTTGTTCACCCTTGGGTAAATTAAGTGCAGAATCTGACAACGTGGCTTGCCTTTTTTTCTTATCACTAGCATAGTTTGTGGCTATGGGATGCTGTTGCAGAAGAATACAGATTGGCCAGGCTTCTCCTAGCAACCCTATCATCCAAGAGTTTCAGAAAGGCCTGATAAACTGTATCCCCACACAGAAAAACCTACTGCAGTGATTTACTCATCACAACTGTGTACACAGAGCCATGTAAACAGATTAGAGGGCTCTATTCCAGGCAATATACACTCTGTGCTAACCCCTAATTAAAAATAAATTTAAATAAACTCAGCGTTCTTGGGAAGTTCAAATGCAGAAGTAAACTTCAGGATGTCTATTTCTCGCTAAAACCTCAAACACGAGCTGAGTCAACCCATTGCTTCCTGATGCCTTCACAAATGAGACAGAGGAGCTTTCCTGGGAGTTTTCCTCATCTTCCCATAAAAGTGCCTGCCTTATATTACTGCAGAAAGAAAAACAAGTTGCCATGAGATTATAGGCTACAGCTGGAAGTCTTAGTCACAACAAATGCTCAGGTGGCCTTCCCACTTTTATGTTTGGAAATGTTTCCATCACAGCTAACTTTGAATCCACACCTCCCATGGTTGTCTTTCACCTCCAAGCAGTCCAGGCCACAAGGGTGGTTTTTTTAAAAAAAAAAAAGTCTTTCAATTTCAGCAAGGTAGTACTAGGCATGATGAAGGTCCACAATAGTAATTCTTTCCCTCCACATTTTTCTGTGTGATGTAAGATTGGAGTTCACAGTGTGAGGGTTATATTAAAGTGTGACTGTTACACATTTATTGTGTAGATCTGTGCTGGAGATCTCAAAGAATTACAAACCTGTGTCTATTACTAGTCTCACAGAGTTCAGGTTTTCCCAGAACCTTCTTGCACTCATTCATTCATTTTGTCTTTTAGCTTATTTTTTATCAGTGGCATTTAAAATAGCCATTAAGTATTAAATAAATTGATACAGTTAGAATAATGAAATTCAACTTGTTGAAGCCCATGGGAAAGAGAGATAATTAGCAATGTTAACATCTAGATGTACACGTCAACAGAAGGCCAATCTAAACTCTGATTCGAAAGCACTTTAGCATCTCAAGAATGTTTTAACCCCAAATTTGTTCTTGGGCTAAAATATTCCAAATCAAATCTATTGCTGTAAATATGAAGCATTTTGTTCAAAATTCATATTTGATTTTTGATGTCCTACTGCATCAAGGGACACAACTGCACTATGAAAACACAGCCCTTTCTGAGCTAATCCAAGTCTCCCACATTGAGCTACTTGAGCTGAAAATAGATACTGCAATCAGGAATTACTGTACTGGAAGAAATATGGTGTTTAACATTGCTGGGTTGGGCTGTGGGCCAACTTCCCCATAATGTAATGATTGCAAAGTTAGTCAATTCTCTTACTGTTGTCGCTAAAGGATCTGTGTGAGCACACAACTGATATTTTAGTATTTACATTATTTATAGATTAATTTTACTTGTGGGATGACTGAAAGCAGTTTTACAAGGTTCTTAAATTTCTCAGTATCTTTTTGTGAATAAGTTCTAGGGCGTTAGGCCAGTCCTCCCTTGTCAACCTGCAAAATATAATGTAGGAATTTGATTTATCCAGTTCTGTTTAAGACCTTTTGTTATCAGAGCCTCTCCCACGAGGTAAACCCTGCAACCCCTGGATGCTGAAGCTCCAGTAAATAAGCTGGCTGTTCACAAAGGGAACACTTTGCAATGTAAATTTAAAAAAAAAATCAATAAAAAACCCTTCACATAAAGCCAACTTAGAATATGGGAAACAAGACCCAGTAGAAGGAACAACACAGCCATTTCTCACAAGAGCATTGCAACAAAAAAGTTTCAGTGGGAAGAGATGCTTACTCACTGAACAGAACATAAAGGATTCTGAAAAACCATTTGACAGGATGAATGTCTGTGCATAGGTGCAAAATGTTCCTTGCTGCTTTCACAAACCCCTCTGGATAATAAAAACCTAGAAGGGAAAATTCTCCAGCAAAATTACAAACAGCCAAGTCTGGTCACCATCCACCATGATGGGAAAATTTACATCAGCAAACGACAGAGGCTGTTTTAGCCTGCAGAAGGAGAAAAGCAATGTGTGCCCTGTGTTTGCAGGTACCACACCCTGTGCAAAGGAACCTCACCCTGGTGCACAGGCTGAGTTTCTGGGCTTAAACCAGGACATGTCTAGCTGGCAGTCTTCCCCGGGGCAGACAGCCAGGATCACGTTCCATCCTGGCATTTATTCAGAAGATGAGCAGTGCATCCAAAGGCCTCCTTTGGACCTATATCCACCACGTAGCTTGCACACATGAAGTTCTCTAGAAGTTACAAACATCAAATATTCCTTACCCCAAAACACACTCAAGATGACAACTAAGGCCTATAACACTTTCCATGCATGAGATGTTTGATGACCAATGACTGTGGAATAGCCAATGGGACAAGAGCCCCCGGCCTAAAATCTGTATTGATACAACTTGCTGCCTCCATCAAATTGAAGAAATGCCTGGCATCAGATTAGAAAAACTGGTATGATGAAGTAGTTTCAAGTAAAAGCCTTTTACCATATCTCTGTAGACCAAAAGCCTTTTTTGTTTCTTATTTATGGTGTGCTAAACAAATATGGAATTGGAGCACTGCTGAATGATCTCTATTGTGTAGTTATGATGTCTGGTACTATCGTTTTTAGAAAAGCCTCACTAAAAGAATTAGTGTGGCTTGAGATTGACCAAAGATGTACAGCCAATAAAGCTCCCAAAATCATTGAAGCTACCTTATCACTGCTTGCCTACTCTTTTCTTTTATTTTTTTTTCTTTTTCCCCCACTAAAGCCCTAGATGAGATTAATGAACCCTTTGGTTTTATAGTAGAAATTGGTCAAAAAGGCAATACTCCTATGGCAGAGACTGATTGCAGTCCTGGACATGAAAGATTTATACTTTACTATGGATGTGACAAAAGAGTTTACTCAAGCCATTCAGTGAGAAACAAGGCTAGTTTTATGGTTTTCTTTTTTTTTTTTTTTTTTTTTTAGCGATTTACACTTTTCACTGGCNTTTTGCTTTCAGAGATTTAAGATTTTCATGGGAATGTGTTTTGCAGTTCCTCTGGAGATTACAAATGTTTGGATGATAAATCATGAGAGGGAAGAAAGAGAGGAAACCTCAAGCAAATGAAGAGATCATCATGCAAAAATAAACTTGGTCCGGGGTGATGGGAACATCTACTGGGACTTCACTGTGGGCTGGAATTATGTTGCATTCCTAGAAAACCAGTAAGAGCATCAGGATTTGTTATGAAACGCCAGATGTAAACTGATTAACAAAGCTTGTAAGGTCAACAATGGTTTTAGTTTTTCCTACTCTGAATCTCACGGTATAGAACATTTAATGATATATGACTTATTTTTTTATTAAGTAGGAAAAGCATATGAGATAACCAACAAAAAGTGACCTTTGCTCTGATCCAATCTAAACTTCCCGGTAGTGCACTTATGGAAAAGTCCAAGTCACACACATTAATGCAATTACATCAAATGGGTTGTAGTCCAAGTTTTCATGTGGACAGTGTGTGAGAAAGCACACAGAACTCTTTGCAATTTAAAAATCAGCTGCTCAGCAGCAAAAAACACCACATATTCCCTGACTGCTTTCAAATCATTTTGGCTGAGTCAAGAGTGACTGATAATATTCAGCATGACTACGTGGAATCTAGATGTATCCAATAAAAATCCAGGAAAAGCTATTAAGGAGTGCTTGCCTGATGACATCCTTTGCAGCAAAAGCCAAAAGCTTATTGAAGAACACAAAATAAATGAACATGAGTGCTTATTTCTCTAAAGCCAAGTGAAAATATTTAATCACAGTAATCATAGACATTTGTAGACACAGTAAAAAATCACAATCAATGGCACTGCTTTTATATATTAAATAATGAAACAGGGAACAACCGCACAACACAATTCATCTCTAGCAAACGTAAAGAAATATGCCTGGGCCACAAGAGATACTCCATTTTTCTTCTTATCAGGACAAGATCATAAACATGCTTCTGGGATTCTTATTTAGCCTGTTCTCAAAGATTTTTATGATAGAGTTCTTCTCCAACCTCCCCATCAAATTTCTGTCCTAGGATGTGCCCTCACACTGGTTCTTTTCCCCTAATGCCAAATCTAACTCTTGCTGTGCTTTCATCTTATTAATTCTTGCATTTTCCTAAGGGAATATGAAGAGCCCACCTACTTTAAAGCAGCCTCTAAAGTATTTGCAGACTATTACTCTGCCTTTCCTCAACCTTCTGCAGGCAGCTGCTTCCACCTTTTATCACAGGTCTTGTATTTCAGACGTCCGATGATTTTAATTGCTTTTAATTTACTTTTTCTGGACTGCTTATCTCCATCTTTCTAAAAGTAAAATGTTAAAAATATTCCAGGTGAAATTTTCCCAGTGCAAAGTGAAACAAAAGGATTACTTCAAACTTTAGGCTTTTCTATCCGATACCTTATCATCGACCCACATTTGGCTGTGGTAAAACTATCAGATCCCTTTCTAAAAAACTGCTAATCCAAACTTTCACCACAACCGAAACCTTGTACACAGGGCTGCTGCCAAAAAAATGAACAAGCACATTCTCTATCCCATCACACTTGTTAATGAAAATGAAAATACATATATAAAGGTGTTCCACTTGGTATTTATTAGTCCATACCCCACCAAGACTTGAAAGATGTGACTGACCTGGACTAAGTCAGCAGTGCCACCATGATGTTGGTGGCACTTGCCTGTGAGGAGGGGCTGAGGAACGTGGGCTTGTTTACCCAGGAGATAAAAGGTTTTCAAGAGGCCAAGGGGGATTTTCTTGTATCTCTAGGAGGCTCTGAAACTGATGGATGCAGACAAGAAGAAGAGAGAAAATTGAAACAGCTGAAGTTCTGACTTGCCAGAAGAAAAAAAAAAAATCAAATCAAATAAAAACCCCTCACTATGAGGAAAAGTAAATATTGAAACAGGTTGCCTTGGAATATTATCCTGAGAGGATTTATCTGGACACAGCCTTAGGTAAACTGTTCTGAATTTAGTGCTGACCTCACACCCATAACACAGAAAGATTTCTGAATTCCCTGAGCATCCTTGGCTCAAATAAATGTCCTGGACATTTAAGACTTGCATCTAACATTTTTTACCCAAATTCTTAAACTCAATGACCAGGCCTATAACAGATAACATGGTTTTAACTCTATATTGAGCCATTTCTGCTGCTGTTTGAGATATCTACTGCAAGAAAAGATTTCAAACTACAAATGTGAAGCCTCATTTCTGATTGCAGTTTTACTCACAGTCTATTTTATAGCATCTACCTTTAGAGGCAGAAACATTAAACTAGAAAGAATCTCCTGAATTCCTCAGGTAGATGAGGATAGCTCTTAAGCTATTATGGTTTTATTTATTCATTGTTAGTTCTTCATTATGTATATCAACTTTGCTAATATTATTTTTTACTATCACAGCCTCAGTGTTAGCTCTTCAGTAAAATCGCTGTGTTGAACATACCCACTATTTTGATCAGCCATAAAAGAAGCATTTCACGCATTGGATTGTCCTGTTCTGAAAGGTTTATGTGTTCCTGTCAGTAACTGAATTGCCTGCATCGAGATTTAATCATGTTTAATGGGTATAGTGGAAAACAAGCTGTAATCCTTGCCAAAGCTAAGGGCTCTGGTTCACGTGTGTGAGTCCCCAAGCTGCCAAAGCCCTCCCTGCACTTCACTCCCACCAGAAAAAGGACTCCACGTCTCCAGGATGCTGCAGAGGAGCTGCCCTCAGCAAGTTTCATGAGGAGTTAGATTTTTGTAAGGGCAAAAAGCGCTCCCTAAGGACAGAAAACGGACAGCTGTGGCAGCCAGCTTGTGAAGTTCTGTAAGCAGTGATTGTTTTAGAGGCTTCAGATGGGGACTCGTTTTCTGTAAACCTTTATTGATCTGCATAGATTTCATTTTAGACTCGCACACCAAAAGGTTTGTGTGATGTAAATCCCAAGTATTGGGATTGGCATCAAATACTTGGCTTTTTTGAACCTCAGAAATATATGTAGAATATCTACTGTAAAACCCCCCAAGGGTCAGCACTAATAATTCTTAGGTTTGGCAGCATTGTGCTGCTGTTTTTTCAATATTATTTTAGAGCATGATATTCTGGGAGTGCAAAAAACTCAAATAAGAATGTAATGAGAACTCAAATATAAGAGCTGTTGAAGAAACCAGAAGCCAAGCCTGTGTCAGGACCTGCCCTGTGGGAACGAGTAGATACAAATAGCACAGAGAGCTTCAAATTTGGAGAGAATATGAACTTTGTGATATGTAAAAATGTGATATCCCTGTATTCCTGTGTTACAAATAATATGTTAGTTTCATGAAGGTGCATACAACTAATCAGAACAATGGTCATTAATACTGTATCACGAATACATTAACACTGTATCTGCTCAGTTGCATGTGGGTGTGAGGAAAACAAGGATTATCCCATGGTGTTTGCAATCTGCTCTTAGGTGGGAGACCCAATTTTCCCAAGGAATCAAGAGGGCAGTCCGTGAATGGAGGTCCCAAATGTATGATTTTATTCTGTAGTTTCAAAGCAACACGCTGCATTGAGAGACAGGAAAAGAGGCTGCTCTTTGTGGAAGTGACTTATTCCAGGTTTTCACAGACTCAGTAAGAAAGTGTAGGATATCTGAGCTGTAGAATATCCTCATCTATTTGTATTATTGCTATTACATTATTTAAATTTGGTTCTGTCCCCTCTTATATTTGCTTCATCCTGTTGTTCACTCAACTAGATAATTCTTTATTTAAAATTATTACTCAAGGAAGTTCCTGCTAGGTTCCAATAGTTTTGTTGTAGAGAGGGATGCAGCACTTGACAAGAAGTGTGCATGAGTATGTTTTCATTACTCTGCCCTGCTTTATTCTTTCCACAGCAAATAAGTAGGATTAAGGGTGCATATCGGGAATGATGGATGATCATTCTAAGCACTGCAACTAAATCTTCTGACTGCCTGACTTAGAAGTGCTTATTATCCTCATCAGCTTCCCTCATATCAATACTCCCATGCTGTTATGTGTGTCTAACACACTGTGATAGCCTAGAGCAGGCAAAGGCCAGCTTAACAAGAAAAAATAGAAAAAATTTAAAAA
>WEKY01063495.1:73874-119045 GCA_013390045.1 Picathartes gymnocephalus
TTTTTTTTTTAATTTTTCTATTTTAATAGCTTTTGTACAGCAGGTAATCTGGGTACATCAGCCTTCTATTTGAGCTAGGATTATTTCCAGTAGAAGATTTGGTCAGGGAAATATAGCCAGCTTACTGCTGTCAGCAGGTTTCTACAGCAAGCAATTGGTATCCCCGCTACAGCTCTGCTGTAACAACCATAAAAGAGAGAAATAGAGCTTTCAGATGAGTCAGGCCTGCCCCAAGCAACACAAATCACAAAAATAATATTTCAAAATCAACAGCACAAAGCTGTCATCAGGTGTCTGCAGCTACTTTCCGTAGCCACATGTATCTAGGCTCATTTAAGCATCTATGTAGCACTACACTGGATTAAAAGTTCAGTAGCTATAGCCAGTTTTCTCCTAAGCCCTCTTTTTGATATGTGAATTTAAGAATGTTTTGCAAGCTGACAGTGTTGAGGCTTTTGGAAAATTCTAGGCAAACTTACTAGAAAATACAATGAGTTCTAGAGAGTCAGAATAAATAAATTTTATATACCACTGTTTACATGAAATATGAATAATGTAATAGAGGTTCCTTTCATAATTTAAGACTGACCTTGTCCTTTCCCTGTAGATAAACACTTATAAATGATCATTTGCATATCCAGTCCCTCTTGGAGCCAAATGCTGTCCATCACTCGAATAATTTGCAGAACCAACATATCCTGACGTAGATCATCACCCATCTGGGAAAATTGCACATGAAATTCAGTTTTCTCCTTCAATACCAGACAGATAATGCCCTATTTACCTGGGACGTTTTTTGCCCACCAAAACAGCTACATTCATTTCACAGTAACTATGTTTTTCTCCAAAGTCCCTACTTACCCTTCCATGGCAGAAGAGGACAGAGTAGAAGGCACACACAGACAGGAACAGTTTTGGCAGCCCCTGAGATGGTAACAAGCGATCCCTGCTTAACTGTGGCCTTTCTGCTTATTATTCCAATGTAATTATTAGAGTTTGAGCACTTAATCCGGAGATGGGATCCTAATTTAGTTACATTTTTAAGTCTACCTAATGCTAGATCCCTTTCCACAAATGACAGTGTTTGTCTAACGTTAAGCCTCACAACTTGGTATTTGCAAGGGAATTTTATCACAAATTTACATTTTATCCATAGCGTGATTCACATTCAGTTCCAAGCAGGGATGCAGTGATGACCCCTCTCCCCATGGAGTTAGTCAAACAATAATCTCGGTGAAATGGGGCTTTAATTGTAGCCACAAGAATTAATGAAGAGATTGTTCTCAACCATGGCTGAGTAAATGGCCTGTGAAAACAACAGCCCTGATTTTTTTTTCGCCCCATCCCACTCCATGTAAAATATATAACTTTTACCGGTATTTTAAGTGCTTTATTCTTTCATTACATTCTTTTTACACAAGCATTCCAATCTACAGACATTTACTGCCAGGAAATGAGTACTTGAGGAGACATAAACTCATCTTAAAAAGGCAAAATATCTGAATCTATTTTTCTCTCATCGAAAGGTAATCTTGACTCCAATTAATTCTTCTTAGCACCTAAACATGCAAAAAAATCTTATTCTCTCTCCCTACCTTCCCTCACTTATACAGTGGGAAGACAATTTATTAAGATACCCTTATCATTTATTGTGCTTATCACTTATGTATGAGTTATCTGTCATGAATAAGCAATGGAACAATAATACAAGTAAAAGGTATTTTAACACAACATTTTGCTGACAGGAGAAGGTGACAGCAGCTATAATGCTTCTGCAGCACCTGGACAATGAGTTGGTTGCTGAACATTATTTGGCAGGAAAAATATTGTTTGAGTAGAAACAACGCAATTGTTTAAAACCCCCATGAACAGGCAGTTTCTCAAGTAGGAAGAACCTGCTATTTAATATTGGTTCTCAGATGAAACAGCATACGAACCAGGTTTCTAAATGTTCAGAAAAACTTAAAGTTGCTAATTTGTCCCCCTAGCAGGCCTGGAAAGCATGCTTCTATTTCTGAGAATCACAGCTGCTCTAAAGGGCAATTTAACTTAAGACAGCATAGAATCTATATTTTTTTTTTTTTAAATCTATTTATATCAATTTTTTAGATTTCTCATTTGGAAAATGATTTTACAAAAGATCTAAGAATAATGGCATTGACAATCAACGATTAACTATCCATTGGCCATTTAATGAACTTTTGTTCTTCTCTAAAACCAGTAGCCACTTTTAGGGAAGACTTCACTCTTTTGAAAGAGAACTAACTTTAAAATGCCATTTGTGGACAGACTGTTCTGGACGCTGAAACTTTTCTGGGTGACAACTGCAAAATAAAGCAGAGATTATTTTGAGTCAGTTCCTCCAAGTAACTCAAAGAGACAGAGCTCCTCAGCTGTCTCCTCCACCTCCATCCTCCTCAGCCCTTTCCCCCACACTGGCTGATAAGGGCAGAATTAGGTCTGTGTGGCAAATGGAGCCTCTAACACTCCACTATTTTGATTTTTATGGACAAAGCTGAAGGGTTCAGTCATTCTGAACTATTTCCTCTCTGAGGCTTGCCCTCTGACTTTGATGTCGTTGAAAAATTAGGTTTAAAACATGAACTTTATATTCGTCTTGCTGTCTTCACTAAGGAAAAAAACTTGCCATAATTTGTTAGATTCTCTGTTGATCAAAAAAGTGACACTTCAGTGCATTGCCTCAATATATTTCATGAAAAGCTCTAGTGTCAAAAATAAAAGGGATAAAGAATCAGCAGAGCTAAATTAACTATTCTGAGACTCAAGGTTTAGAACAGAAATTAGGAGAATTTAAAATCATCATTTTCCACACCAAAAGCCCTGAGGATCAGAGGAAGAACATACCTTAAAAATAACATTGATGTTTCCATTTGGAGCATTCGCATTGATGAAGGAGATTTTTAATGGAAAAGCATTGGATGTGAAATAAGAACATGACTGCAGGGGAAAGAAAGATGAGACAGAAGAACAACAGTGTCACATATACAAAACACCAGGCCAATACAATACCTCTGAAAAAGATCCCGGCTTTAAACACTGCTCAGTAGCAGTGGCAGGAAAAATAAATAATTCTTGATGTTATTGACTGTTTCATTCGGTCTGAAAAATAAGAAATTCTTTTCCCCAGACAATCTGCTTCACTTAAATATCAAACCACATGAACAGATAATATTTTATGTACTAATTGTTTTTCATTTTCACCCAGGCCTATCAACAATAAGCTTTGGCTGGAAGTGAGTGGATGATTTACATAGGCCTGATCTAATGAGTCTTAAAGCATTGAAAAGCCTTTGGCCCTATTATTTTCTGAAAAAAGCCAACCCTGCCCAATCAGACATGGAAGCGAAGAACCTGCCAATTTCTTTGATGACCTCACTCTGGCTGAGGATACGGGAAATTCTGAGAATCATGCTCCATTTTATGTGGAACTTAATTAAACACAAACTCTGACTTTCATGCTTTACAGCTCCTTCCACCTGAAGATCTCAACAGGGCTTCAGAAAGCATTAATGAGCCAAGCACCGCAAATCCGGTGAGAGTTTGGGGTGGTACTACTACCCTCAGGATAAACATCAATCGCCAGTCGCTCTGCTGCCCGGGGTGCCGAGGCTGCGGCGGTGGAAGGCGATCTCTCCGGGGACCTTCTCTGATCCCCAGAGCCCTCTCGCAGCCACAGCGAGCAGAGCCGAGAGCAGCGTGGAGAGCGGGTGAGCCCCGCGAGGAGAAGCCAAGCGGGGAGGACTCAGCAGCTCTGCATCCCAACTGAGATTTATTCAGCTGATGGGCAGAGACTGAGTCAGGCCACCGGGAGTTTCACATGGAAGGACCGAACCTCCTATGCTCTGCTCCGAGTGACCCCAAACACAGGTGACAGGGGGTTTCATACCCCCAGGGTCCCAGGGGTGGGGGCACAAACATGAGCAATTGGGAGAGCCCCAGGGTGTGGTGCAGGGGTGAGGGACAGGTCACACAGCAATGGGAGAACAGGGGAGGGGGTTACACCTGTGAGGGCCAATGCATAGAGAAATGACAGAGACCTTTCTAGAACTTGGGGCAGGGGTGAAAGGAGAATGGCAGGGGAGAGAGAGGGATCCTCTCGCTCGACCAGGGGAGGGGACAGATAATTGACAGGGAGAGCATACAGGGTCCAAACAGGGGTACATGGAACAAACCAAAATACAATGAACCAATAAAAACCGCTGCATCAACATCCAAGGAGGGGTGGTGGGGAAAGCCCTGGGAAGCAGCTGAAGACAAGGGCAAAAGGATGGCCTGGTTCCTGGGAATAACCAGCAGCCCGTGAGAGCCGCTGCTGTCCTTGCAGGGTAAGGGAGGCCAGCTTGAGCTCCTCCACCAGGCACAGCTGACTCCTGCTTTTCATCTGAACCTCTCCAAGCAGGGCACAAGCCATGTAAAGATTGTCTCAGCCACACCAGATCTCTGTGATGGGCCAGAGCCATTATAAGCAACGAAATCCCGACTCTCCCCACGGAATTTTGCCGATGGAAACGTCTCAGTGAGCGCTTGAAAGGTTCCTGTGAGATAATGTGGTTCTGACAGAGCCGGGAGCAAGGCTTGCTACTGGTAAAATCAATAGATGACACCAAAATGAATTAAATTTAGGTAATTATGAGCACTTAAAAGTTCTAATTTGCATGATTATACTGACGTACAGGCCAATCAAGAAACTACATGTATTTATAGAAAGATAATGGCCTATAATGATATAAGAAAAATGAAAAAAAATCCCTCTTCAGATATTACATTTAAACATTTTTGTATCTGTCCAGGCAAGCTGGTGCAGTATAAATAGCATGACTTTATGGTGAGGTACCTTTCCATTAGTCATTATTTCCAAAAGCCTGAAAGCAGGGAGAAGCAGCAGGCTTCAAATCCTTCTGACTTGTACCACACACAATTCACCCAAGCCCGTGGGGCGCTGGAAGACCTCTGTTCTCAGCCAGATCAAGGCTGAATGGCAATTACTTGGAGAAACACAGGTCAGAGGCAATTGAAGGGATCAGCACCTCTTAGAGTCAGATCTTCTATGGATAATGAGCCAGAGAACAAAAATAGAGCACAAATTGCTGTAATTAGGCAGCTATAACCGGTAATATATATGGCTGTTCAGGTTTGTTTTTTCCTTTGTGCTGGATACATTTTCCTTCTCCAGAGATGGAATCAGCTTACTCCCGGCATTATGTTGTTTATGAAAACATTTTTGAACAATGAATAACTGAATCTTGGTACTGCAGTCAAAGTCAAGTCCTGTAACACTGAAGAGCACTGCTGTTTCCTTTATCCTTAAGCCATTTTTAATAGGGGTCGTAGATACAGGTACGCCGGCGTGAATATTTAATATTTAAAGGGGATTAGGCTGGATATAAATTGACCAGGTGATTTATGTCTCGATATCACTACCATCATTTCCCGGTCAATGCAGGCATTCACTCCCTCTTCCCTTTATACTAAAAACCAAAATTAAAAATGTAGTTGGTCACACTTACCTCTGCCTCTATGCCTTGGACAACAAGGGCAGGGTTCAGTGGGAGCCGGCAGGCCTTCACCTCCTGGAAGAACTGCTGGAGGCTGCTGAGCTCCACGTTCAACACCTCCTGCAGCACGTGAAACGTTATTATGGCAGCATGAAAGAACACAAAAGCAGGTTATGTTATTTTATTTTAATTTTATTTTATTTTATTTTATGTTATTTTATTTTTTTTTAAATTTTTTTTTTAAATTTTTTTTTTTATTTGACTGTCTCTCTGTACTTTAAACAAGCAATGCAATTTCCAGAGCTGGTAGCATCCGTGTGACCTTATAACAGCTAATGAGGTTGCACCGAGATATTAAAAATAAGAATTGTAATTTTACTCCACATTGAGGCATCTCCTGCCTAGATGTGCTAGCAGCTCACACTGCCCTGTAGGTTCAGATGGAAAGTGACTGCTTCCAAGGGCATGGAGTGACAGGACAAGGGAGAATGGCTTCAAACTGGAAGGAGGGTAGGTTTAGACTGGATGTTAGAAAAAATGTGAGATGTTAGAAAGATGTTAGAAAAAAATCCCTACCTGTGAAACCAGGTTGGATGGGGCAACCTGGTCTGGTGGAATGTATCCCTGCCCACGGCAGGGAGTTGGAACTAGATGATTTTTAAGATCCCTTCCAGCCCAAACCATTCTGTGACTCTATGATTCAATACCCTTCATTAGGAGCTGATTAGCCTTGGATTGCTCTGCTGCACCTCACGGGGTTTTTTGCCTTGCCTAAGAACTTCCCAATTTGTTCCTTGTTGCCTCAATACTGTGATCTCCCTTGCCTAACTCTGTTAGGTGCAAGGTTTGGGAGCTTCTCAGTACCATAGTAACTGCAGCCCTGAGATTAATCTCTAAAATCTGAATTATGTATCAGTAATGTGCAAGGTATTATTACTATTTCATTTTCTTTACGTGGATTTTCCTTTTGCAAATATTTTTGTCTTTTTACATCCATGTTTGCTTTGCTGCTCTCAGTAGCAGCACTGAGAGTTTTCCGAGAAACCCTTCGAAAATCTTTGAATCCTTAACAAGGCAGAAAGATTCATGATATCACTCATGATAACCAGCAGTGGCAAGTATATTTTTATTTGGCTTTCTGCTCTGCCTTGCTGAGACTTCAACAAGAAGCAGTTTTACACACCAGGTAAGTAACAGCAGCTGTCTTGGAAAATCAACAGTTCTGAACTGGAAACGTACATATGCAATATAAAAGCTGCACCCACTGGAGAAGACAAGAGCAAATGTCTACTGCCAGGGAGGTACCTCTGCAGAGATGTGTGCAATGTTCTTTGCTGAATGCTACATTTGAGATATTAACTACATTCCACTCTGGTTGTCCTTGTTAAGAAATGAGGGTATGTCCAGCCTGCCAAGAACAACTCTTAGCAAAGCTTTCAAGAAATGCTGCAGCTCTACAGGAGTCAAATATTTTGGGATCAGGTGCTGAGTGTGAGCATTCCCCTCAGTGAAATGATAATCAGCTTTGTGGCCATTTTTTCTGGCCACGTCCAAGTCCATTTGAGAAACCACCGATGAAGAAATTTAAATGGCTTAAAAGATCTGCAGACCTCAAGAGGAATAGTGATGGGAGTTGTCCCATTAAATATCTATGTGTTACCTGTTTCCAGAGCAGAAAACTAATTAAGAAGTTCAGTTAAATCTTTGGTTTATTTGTGTAAAGGGTATAAAAGGAAAGAGGTGTTACCTTAGAAAAAAATAAAATTCCCTAAAGAAACTTAGGTGGAAGGGGCAGTATTTTTTAGCAAACCTTTTTCTTTGGGTCACTGGCAGCTTTCACTTTTGTGGCGATTTCTTCCAGAATTCTGATGAGGTTTTCTTCCTTCGAAAACTCATCGTTCAGGGTTTGTCCAGCACAGAATTGGAGAGCAGCCAGTAGTTTCTTATACCACATTCTGAAATGAACTTCATTCTGTGCATTCTTCAACAGCCTGGAGGAAGGAGGGGGAAAAAAATCTCTGTATCTAAAACTGGATTTTATTTTATATCAGTTCTAGCAGGAACAATAAATGGACTCCAGACTAATCTACAGTGGGTCACTTTGGGCAGCAGAGAATGAAAAAAAATATTATTGTTTGTAGGCAATGAGACTCAACTCCCATGTGATAACTAATGAGATTCCAAATGTGTTGAATAAACAGAAAACTGTCATTTCTTATTGTCTTATTCTATACATAGTGCAATGCCTGTGTTGATTCTTGTTTCTGCAAAAAAAAAAAAAAAAAAAGTTTACAAAGTGAAAAGAAGTTGTATTTTTGAAGTCCAGTGTTAAATATACATCCCTAAATATTTTTTTTCTCCTGCCAGTACATTTATACAAGCAATCACATCTTTCAGCCAGGAGGTGCATTTAAAGGCTGTTTTAGTCTCAGATGTACCATCAATTCTAGAAACTTTCACTATTTTAAGCTGAGGAGACATTTCTGAAATTGGCTATACTGCTAAAAAGAGTGAAATGAGCCCATTTTATTCCTTCCCTTACTGGTAAGTGTTGCTCTAAAGCAAAACTCAGCTTTTAGTTCTTCTGAAGCCTACAAAAGCTTTGGAACTGGAGGTACTGCCAACATAAAAGTCAGAAATAAAACCAAACCCCTACTCTTTTTAATAATAATCATCATGAAACTTTCTCTATTTACACATTTATTTGGGTCAGGAAAGCTGGGGAGTTTAGAGGGTATTTTTAGTTAATCAAATTGACAATTGGGAATTTTTTTCCTTATGTGGGCCAGAGGTTTGGTACTCTGATTTATTTTTGTAAGTGTAGATGGAATAGGCAGCTGTGTATTGCTGTTAACATCCTGCCCGTCGCCTGGGGTTTCCCTCTGCCTGAAGAACTGGTGGTGAACTGCTCCTCGCCTTTGTGTGAACTCTTCCCCTCACAACTTCATTCTTAAGAACATCTCAAACCTTAAATTCCTTATAAATGTCTGAATCTTAATGCAGTTTTCCCGACCCAACAAATAATGCTACTTTTCACAGGACAGAAATCAGAGAAACTCTTGACTTATGAACAATGTCACCTACTGGTTTCCAAAAAGCTTTTCCACTTACACAAAACCTCTGAACAACTGAGGATCTGAAAGTCCTTACAGGATGAGTGGTGTTTCTATAAGAAATGCCTGGACATGAAAGGGAAGAGATACAAGAATTTTATCATCAACACTCTCTGGAGGAGTCTGAAATGGCTTTTTTTTTTTTTCCCTGTAGACTAGCAAAAACAAATAATTATTTTTGGGATCTGAAAGAAATACAAGTTGTCATTGCAATGTCTGGAGGAAGGCAAACCTCAGCACACAGAGTCTGCTGTTTTCTTATCCTGAACCTTTTACAAACTGAGCAAGGCTGAGAGCACAGGCATACATGGCAGGGGGTAAACAAATTCTTTCATATTTCAATCAGAGTAAGTCCAAGATTCCACAGGATGGGATCCATCTGCTTAAATGTCAATGGCTCATGCCATTTTAGATATTCTAGGAAATCCATTTCCTCCAGCTGCTGCCTTGGAAGGGCATGGGTCCACTCGAGGCAACATCTCATGTGTGCCACTGCCACGCAGATGTCTCAGATCCCCTGTGCTGTCTAAAATAACCTGTGTTTAGGGCACTGCATCACACTCTCCAGTGGCCTTTTAGCTCAGCTGTAGGCAAACAAGGCCATTTAAAATAAAAACTTACTCAGTCCACTTCAACAGCAAGTCAGGAAGAGGCTTGGTGGTTATCTTTTAAATAAAAGCCTCACTGGTACAGTCGAAATTGTCACACCGGCAGGAATTTCAGTCTATCAGAGCAAAACCCAACTCACCCTCAGTCCAGCCAAAGAGTTTGCATTTTTCTTGGCACACACTCAGATTGAACTTTTCACTTTTGTCCTGCAAATACGAGTGCACCTAAGAAAAGACACCTATCACTGTTTTGAACTGGACATCTAATGCTGGTGCAGAGCCTTGCCTGCACTAAGGCTTGCATTGAAATCAGCTCCTGAGTATCTAAATCATATTCATTCAACTACTCCGTTCTTAACAGCACATATTTAGGGAGGCTACATCTTCATGTTTGAGACATCCCTTTAATCCTCTCAGATACAGAGAACATTAAACCAGCTTTTATTTCCCTAAAATGAAAGGCTTAGGATTTCTCATACAGGAAGCAAAGTAGCAAAACCAAAATGGTTTACAATTTTAGACAGAGCTACACCCTGCATAACACGGACCAACTTAGAAGATCCATTTTTTGATTATTCTTGTTCACAGAAAACAAGCTCATACGCACATACAATATAACGATTTCTTCTCAGCCTGGGAAAGGATTATGGGCCACATTCAGAGAGCTTATGCATGAGGTGTACAGAGGGTGTGTGGAGTCTGAATCCTCTCACGTGTGGATCTCGAGCCCAGCCCACGGGGAAAGCTGAGGCACTCATCATGATGTCACTGTAAAATCCATTTCCCTGCCAGCACACGCTCAGCCTGAGCACACGTGGCAGCTTCTGACAGCCCGTGCGCTTCCCCACAAGGGACCTGGGGCTCTGCACTCAGAACGTGTCGAGCAACGGGTACAGCAGCACGGCTTCCTCTGCCTGCCCACTGGGACAGGTGTGCTCCTAAAAGCCTGCAGACCTTCACTGCAGAATGCTTTGGGCTAACTGGGTCTGACTTTTATACTCGCTCTATAAAAATGTGGTCCCAAAGAGGATACAAAGGACAGCTTTTAATGTGATGTCTCATTGTAGGCTTTGCTGAAATGTTTATTCAACAAATGGATGAAGTGTTGCTGCAGTTCTGTCTTCCCAGCTTCCTGGCACACACAGCTTCACCCTGCCATGGGGAGAACTCAGCGGAGATAGGAAAATCTGCAGCTTCTGAAGTTGCAGGATGGAGACGTGCTCAAGACACTAATGAAATTTTCAAGTTAGAACAGGATGCCTAGCTGTGACAGAGGAAGACAAAATTGGAATGATTTAAAACCCAAGGCTGCCAGTAAAGAAGCATGTGAAGTTGTTTTTGCCTGATAATTTTCACAGGATTCTGCAAGACAGAACTCAGTATATAAGCCTGGCTTTATGCCAGGCCTAGATGGAGCATCTTGCTCCCAACAACAGAGAGACTTCCTTACTCTTCAGGTTCTCTGATTTGGGACAAACACCCTCGTTCTCAGCAAGGCCTGGAGAACCCAGACACTGTCCCCAGGTCACTTTTGTGAAATTGCACAGAAGGAACTTGACCTGAAATCTGGCACTGGGGCAAGTCAGGTACAGGGGTGCCCTGCAAGATGTCTCTGCCCTCTGCAAGCAGCTGCTTCCCCTCCTTTCTCCATGCACCTTCTCCATGCCTGCAAGGTGGCTGCAGCCCCATTTCCTGGCACTTGCAGCTGCAGAGGTGTGCGTGTTTTCTGGGCGTAGCAATGCAAGCAGGCTGAGAGATTTTTGCCACAGGGAAGAAAGGAAGGTGGAATTGAATCAGGCTGATTCAACTGGCTGCTGTGTCAGAGGAGGAGAAACAGGGCTAAACACAGCAGCTATAGAGAAAAGGGTAATTAAGGGGGGAAAAAAAAGGAGGAAAAAAATTGGATTGGATGGGTCTAGGTAGAAAAACAGGTGAGCTGGCCTAGTTCTCCCTCTGTGGTGCTGGGAGACAGGGAAGCTGACACAGTCTGCTCCCTGAGTAGGATTTGGCAGACAAATGAAAGACTGAGGTGGCTCAGACAACTCTGCTTCTTGAACATCTGTTCCTTGTCTCCTTCAGAAGGGGTGAACTGGAGAGCAATGCCTGACAGGACAAATCAGCTCACAGGTAGCCTGGCAAACCGTCTTGTACCAAAAAAACCCCAACCTCAAGAAGAAAAGGCCAGGATTTTCAGTATCTTATTGCAGGTTTAGCATAACCTGTTACAAAGGATCAAGGCATAGTTTGACTGGGTTGTTTAGACATGCTGTCAGATAGTGACCATGGTTAATTTATTTCCAAGTGCTCTTCTGGGGTTTATTGCACAAAAGTTGCTCCTACCAGCACACACTGTACACTCAGAAAACCACGCAGAGGCTCACCATGAAAATAAGGTGCCCTAGGGTTATACAGTGAGTGCTGAGGTTCCTCCTGTTGTTGGTCGATCTTTGGTAAACCTGACCAAGGAAGTCACTATGCTTTGCTCTGAAGGTGTATTTCATATTTGTTTTCTGTTTCGCTAAGCTGGAGGCAAGATTAGTCACAGAAGAATTAAACAATGTTACAAGACTGCTGCTCATTATGGTAATAATTGCTTTAAAATTATTCTCCACAGCCCTTTGTGTCAAAGATTAGCACACAAAAACACTTCTGAACCACTGTACAGCTCCTCTGTCTGAGGTTGCCATCTGTCTCGATTATCCTCAGACATCCTGCAAAACTCCTGATCTGTCCTTTGCGCTTTATTGTGCCACGGAGTTGTGGCACATGCCTGAAGCTTTTAACTGATTTCATTTTCCACTGCTGGAAGAAAACATTTTACTGTTTGCATTCTTAAACAGGAGAATAAGTAACAGGGCTGGTTTGCCTGTAGGACTTAGGCTTTGCAGCTCCTTAAGTCTCAGTGCAAGTTCCCCAGAGACACACGGATGCCAGAGATGACAAAAATGTACAGCTGAAAATTAAGAACTCCATCTACCCTGTGACAGGTCATGAGGATGAGCAGGCAACTGCTGCTATTAATTAATTACTCAGTTGCAAGTAAAACCTCTCTTCGCTTTTTTACTTTTATCTCCCCACTAGTACACTGGACAAGGTTTTTACTTGCCTGCCAGAGATAATGGGAGTAATCTCTTTGACAGAGATATCACCATAGCAAGTACTGCACAGACACCGAACTCTGCGACTCCCAGGTTCTCACAAGCACCTGTTGCCCTCCACCCCCTCACTCCTCTGCAGAGCACAGCCAGCTGTGCAGAACATGTCTTGTCAAGCCTTTATCACTTGCTGGCTGGTCTGCTCAGCCTCTTTAGACACAGCCAAACTCCCAGGCAGCAGAGCAGCAAGTTGGCAAACACGACTGTGGCTTTTCTTACCTCTTTGCCAGTGCCTAGGATGGATGACTGAACTTGCTGAAGCTCCCAGGAATGTGTCTGTAGGATGGCAGCTACTGCTTCAGGAAACAGAAAGGACCACTTGCACTTGCTGCAATGTAATCTCCATTCCCAGCCTCTGTCACAGCCTCAGTGAGATACTGTCCATTTCTGGACAGAGAAATTTAATTTAATTAAGCTTGCTGAAAAGCCTTATGGTGGCTACATTCTCACAGCCCTTTGTTATCCAAGAGAAATACACAGGCTTCCTCTGTCAACTTCCTTTAAAAAATGGATACAGGATAACATCTCTGGTTTTAAACCACTCCCAGCTCTAGAAAGGTGTGATTTTTGTGCTACAAATCAAAGAAAGGGAAACAGAGAAACACAGAAACAACAGCACCGTTGTGGGTAGACCTACCGGGCCATTGCACTCAACGCAATAGCAGATGTAAAAACAAACTAACAGCTGAGAAGCACAAAATACCTGGCACACTGAGAACGACACAAGTTCTGCAGGGGAGAATGGGGAGAGCAGCCAGCTAGGCAGAAGTTACTGTACAAGATAGATGGAAGAAATATTGCAATTCTCCCGAGTGACTGGAGTACGGAGCACTTTCCACAGATTTACAGAAACACGGAGCAAGGACACCAACTTGACTGGAAGGATGAAGACTGAACTTCCTTTGCTCTCCCTTTCTTTGACCAAGCACCAAGCCAGCAGAGAGGGAGAGGCACAAGAAGCACAGCTCTGCTTCGTCTGCTGATCTTCCATTTTTATTTCTATTCTAGAACAAGAAGAGAATGAAAGCTGATATTTCTTGAGTAGACTGAGTGAAGCATGGTACCTTTTCTCTGAATCCTTGTAACCTGTAAGTCTCCAAGATGAAGAAACAGCAGCTCTTCAGTTGCTTGAAGCACCTGACCATTTTTGACTCTTCACTCTTCTCACATGAGAAACCTGCAGCCAGTTTCACATGCTGCTTCTCATAAAACAGAGCTGCTTTTACAGACTCATTTTTCAAAGCATTACCCTTGAACAGAAAATAACCCTGCTTAAAGTGAAATTTTTTGTTTTAACATACCACGTGATTAATTTGCTTTTGTTTTTTCTGATTCTTTTTTTATAACGCAGAGGAGAAGTCTACCACATTGATCTCCCTTTGACAACAAAATATTGTTGCAGACATATAAAGGATGGTGATTAGGCTTGAGAAACGCCAACACTGCCATTATTTTCTAACCTCTCAAAGATCTTTATGAACAACACAACACAATTTGCATTCAGACAAATCACTTGATTCAGTAGATTCAATCAAGGCAGCTCCTTCCACTCCCACTGAATGCCTGAGCTGTGGAATGTGTCTCCTGCTGACTCACAGAAAAATTAGCAGATCAGTGAAAACAAAGGCTGTGCTACGCTATGCAAGGAAGGTGCCAAACCCTGCTGAGGTTGCCTAGCAGAAAAATGTTTTATTTGATATGTAATATAGTTAGCAGCACACACTTTGCATTAAGGAAATGGATCCCACATAAAACTGGTGTTTCTGGAGGAGAAAAATCTTGAAAGTGAAACAGAAATGAAATGAACCTTGAGAATGAACTGTATCAAGGATTAATTGGAAAGTATAGTGGTGCATAGGTGCCACTATCACTACCAGAGATAGATACTGCTTGATCTAAGGTCTAAGCAAGAAACAATCATCCTTATAAGGGCTTCTGCAATTTTTTGAATGGGTATGATAACAATATAAGTGCTACAAGCATCATCTAGTATAAAGCAATGCTAAGAGTGTCTGTCTCTTTCTGCTCCACTCTGTGAAAAAACTCAAAATGAAAAAAGTTATTAGCAAAGCAGGCCTTAATCCAGTCTGCTCCTCTTCATTGGGTATGATCTGAGAACAGAAATTTATTGACACACTATCACAAACACAAAAAGATATCTCCAGCAGAACACCAACACCACAAAATTTAGTGGTGGTTTCAAAAGGCATCTGTGTACAACAGTACTGACCTTAGATAAATTCAGAATTGCTGAGTGGGGGTTCATGGTCCACCAAAGATCCCATCCTAACAAAACATCAGTCTAAAACTACAGAACTGAAAAGCCTTCACCCTGAAGTGTCATTAAATACTGAGGGTGACTTAAGCTTAGACTTGCAGGTGTAGGTCTGATTTTAGACTTAATAAAAGAAGTACCACCACTGCCTCTTTAAAGAGACTGATTAAATCTCCTCTCCAAAAACTGCATTTGGAAATATGAAAAAAAAAATTGGTTAACAAAGCTAGTGCATTTAATATCTGCATGAACATTATCTATTCAACAGTATTATTTTCCATTTAGTGAAATACTTGGCATTCAAGCCTGGCATTAATTTTGAAAAGTCTGGTTCCATCTTTGCCAGTGCCTTCTTCATGTGACCGAGTACTTCCCCGGTCTGTGCTTTCTCCAAAACTGCAGATTTTCTCCTCAGAACAAATGATGTATTGTTGTCAGAATTTTATGCACTATCTTGCACCAGCATCAGCAAGCCTGGAAGCATCCAACAATCTGTCTCTTTGGGAGTTCAGAGCAAATTCATGCACAGGGACTGAAATGCACCATTCATTCCAGGCATAACAGAAATTGTTGTGTTCTTCCCAGTGGGTAACTGCACTGGGAGCTACCAGTGAATGGGATTAGATGGGATAATCACCACCAAAATAAGCAGACCCAATGGCTTTATTGGGATGCTGTCCAATATGCCAGCAATTAATTGAATACAGGAGGTGACTAAGCTACTCTACTTTCAAACTGTATAAATAAAATGCAAAATTAATTCAGATTGAAGCAGTCCGTCAGAGCCAATGGACTTGCAAAGCTTTGTACTGTTTCTGAATTTAGGCCACAGTTATCACAGCAATACACTGAGGAGGAACTGAAAATGTTTTTCTTCAGCTGCCTATTGTTTGGGTAGTTTATGTCTATCAGAATGGCTTTGGATAGCATCTGTGGTTCCCATTAGCTTCACAGCTGAACAAAAAAAAAATCCCTCATGACACTACAAAACACAATGTAAGACACAGAACTAATTCTGTGTGGTTCTGCATGCACTGGGTGATCCAAATGTACACAAAATTGCAAAATTAAACTTGAGATACACCACAGTACTTTGGTAACTTTGTTTGTTGGTTAAGTGTTGTTGGTTTTTTTTTTTTAATTTTTTAATTTGTGCTGGTTTTACCTGGGGTAGAGCTGGTTTTCTTCCCAGTAGCTGGTATGGGGCCGTGTTTTGGATTTGTGATGGAAATGGTTGATAATTCAGAGAAGCTTTAGTTATTGTTGAGCAGCGTTGAAAGAGTCAAGGCCTTTTCTGCTCCTCACCCCAAGCCACAAGTGAGTGGGCTGGGGGTGCACAAAAAGCTGGGAAGGGACACAGCTGGGTCAGCTGACCCCAACTGACCAAAGGGATGTCCCAGACCACGTGGATCATGCTCAGCAAATAAAGCTTGGGAAAAAGGATGAAGGGGGGAAATTTGGGGTGATGGCGTTTGTCTTCCCAAGATATCAACGTGTGGTGGGGCCCTGCTCTCCTGGGGATGACTGAACACCTGCCCGCCCTTGGGATGTGGTGAGTGAATCCTTCGGTCCATGTTGCTCCTGTGCACAGCTTTTGCTTTACCTCTTCAACTGTCTTTATCTCAGTCCATGTATTTCCTCACTGTTGTCATTCTCTGCCCCATCCCACCGCAGGGGACACTGAGTCAGTGGCTGTGTGGGGTTTGGTTGCCATGTCAGGTTAAACCATGGCATTAATATACTAACACAGAAGTAGCTTCGGGGAGAAAACTGAAATTGTCTCTCTACAAGGTCATTAAAGCCCTTGGCTGCTCGTAACAGGAGCAGTTCCAGAATTCATTCATACATTCTGAGTCAGATCTGTACTTTAGAATCCTAGAGTTTCCAGAATTTTTTTTTTTTTTTAATGACTCTAGGCATGGGAAAGGAAGGATTTGGTTTAGGGGGGTGGGGAAATAGGATAAGACACTGACATTATTTTTCAAATATTATGACACTTAAAAGAACTTGTTCTGCAGAGCTCTTATTTTTCCTATTTGTTCTGCACTCAGTTACAAGAATTTGCTTTGTTTAACAATGTCTATGTTCAAAGCTGTTCTCTTTCAAGTAGAGTCTCAGATTTTTACAGACAAGGTGCTCAGATGTCAACAGCAGAGGATGTATGAGATTTGGTATGTTTCAAATGCATGGGGGGGTTAATGTTTCTTTCAAGACAGCATCCCTTCTACCTCTCTGGAAGAACCTGTCTGTAGATCCCTTGTGTTTTAAGCACAGCTAGTACAGGTACAACAAGAACTGATTCCACACTATTTCCTGACATGTCAATCTTCTGGATCTTTACTTTCATCACTGCTCTAGCTAGCAGCCCAGCTTCTCTTATTTTCCCCAGTATCTATCAAAGGGAACTTTATTCAGATCACTATCTAACAGGAACAGGGAGGAAAAATGAGCCTCAGCAAGGCCAGCCGTAAGTGTTTCAGCAACCCTGGTACCTCAGTGGAATTACAAGACGGCAAAACGCTGTTTGCAGCAGACCTCTCATATCTGACAGTGCCTTCTGCACGATGTCGAGCCTCCTTTTTGTGTCAGTTTGCTGTGTGGCAGCTCGGGGCTGCACAACAACCAAGGCTGCAGGGATCAGACCGTGGGATCACAGTGCTGTGTTAGCTCTGTGCCTCCACCTGGGTGACTTTGCCAATAGAACGACTGGGGAGAACTCGCATGCTCCAAATAAAGCAGCATCATGGAGATGTACAGTCCCCCTTCAAAAATAACTCATTTGTTTCCAGGGAATAGGAGAAAAATCAGACTTTTCAAGGGGGGAGTCTTTACACTTTTTCATCTTTTCATGATTCTGACTCCTTTAAGGCAGAAATCTCTTCAGACTACAGCTCTCCTTATGCTTAAGGCTACTCTTCAATCTTCAAATAAGACAATAGCTACCATGTTTTAATTTAATTAAATAGAGGGGACCATGAAAGATGGTGTCAGGAAAGAAGAACAAGCATTTACATGGTAAAGAAGAATATTTCTATCTTCTGTTTTAGTTCTTCCTCTCTGGTTTTATTTTTCTTCCTCTTTTCTTGGTCTCTATTAATTTTTTGCTCTACGTTTTACATAGCAATAGTATCTCTTGCAAAGGTAGGAGAGCAGAGCAGAGATGGAAATAACTTTAGATTTCTCCTTTTTAAATACTGGCCTGGTTCTGATTTTCCTTCTATTTCACTGCTTTACGGCCACCAACTATTGGCTTTGTAAATAGAGAAGTGGGAATTTGAAGTTAAGCCCATGTACCAGGGAAAGCTTGCTGTAAGATATCAGTAAGAGAAAACCTTTCTTTTTCAGATGGCCCAAGGGTATTTTCCTAGTCTACAGCTGGCCTAGTTACCATGGAAAACAGAAGAGCTGGAGGGCAGGCACAGTGGGAAAACGAGGCAGAGACCTACATGAAATTGGGTTGGCTTGGTTTGCAGAGGCTTGCTGAAATTAATCTCTCACTTCAGACACCTTGTTGCTCTTCCACTGCTGGGAGTAGACAGAGAGTTTCATCTAGGTTTGAAAGCCTGTCTCAGCTCTGCTGAGACGTGCTCAGCTGTGGGACCAGATCTGAATAAACTTTTGAATAAAGTAAAATCCCTTTTAATGAACCCCTAACCAAGAAGGTGTTGCTTCTTAAGCTTTTACCAAGGAAATCTTACATCAGCTTCTTCATATCAAACTGAATTTTAACCTTGGGGTTAAAATCCATAGATTTTCATGTCAGAAGAATTTCAGGCAGACATAAGAATGAAAATCCATCCTGAATTTTACTTGATAGGTAACCTTGTCAAAATTATTTTCTCTGTGCTTCTGTTTTGCTTTTCAAAAGTGGAGAGAATTATTTCTCACAGGCTTTCCACAGAACACTGTGCTGGTTTCTAAGCTGCTCTTATGCCAGAGGTAAATGCCATGGCAAATAGGTCTTTTTAATAGCATTGCCACCTCCTTCCCATGTGGGAACCCATCTAGCCAGCATCTTTCAATCATATGGGAGGAAATAACAGCCCCAGGCATTTTATTTTCTCGTAAGAAAACAGAACTAAGATTCAGTCATTGTGATAAAAAGTCCAGGTCTGGTTCCAAGACTCACAATCACATTTGTGGAAGTATGATTGCAGCAAGCAGATGTCATATTTCCATATGTCCTGAGTCAGGTGAAGAGTGGAGCAAGCTCTCCAGGGGCAGTCATTGCATTGGCAGAATAAATATAGATCAGCCATCTGACACAGAATGCTCCTGGGACTTTGAAGCTCCCTGGCTCTGCTGTAGGCATCTTTCCTGCCCTCAGAGTGCTGTCCTTGTGCTCAGTCCGTGTGAGGCTGCATCTGGATGGAGAATTGAGATGCAGCAATCCCATCTTTCCTCTCCTCTCCTACCATATACATGCTCTGTCAATACCCCTGAGTCAGGCACATTTCTTCCTAGACATGTACTCTGCTGACAGACCAAAAATCTGGACATGCCAAAAATTAATATGGGTAAGTGCCATGCTTTTTCTACCAGCAATTCTCATGGGGTGGCAGCCATGGGTGAGCCAGGCAAATTATTGTTTAAATCACCTTTAAATTGCTGGTCTAAAGACTCCTAATAACAAAGCTAGGCAACAGCTGAAGACAGAATGTGTCAGCTTCGAATTGATGCAAAAAAGATTTAAAATGAGGCATCCTTTGAATGAGGCTCCATTTTCATCCCATGACCAAGCAATGTCGTCCTGAGTGGCACACAAAACAAAGCACTGACAGTTCAGGAATATTTGCCACCGTGGCTGCTTCAAACCACTTTGACAAACTGCTCTATCCACAAAAACACATACGAGACATCTGAGGGCTGTGTGAGGCACTCAAAAGCTGGTGCCAATTAGAAAAGTTTAATTAAATTAAAGTGCTTCTCCTGATAGAAATCATCACACCCAATCAATGATATTGTGGAGCAGGTTAAGTAGAAGAATAAATACTGACTTTTAATACCACACTCAACAAAGGAAATGCTACAGAAACGTCAAAATCTTGTTTACTGTTTGACCTCCTCCACGCTCAGTGCTCACAGGATAATCATTGCAAATGGCAGAGCCTTTTTTCCCAGATGGGACCCCACTTCCCTTGCTGATGCACAAACAAGGCCTTCCTTCAGTAAAAAATGTATAATGTGTTACAATGCTCATGATAAGGGACTGTGCTTTCAGTTAATCGAAGCCAATGAATTTGACTGTGGAAATCCCTGTTCAGTCCCTTCTTCATTAACCAAGATGGCAGCTGCCACACTAAAGCTAATGAGCCTGATTAATATCAATTCAGTAAATTAAATTTTTTTTTTCAGACATCAGATAATTTTGTACTAATCCAGACATTTATACCGATTTAATATCAGCTGACACAATTTCTCATTTAACACTAATTGAAAACTACTGGTTTCTTATTCTAAAGAGCATTTGCTGTCACTTAAAACTTATGGCTTTTTATAAAGCTATCTTTCAAATAATATCATCATTGAATCTTATGTTTTCTGCCTAGCTGCAGAACCTTTATATGTAAGCATATGACTGGTGATGTGGGCAGAACGGAGTAATCAGGTAATTTCTCTTAAAGGTATTTATTTTAACAATTTTTCTTCATATTTTCTATTATATATTTGTAAAAGGACTGATTGAAACAAATGAGCAAAAGAAAAAAACTCTTCATTTAAACAGTATTGAACTCAGCCCCTCTAGCTATATATTTTTTTTTTCCCTACTAAATAATTTTGGGTTTGTTCAGATGCTACAGAAGAAAGAACACATCCCTACTTCTGTGCCATTTGCTCTTACTGAAGTGTAAAAAATCCCTATCCTTTGGTTTTCACCATGAAAACCTGTCTCAGCTGGACATGACCCGTGTGGAACACTACAGAGATTTATTGGTGAAAGTCTCCGCCCAAGAGATGGCACCTACTACAAAGCAGGTTATTCGGAAAACACTCCTAACATTCCCAATGCTCCCAAAGGTGAGAGCACCCTTTCTACAAACCCTTCTCTAAGGACTCTCCTGGTGACTCTGGAAAAAGAATCAATAAAGAAGCAACGACGGCCACAGGGTTCATTTGTCATGTAAGGCAACAGGTAACTGATGTCGGGAGGGACCTCTGGATGTCCCCTGGTCTGGCCCCAGCTCTAATCAGAGCCAGCTCTGATGTTGGGTGGGGTCGTTCCGGGGGCCTGCCCTCGGCAGCAGGGTGGGAGAGCTCCTGGCACAGCAGAAGGAGCAGTGGTGCCACTTGGCCGTATCACGATGGGTCCCCAGAACCAGAGGAGTTTCAAAAGACACGACCCAGTGACAGGCAGGCCTGTCGTTCGGCCAGGAACACCAACAGGTGTGCCAGGAGCTGCTTTTCTAAGCCGTGAGTGTCACTCTGCTCTGTCCCACCAACCACACTGAAACTGCAGGGCAATTTCTGGCAAGCACTTCAAGCCAGGGCCCAGCTGTCAGAGGAAGAGCAAATTTTTCAAAATCCCTGTGATATAGATTAATTTTAGGCTAGGGACAAAGACTCCACATTACTCTTTACACTGACTAAACCATGTCTGTCAGAACTATATTTGTGTATAAAATAGCAGAGATTGGGGTTTTGCCTATGGCACTGCCTGGATAAAATCTGCTTGTGTGTTTGCAGTGCACAAAATGTGAGGGCTCCACCCTCTGAATGAGCAGCTGAATATTTACCACTCCTTGACCTCCAGTCCCTCAGGTTCTCAGAGATGTTATGCCAGGCAAAGGAGGACAGTTCAGCCAGCGTCAGGATTTGTGGGAAGCAATCGAGTACGAGTCTCCAGGGTCTTTTCCAAAAGGAGTGTTGATGTCTGCTTGTTTTCTAGAATCAGTAACTTTGACTGAGACAAAAGCACAGAGAGGTTACATTTCCAGGCACAAGGGTCTTCAGGGGAACATACAGCAATGTAGGAATCAAAATTACACTATATAGGAAGGGTAAAGTAGCAGCACAAGTTATACTTGGGAATAATGCTTTTTTATGGACCTCATTCTAGATCTCCCAGTTCTCTTGGGAAGTCACCTGAATCTAAACTTAACTGCTGGTAAAAAAGTATTATTAGAGCACAACAGAACTGTGTTACTTACAGTACTACTTATGTCTGCTCTCCTCTTACTTTTCTGCACCCTTCCTCATAGAAAAAATATTTTGCTTGCTATCCTTTATTCCCTCAGTGGTCCCTCTTTGCTCCTTTGCCTGCCTAAAGTGTGTTTTGTGTCACACTTCTGTGCAAACTCTGGGAACATTGTGGCAATTTCCTCTTTCCCAAGCCAGTGAACACTGCTCAGACTTCTGTTTCTGGGAGAAGAGCGGGGCTCTTGAAGCAGAACAGACAGAAGTGTTTGCAGAGCCAGGTGGATGGAATTCCCAGTTTCCACCCTTTCCACTGCCAGTACCATCCTGTTCTGCTCATTACATCCTCTACCCACTTCCAAGTGGATCTGGAAGAGTCTTAGGAATGAAGTAGAGGGAGGCCTTGGGGGAACAGTTATTTTAATTTCACTGGATGAAAGACTGTGAACAACTGCTGGGGGAGGCTGAACATGAAAACTGAGCACTTATGTAAGGGGAAAAAAAAAATTCTTAATCTACTTGGATGTAAGCCTTGCTACACAAGCTAGAAAAATCAAGTGTAAGAGGCATAAAACAGGATTTTATGGAGAGATATGTTGAAGGTGGCTTTGCTGTTTACACTGAAATACTTAAGCATCCCCCTTTATGTCTAAGGATTTGAACTCTACAAACCACTTATTAGATAAGAAAGAAAATCTCATTTTGTGAAAGAGGGAGTGTGCTGATTTGAAAGGATCATCCACCTGTGTACATGCCACTGTTTCTCTCTTCAAGTAAACACTTAATAACTTGTTACTATGCTATATTATTTTAATACCTATACTTCCTCTAATACTGACCAAAGGGATTGGCTTTATTTCCACATCTGTTTGTTCACACAACAGAACCTGCACCACTCTAGAGCTGCTCCGCTGTGCTGTGCTTGCACAGATTGCAACAACTTTTGAGCCAGCAAGCACTCGGCCAGAACATTATTTTTCTACTGCCCACTAAATCCTGAACCAGAAAAAAATCCTGAGTAGAAAAAAAGCATGGATATGAACAAATTTGTATGACCATTTAAAATTTTCAGTGGAGGTAATTTATCCTAGCTCTTTGAAAGACAGACAAATGAAAAACAATAGCTACTCCAGCACTGAGGCTTTGATCAAATTTACAAACAAATAATTTCCCATATATATGCTGCCAGCAGTTTATCCCACTTAAAACCCACACTCCATAACACTTTTTTTAAACTTCTTTTTAATTTTTTTTCCTTAACATAAGGTTTTCCCTCAAGTACCAGCCAGCAGTGAACAGCAGCCAGGCAACACACTGCAGAGGTGAGATACCACTGGTATTTCAAAAATTACTAAAAGATGGTGTGTTTTCAAGCTAAGAAATAAGACCTGTTAATGGTTTAAGATTGAGTGACTCTGATGAACACCAAGAGAGGGAGATGTACCTGAAATGACAAATTTCGCATTAGGAATTGTCTTAAAATGTGCATTGCACCTCCTCTGAGTTGGAAACACGCTGGTGACTTGCTTTAGAACGGATGGGATCATTTACAACAATGGCAGGTAAATCCTTCAAAGAACAGCTCCGTGTGGCACTCACTGGGCTACCTCAGCCACAAGTCTCTGCTCTCCCATCTCCAGTGACAGGCAGAAGAATTAAGACTTTTTGACACGCCATCTGAATGTTTGCACCTAAGCTCCATGTTTCTGTGAAAAGCTTTGATTTTGACGAACTTTTAAAAACACAAGTTGGTGAAACATTCCTTGCTACTTTACATTACTCTGTCAGCCACCCACCATGGATGCAATATTGTGATAACATATCTCTGAATGCCTTTACACAAGAATAAAGGCTTTTGAGGGACAAAATTCAGTTCTTGTCCTCTGATTTTCTTTCTGGAACAAAAAAATCGTGTGCTGAACTTTACCAAACAGTATCCTGTGCATTTGACAGACAGCACAGAGAAAGCTAAAGGACAATTTAGCTGTCTGTCGTTTGGCAGAGATGCCTATGGCTTGTATGACCCATTGGGTAGAATTTTACAGGCTTAAAGTTTGGAAGGAATCTTAATTCTTTTAGATTCACTGTTCACTTTCTGTACTTTAAGTCAAGGGTCTAACACACATTATTTCCAACGAAGTGGGCTCTCTGCCAAGAAAACACAGGAGGAGACAATGTGTGACAATGGTCTCTTGAATAATACTCTTGCTTAAAAGGAGGTTATTACAACATCACAGCAACGTTCTTCAAGCAAAAGAGCCACTCAAAGACAACTCATGGGACAGCCCTTTCTGTCCTCTCTCAAATGATTTTTAATTTGGTCACCTCCCAAATGACATCATCCTGATTACAGCCTACTATAACATTGAGTATGGGTGAGCATTCTGAAAGCAATTAATATTTAGGGAAATCTTTTCAAATAGCAAGGGCTTTATGAGCTTAATCCTGAAATAGTCATCATCTGCAAACACCTAAATATACTGAATTATAATAATTCTGCACTGTTATCTTGACAGGACTTTTTATCAATCCTTCCCCTCTCCTGCCTAGAAATACTGCCTTTTATTCTAGTTTATTTATTTTTTTATTTATTAAAAAATGTGTTAATAGTTATATTTGGGTTTACATTAGGGAATTCTTTTCTAATAAAAATTACCCAAAATCGAAGAAGAACTGCAAAGTAATTTTCTGCTGAATCACGCACAGATGGAACGTATTCAACGATTTCTAATTCATGATTCTATTTTTTCTAATGTTTCAGTTATTTAGGCAAAGGTCCAAGGCCCAGTTTTCATGCTGGCAGAGAGTGATGACTAAACCTAGAAATATCAACCACAGAAAACACACAACTGACACCAACATTAAACCTACCAATAACTCATTACACAGGATGTCCTGCATCCACTAGAAGCCTCTCTCTGTTTATTGATACTTTTCCTTGAAGTTCTCACTGACAGTGCTCAGAAATAGGAATGATTTTCAAAACTCCAGCCTGTCAGACCAGGCTGTGATCAACTGCCTAACTATAAACGAGTACTCCAAACGCCTCAGTCCAAGAAAATCAGGGCCTGAAATGCATTTATGCAAGTCATGAGGCAAAAACTTCGTGCTCCAAGAAAAATGGATTGAAAAAAACTCTCAGGGGTAGCTCAAGACAAATTTTGTCAAAAATTGGTTCCAACAGCTATAGTTAAAACACAAAAGATTGCTAAGCCGTATAGAGAAAAAGACCTATAACAGAGAAAGACTTATAAAATGTTTTACATAATGTGATGCAATTTTGAAACACGTGCAGACCCATTTTGAGTGCATAATTGCCATTTCTAGCAAAACAAAAGTTTCATACGGAGGAAATAAGTTTAATTTTTTTCCCCAAATATTCACAAAAGGTAAAACCTGAAAGTGAAATCATGAAATGCAACTAAATTAAAATTTTTTTTTAGATACAACACCAGAAATAATTTGCATCCTGTCTCAGCATTTCACCTGAGCACTCAGAATCAGGAGCACCACCAGGCTGCAGCACAGCAGCAGCCCACTGGAGGACCCCTCTGAACTGCAGAATTGCTCTGGGCTGCAGAGGCAGCATTTCTTAGCTGAGAATCACAGGAGATTCTCTCCATGCTGTTCGCTTTCCAGATGAGGCTTCGTCTTTCCAAAATTATTACAACCCGGTTTCAGAAATTTGCATCATCCTCAAAGTGCAGCTGCTGTTATTTTTATGATTTGCACATCTCAGATTATTGAAGTTGGCTGCTCGGTATCAGCCTAGCCTAAAGAAAATTTCCGTGTAAAGAAACTACTTCCAGGATTAGACTCAGGCATCTTTTTGCAGTAGTTTTTCACAATATATAAAAATCAAAATAATTCCACATCCTTCAAATTCATGACTGAACCTCATTCATGTGAAGCGACAGAGACAGATGAACATTTTCTCAAAAATTTACTGAGTTATTATTACTCTGGTTTGCATCCCCAAAAGTCCCTCTGGGACAAGAAGAGATTGTGTGAGGTATCCATCAGGGAAGATTCTGGCTCACTGTTTTGTTTTTGAAAGGAGCAACAATAAAATATCTTTAATGGGGGAAAAAAAAAGGAGAAAGGCACAGATGAAATCTGCATGTGACACCTGCAAAGAACCTTGCTCTGAATCCCTCTCTGCTTCCTCAGAGCTGCTCAGGGCAGCCCCTGCAGCCCATCACATCCCAGCATCAGGGACAAGGGAGCGCCACAGTGCTCTGTGCAGTCCCTCCTGCCCAGCAGATCCAACAGGAAAACCCATCCTTCACATCCAGCTGCATTACTGGAGGGGTTAGGACAGAAGCAGCTTGAAGCTCGTGAGAAGTTTTCTGGCATAGCTGAAAAATCAGATTTTTCAGCTCCAGAATTTTTAACTGTAAAAGGAGCCAAATGCAAAATAAATCAGACAAGGCGTGTTTGGAAAAACAATGCACTGAAAAACTTCTTCCTCAGTGCTACCTTATAAATCATGGGGCAGCTAAAAGAATTAAAGCTTTTCAGAACTCTATCCCCTTTTCTAGTTTATCTTTGCAGTTCTAAGTAGGCTCACTTGTGCACATGCACAGTGGTGTGTTTCTTCCTTCCAGTAACATGCAAAAATAACTGGCATTTACAGACTTTTTGTGCTTCCCTTGGCAATGTCAATCCTCCCTGAACATGACTTTTGGCATGGAATTTCCTCTGTTCCAAAGGTGGGACACACACACAGTTATCACTATGCTCAGTAACTTATTTAGTGCAGCTGAATATTTGCCTGCACCAATAAAATTAATGTTGCTTCACTGCGCGCTCACATGGATGTGTGATCACCAGGGTACCTCACCCCTTCCCTTTCTTGCTTGCACAGAATTTGGAAAACTACCCAGCATTCCTAGATTTCTAGGCATCCAGGAACACATTCACTCTACTCAGAATCATTAAAATAATTAAAACCAGACACACACAACTATGTCATTTATGTCCTTTGTCAGTGACTCACCAGATTTTCTCGTATTCACTAAATTACAAAAAGGCATACCTTTGATTGCTTTATTAATTTTTAAACAGATTTCTTTTTTAAAAAGATGTGATTTTTAACAGTGTGGGAAAACTAACTCCCTCTTTACATTTTAAATATTAAAATGCCACACTTAGATTCTTTGCTAACCTTTCCCGGCTGTTTTTCCAATTTGATTTCTTAATTCTTTGGAATTTATTTTCATTTTCCTTTTTGTTAGAATTTTGAAAGTTTAAAACAAGGCCCCACAGTCCTCTAGTCCTCCAGCCAGTAGCTCCTTATCCTTTTATCAATTCCAGCTGAGGTCAAAGCCAGTTCACTCCTCTGTCTTTAGAGATGGCAAAAAGTGACTCTAAAATACTAAGTTTTTTTTCTTAAAATCAAAAATGTGTTTAATTAAACGTAAGATATGGTTTTGTTGATTTAAATATACTGTTTTCTCACTAAGTCTGTAAATACTAAAGGTCAAACCCAACAGTTGTTACTTCTTCCCAACAATCTCTTTGTTTCTTTTGCCATCATCTTTTTCTAAAACTGGAGTCCAAGAAAATGGAAAGTCTGGAAATTAGGAAACAAAATAATTATCTGTCTGTTGTACAAGGCAATAACCCAAGGCCCACACAGCTAATAATGAAGCACTTAGCACAGAAGCTGGCTGAATCATTATCTCACACAAATAATGCTCTAATGGTGTAATTTACTATACCCATAAGTAACGAGAGAAAAAAAAAAAAAGGTCTCCAAATGATTGGTGTTACATAAACAAGAATTATGATTTCAGAACTAAAATCCCAAGGTGTGATCTATGGTTGAGGTTCTCTGCAGTCCCAAACATAATGATCACATCAAATACTCTGAATTCCAGTGAAAGTCACAATCACCACTGGGTTGAATCAAACATATTCTTGGACTGGCTATTCCTGTGATGACAGGTTCAAAGTTACACATATGATTAAATGTTTTTTGGTTCTGCTCAGAAGGAAGGACCAAATTAACATGAAAACGAGGACAGGCATCTTTTGTATTTACATTCATGTCATTTTAATGGGCTGGGGTTTTCAGCCTGCTCTGCGCAGCTATTTAGGAAGTTCATTTAATAATTAGTAGGCTTGATAATTTCTGACTGTCAAAGATATGATAATGCAGGAAGAAAAAGATCTGGAGGATGGTCATCTGTTTAATGTTCAGATAATTAAGAGTGTTGTAAAAAGAGTATCTGCTTGATTTATTCCTTCTTTTCAACACTTCAAGTAAATTAAGGTTAACGTAGACAAGTTTTGACAGTTAAAAATATATTTCCTTTCAGAAAATCTGAAGTAATTGTTCCAGTGTTGGAGTGCTGAATGAAACAGTAGTAATGATTTTGGAGAAGATATTGAGGTACAAACCTCCCAAGAGCAGAAAATGTAACTGGGGTACTTTTAAAGTTTTATACATTGCTTACATTCTTTTTTACTTCTTATAGTTCTTTTTCTGTATATATAGAAAAAGAAATAAAATATTATGTTCTAGCCATGAAATCAATAGTCTGATTCACATTGTTTTCAGTGTGCTGCCTTCCACCAAGTTCCTTTTTAATCTCACATCCTTACTTTTCTACAAGATGTGGACTTGCAAAAGGCTACTCCCTTGTCTCTTGTTAGTCAACATGTCGTTCAGAAATGTCGAAAACTAGGAGGGTTCTACAAAGTTTTAGTGACTTAGAATTCAAGCTAGAAAAGGACATTTTGTCTTCAGCAAGGTTTCCACCTGACTTTTTCTTTCCTTGAGCTAAGCAAACCAGATTTTTGTGCTTCGGCAGAATTTACAAACACTCCCGCTCTTCCACGACGATGGAGCCTGTTCCTCAGCCCACCTTCAGGCAGCTGCCAGGGATCCTGGAGGACACCGTATTCCTCCTCCCCGTTATCCAATCCTCCTGTGCAAGGCAACCATCTGTGAGACGTTCTCCTGGCCACCTGCTGCCCCAGCCAGCTGTTCCGACTCCGCGCCGCAGCTGCCACCCGTGACAGCAGCCTAAAGCCAAAAACGCTCAAGCCAGAGGGAAACGGGCTGGCAGGACGCCAGGTGGATTACAACTCCAGCACAGAAGCTGACAAAAACCCACCTGTGGGTAAAACTTCAAGTAGCAAGGAGATAAACAGTGGCTTTCAGCCAGCAGAAGGGCCCGAAAAGGGCTCAGAAGGTTTCTTTCCCCTCAAGAAACTTTTTGTGCTTCGCTAAAACCAGTTTAATAACTTGTCGCCGTGGCTCCAGGGAATGGGGAAACTGGCTCCAGCCTTCTCGCCTCCCAGGAACTCTGGTGGGACTAGCGTCAGAGAGAATGTCTCGAAGGGAGTGGGATGATTCTCCATGTCTCATGGATATTAGGAAGTCATGAAATCAGACTAAAATGGGATTTAAGTGGTACACCATTCCTGTGCATCGGCAAATTTCAGTCTCCTTGGGAAGGGGAGGGCATTCAGAAGGACTAGTGGGGAGCTAAAACACTGATGGATGAAGATGGCCCAGATTCCTTAAGAATTTAGAGAAGGGAAAAGACACAAATGATAAGAAAAAAAACCCCAAACATTCAAACTGGGGGTAAGATCCTTCTCATTCTCAATAGCAGAATTAATGGAATAAATCTGCAACAGATGCAAGTAAAGACTGAAACTATCCTGATTTACAACATCTGAAGATATGTCCCAAGAATGAATATTCTCTCTGTTCTATCCACCTTTGCCAGTCACTGTCCCATAATTTTTAAATAAAATCTTCAGACAAAATTATCATCGCTTGATAAAAAGAAATTAACAATTTACTATCCCACATTAATATTAAAAAGGTGATGAGATGGTACACCATTGTTGGACAGCTGCTTATCTCTGACTTGCAGGGAAATTGAGTCAATTTGAAATAACTGATCTCTTATTATAAATTGTATTTGTCATTAAAATAAGTTAGTGTTGACAGTCAACCCCTTTTCTAGTAATTAATTTCTAGATTTACAATAGTATTGTAAAACATGGAGGTTAAAATCGGTTGAATTTTCCCCTGTGGCTCTGAAACCACTTCACAAGTTTTCTATATTGCATTAGTCTTCTTTTCCAAGTTTTATTTTGGGCAGGCACAGTGTGCACATTGTTGTATTATTTAACAGTAGAATGGTAATGTCATTCATTACAATTAAAAATAAATATAAACTTGTTACTAAAGTTTTGTTTGGTTTTTTTTTTTTTTTACCAGTCCTTGATTCTTGATAGCTAATTTGGTAATGAAACAGAATGTGACACGAGAATAAAATGTAATCTAATCACATTTCTTAAAAGACGTTATGTGAGTGTACATGCACACATGTGCTCCCCACATTATTAAATAATTGAACTTCTTTTAAAACTCTTTTTAGGAATAAGTGGAAGAAAGCCTCTGTTTTCTCTTACTTTTATAATGACTGAGATTCAATTTGTGAAGGAAAGCTTTTATTAATTATTTAAGACTTTATTAATAAAAGCTACAAAATTACGGGTAAACTTTTTAAGTAATTTATGGCTTGGGAAACTGCCTTTTGAAATATGGGGACAGGAATATGAGTAACTACACAAATTGGAATGTTAGGTAGAAAACAGTTTACTACTGAAGAACATGGTGGAGCAGAGTAACCAAAAAACCCCTAAGTGTACATGATGAGTACAAGCAGCAAAATTTTAAGAGAAGTTTGCCACATTTATGTTCTCAGTTTAGATTGAAAGATTTGGACTAAACCCTTCAACAAAAGAGGTACCCAGCATGAACAGGGCTATTACCAGCTGAAAGCCAGAGAATACAATGAACTTTGAAAAATAACCTACTTGATATGGATGTAGTTACCCTATACATTAAGCTATATATAAAATAAATTTATTTTGCCACTTTAAACTGCACTGTGCCAGATAATGATATATGTTATTCAGGGTGGAATAACTACTTTATATTACCCAAGATTACAATATAAGACAGCTTGAGCAGTTTGGGGGGAAATAGGGATTTCCACTGCAAAGTAAAGAGGAAGAAGACTGCAGAAAGCCATTTTTCTTCTGAGAAGAAGAGTTAAAGAAAACACAGGCCAACTAATGATGTTCCCCTGCCCATTGAACCCTAGATATAATTTCTAATTGTACTGGAAAACTACCAGCTTTTAGGGCATATTTAAGAACTCCAGACTGGATATTTTATATCCAGCATGACAAAGTTTCATATTAGTAGAAATTGTCTCAGGCGTCTTTCAGGCACTGTTGAAAAATGGCTCACTAAGTGTAGTTCCTCTTTATTTGAAAGATATGCTCATTAAGCACATTATCCTACTCGTTTCAGTAAAACAAACACATTAATAATTCTGTTTTATCCCCACTAACACTTCCAGAGACCATGTAGGTATGAAAGTATTATTTATGCTCTTCCCAACCCCACAGTTCATCAACCCAAATGACTACATTTCAAATTGTTTTCTTTCCTTTGCAGGGAGGAAAGCTTTGGTTTACGGGACTTGAAACAGTTGAACTGTAAATGAAAGCTCAGTTCATCCACCATTACTAGAGATGGAAAAAAAAAAAAAAGGAAAGAAAACACACCAGAGTTTGACACACCAGAGTTTGATTTTCAGATCACAGGGCAGATGCTGAGACATCAGAAAGCCACATTCTTTCTCAGAGAGCCTTGAAGTAACAGCACAGCAAACAGAATAATTCAATAATACAGTAAGAGGACCCCTTATATTGGAGGTAGGTGGTGAATGGCAGTTTCTGCCAGGCCTGGTACATCTCCATCATCATGAAAAGGAACTGTTGGCAACTCTACCATCACGAGTCAGACTGATATAAAAACGGGTAAGACATACGTTTTGACACACGTGAGAATTCTGACAACTTCTAGAGAGGTCAGGCAAATCACAAAAGCAGCCTCCTTAGAAAGTAAACCAATGCTTGTAAATTTTGGGGAAGACTGTTTTTGACTCAAAAAAATGCTGAAAAAATCCAAATGGAATCTCACTTAAGAGAGCAGAACTTCCCTCTCTTCCCCCTGCCCAGGGGCAGGATGAAGGCAGAGGTAAGTGGGTCTGTCATTCAAGTTACCCATACCCAGTGCTGACAGGGAAGGAGCAAAACTTAGTTTTTGTGTTGATTTTAAACCAAAGGAGAGTTTATCACCAATGGAATCATGGATGAATTTCCCTGTGACTGCAAATGACTGTGGTAGCAATGGCAAATGATCTTACCAGTAAAGCTGATGGGCAACTTGAATGCTCTGAAGAGAACGATTCAGCAAGAGTTTCACCAGAGGACTTTCAAGACTCCACTCAAACTTGAGCACCTTAGTAGAAAAATTGATAATAAAAATCCGTTTTATGCTGGCTTTGGTGTCTTTCCTTTATAACAAAACTAACCAGAAAGGACCCAGTGCTTAGTTTGAGCAAAGCAATCAGACACATGGAGTTTGCTCTGGCAATGCCATGAGAAGAGAAACTTCAGTTCCCCAGGGTGTGCTACCACCTGTAAGACAGACAGACACCACCCTGATTCTGTGTTAACATGCACGTAAATATGCAGCTTGTCTTTCCCCACTTAAAAGTATCAATGCTATTTATTTTTTTATCTGGTTATCTGGTTTGGAAAATAAACTTATTTTGGGACAGAAGCTGCGGAAGGTGAAAGGTCACAGCAGTTTGTGAATGCTGTAAAGCTGCGAAGGTTCCACGGCCTCAGAGTGGTGGATTACATGAATATATTCATGAATGCATGCAGAGATATCTGTCTAGATAAGGATACATCACAAACACAGAGAGAAACCCTGAGAAACTCTGCAGTGTGGATAGCAAGTCATCCACACGCACAGGGTTACAAAGTAAGGGGATAAAGCTTTCAAAAGTTCCTGCTCGAGCCCAACACGGGACCTATTCAACCACCAAGTGCTTTGGAAGCAGTGATGCCATAACTTGCAAAACATTAATTTCCAGTGAAAGGCAATGTACGTATCTGAAGAGACATTTCTACACCCAAAAGTCCACTTTGTGTTGACAGTGGTTTTCTCGGTATATTTGGTATTAAAACCCACTGATTTGTGGCAACAGCATTTCCTTCCCTGACTGCAATGAAGCCCTGTCACCTGAGCAGAATTTCTCTTGTTCAGATGCACTTTTTACTTTTCTTTTTTACTCGAAAATACCTTCATGTGTTGCATATGAAAGCTCAATCAGCACGCCAAAACAATTCCATCCTCCTAAGCTGGGAACAGTCTCTCCCTCAACCCTGTTTTTAACCCACTCCTTGCATCAGTTGACCAGACTTATTTGTTCCTCTCACAATAAATTAACCAACCTGAAAGCATCGAAAGTATTTAATGAAGTTATTGACCTGGACAGAAGACTTCCTTGGCTATCAATTTCCTCCTTACCTGAACCAGCTGTGGGAGGTATTCTAACAATTCATCATTTGACACATTTTCTATTTGTTGGACTGCTGCCCTGCGAATATCTTGATCTGGAAAACTAGAGCAAAACAAATAGGTATCATTAACAGTTACCAGACCACTGCAGCTCTCCTGAGCTCTCACTGATATAAGATGTTAGAAAAACTGATTTTCTCTCAAAATGGAACAGGGGGAAAAAAAAAATGCAGAATACCTCCCGAGTTTTTGGAGGGAATGTAACTGCTGACACAGATTCTGTCCCCTGCCATCTCTATTACATCATGGGTAGGGCTATCTCCAGCATCAAGAAAGTGTCCTGACAAACAATCAGCTCCCAGTACAAGAAGTGGGGGTGGAACATAAGGCACCACAACAGAATTTATTTAACTGACTTCAAAGTTTCATCCCATCTGCTTCAGAAATATAGGTTACACGTGGGACTGCATGTATTTACATAGATTATTCTATAATCTAGAGACATATTTCAGCCCTCCTCACCTCCCATCAGTCACCTCATGTCTGTACAGTAGTTTGAAGTTATGGAGTGCTATGCAAGTCCTAAGTATTCGACTCATCACTTGTTACCAAAAACTGCCTGAATCCGTTCTAGAGAATGAAATACTCTTTTCATTATCCTGAGAAATACAAAACCACCTCACCCAAGAAGACACGGCCAGCACACTCTACTCAAGGTCATCACAAGAGTTACAACTCCGTTTTCACTTTGACACAAACAAAGGCACAGCCAGTGAACCAAACCCAGAGCTGAGCAAACTGAAGCACTGAATTAACCAGCGTGCGATTGCTCTGTTTATTGTTACATTCCTACTCGGGTAATTTTCCCTTACCTGAAAGTCAGCAGCCCAAGTGCCTCTAGAGGGTTAGAAAATCTCCAACTCCTCAGCAGGGCATGCATTTCTGACACGGTGGTTCCATCCCAGCTGGGTGCGCTGCCCAGCACCAGAGGAAGGGAGCCGTTTTGAGCATTGCAGGAGTAGCGATAAAACCACAAGATTCTTCTCTGTTGCTCTGAGAGTCTGGAAGAGAAGATTAGAAATCCAGTTTGAAATTAAAACCACCTGAAGCTTTGTGTAGCAACAAACTTTATAGTACAGAGGGGCCAAGTCACACAGTACACTGCTTTCCAGCTAAGTACATGGTTTCCTTGGGGTAGGATATAATTTTCTGCAGACCAGCTTTTATAAGAAAAGTGATACTTATATTCTGTATCTGTCAGCCTTAGGTCATATAAAAATGAAGTGTCAAAAGACACATATATATATATATATATATATATGAGATTATTTCACATTCCAAGCACTCTCAGTTTTCTTCTCTGCTGTCTCTATTGTTGGTGTTGTTCTATTGTTGGTGTTGTTTGTTTGTTTTTACTGGTTGGGTTTTTTCTGACAAAGAAGGTGCAGCTGTCACTGGGTAAATTACTGTTACGTCTGTCTGTTAAAGATCATCTCTAACTTTCATAACTAAACACACAACACTGCAAGTCCTAGCTTTCACTCCTGCCCCTGCTTTGACTCTTTAATGCAGGTGTGTCTATTTTTAACGTGTTTGCTTTTAAAATAATCTTTAGGCACATCTATGCGCATGCACAAAAACATGAGCACAGGCACACACACGCAGAGTGTGATTACCCCGAGCACTGATATCAGTTTGGAAAAGGGAAGAAAAGCTTCCAGCAACTTCTATATTTGTTGGAAAAGTCTGGCATGCCATGCTTTACTGTACCCACAGGAAAAAAAAAAAAAAAAGGATGCAATATACCAGACTTCTCACAGATATATTAGATATCTAAATGTCATATTGATAAAATGGTCAGTCATCACACCGTATTTCACCACGGTGAAATGCCTCAGAATAATTTCTGCCTTATATCGTCTGATTTGTCAACAACTCAGATGTCTTTGCCTCATGCATATTAAATCTCAGGTTCTGACACATCAGAAAACAGGAAAATAAATTTCCCTGGAGAGACAAGCTCAGACAATTGTCTTAATTTGATATCAAAGCCTTCAAAAGCAAACTCTGAAAGAGCAAACTGAACCCCGGTTCATATAAATAATTACTGAAATCAAGAAGAACATTGGTTTTGGTCATATTTGACCAGGCTGTTAATGCATCTATTTAATAGCACAAAACAATTGTGACTTTAAACAAACTTATATATTTCAGAATGAGGTGTGAGGAATCTAGTAGAAGGCAGTAAGTAAATAGTTTGCTTCCAGACAGGCATTTAATTATCCAGATGTGTAAACATGGCTCAAAATCCAAGTGTTTACATTCTTTCCAAGGTTGTCTTCCTTCTATTTGCAATGTTTTGGGACACTCTTAGCCAAAAAAAAAAATCTTAGCCCCACTCTAACTATCAAGATTGTGTCATTCACAGCTCATAGAAATGAGTTCCTTTGGTACTGTAGGCACTAGAGAACTTCTTTCCCTTGCAATTTTGAATTGGCAAGTGTTTAGGAACAGAGAGCAGAAGCACAAAGATGGGCATGTTTTTTTTCCTGAGAGAATGTAAATTTCTTCCCTTTAGGAGAATAAGCTCATAAACGTATTCAGAAGATGAACTTAACTGTGATACCAATCCCGACTTTCAGTAATCATTTCAGGAGAAGTATCATTTTGGTAATGACTTCAAGAAACAACTCCAGAACTCATAGCACGTCCTTGGTGACAATAGATAGATGCCTTTGTGATCACGTGAAAAAGCAGCGCACAGAAAAGGAGATAAAAGCTGGCCTAAAACTTCATTGCCTGTCTGGTTATCTCGGGCATTTGGATGGCATTCGGCAGGACAGGTCAGCTGAAGGACCTCTTTTATATGTTAACTCTAAGCAGAGATTTCAGCTTTCAAACAGCATCCTCAAGAGCTAGACAATCTGTTGTTCAGATTAGAGCAGCTAAAGCTTCTACTGAGCTTGCACAGGGAGATAAGAAATCAGTCCTTGTATCATGTTTTCTAAATAACAGATTTCTCCCTCTGACTTTACCCAGAGGCAATGCCATTTTCTCTTCCCATGCTTGAAAGATCAGAGATGAAATGAAGGGGTGGGTGGGGTAGGAGTATTTTAGGTTTTGATTTTAAGTTTCTTAGTTGTAACCAAAGTGTATATGAACAGGTAATAAGACATTTAAGATGGCAAAAATATTTTGCATACATATATGATCTGAAGATTGTTATACAAATAAGGGCATTTCTTTGTCTCAATAGAGTTAAGGTGCTATTAAATTTCTTCTTTTTTTTAATAAAAATTAAGTTTATGTTTTTTTAGGTAGAGTTGTATCTAAATTTCCCTCCATATGAGACCTATATTAAAATATATAGCCTTCTGCTTAACACAAATAAAACCAAAATACCTTATAACCAAAATAATACAGTAGTTTTCTGTTCAGGTTTTGATCAATCCCTGTAGTTAAATGAAGAAAACAGCTTCTCTGAAGGCTTTTTCAGTTGATGTAAATTGTCACTTTCTTGGTGGGCAGGGGGAAACAGCAAAAAATGAGTTTAAATACTTCTGAACTGCTTCTGTTATGAGTGTTCATTACTAAAGGAGAATAAAAGGCAAAAATAGGAGAGAGCAGAAAAAATAGAAAATGCACATTTCTGTCCCCCAGCACTGATTTCCACTTTAAAGTTTCTCTTCCATGGACAGACTAGACAAGACCTCTTCCACTATTGAATTGGAAGTACAATTGGAAGTAGATCTAATCACACCTCATTACAACAGGACTCTCGTGACCACTGGCAGGAAAACTAGATCCTTCCCAGGCAAGTGGCAAAAAGGAAAAGGGAAGCCGGAAGAGAGGGAAAAGCAAGGTAGAAGGAAAATGATGAATGAAGGAAATAAAGATGGCAGAAATCAGACTGTCGTGCTCCTGGCCTCCAACCAGCCTCCCATCACTCCACTGGGACTCACTGGGTGCAAGCAGGCTGCGTCAGCTTCAAGGAGCAGCCTTTATCTCAGAGTTTTCTTGGGTTTGTATTGCAAACACAGTAATCCTAAAAGGAATCAGAGGCTCGCATCTGAAATGTCTGCAGAAGGCAGCCAAAGCAGCTGGCAGTCACCAACGAGCTCTCCTCTTGGCCCTCTCGTGTCTGCCTTGGTGGTGACGCCAAAGATCAGAGTGTAGGGCTGTGAGGAGCACAAGAGCCATGTGAGGACGCTCATTTCCTTCAGTCCCACTCAACCACATCTTCATTAATCAACATCCAAGAGATGCTGGCCACGGGGACCAATGAGCTGAGCCACCTACCAGACAGACAAGAGTCTGAGCTACTGGGAAGACCCGATGTCTGGAGCAGCCACTCATCCATGGAACAGGAAGGGGCCCAAGCACCAGCAACCAAATCAGTCTGGTTGTGGACCTTGAGGGTTTTTATGCCTGGGTGTCAGCAGCTGGGGACAGCAGGGAGATCTGGGTCCAGCTACTGGATAGGCTAAGCACAAATACCGGGGCAATCAATTTTTTGATACTATATATAAAAATATATATGTATGTGCATCTATTCCAGCAGCAGCAGCCTTGGGTCCTGATGCTGCAGAGAGGAGGAACAGAATCAGGCTGTCTGTGCTGTCAGTTTTGTGGCAGTGTTGCATTTAATACACTACAGAATTCAACAACCTGTGAGGAAGACGACTATGCAGCTGTCTGGTTTTAACCACTGCTTCTTCCCTGTCTACCATTGGTTTAAGAATTTTCTGTCCATTCACATATTCCCTCTGCTTTCAGTAGAATGAGCAGAAGGATCCTGGAAGCCTGAGAAAGGTTTCTTGTGCCTTCTGACCACAGACACCCACTTATTTCAAAGTCATTTTTGAGGCCTGTAAGCCTGCAGCATCATCACAGAGTGATATTGCCACTAAAAAGCTGCCTAGATTCCTCTCTTTTTCTTGACATATGGGAAAAAAGAAAAGAAGAAATATTTGGATATCATGGCAATAATGGTTTCGGATACAAATACGCTGCAATTTTTTAAGGAAAGGTATCTCATGAATGAGAAAGGTAAAAAGAATTCCTCTGACACAGGTACAACAAAATTTGTAGGCTGACAGATTCCTCTGGATTACAAAGTGCTAATACATGGAATTGCTTCATTCAAACCCCGGGTATGGTACCCTTTCCCCTTGATAATCCAGCTGTTAGACCAGCTCTGCCTGTAAGATGGGAGAACAGAAAACAACAAACTATGGGAAAACAGGGCACTACCATTGTCTTTCCTCCAAGGACCTGTAACTGCACTTTGCACAGCCTTAACTACAAACTGGTGACTTTCAGTGGTCTTTTCCCTTCATATTCCCACAGCCTCCAAAACTGTCGTATTATGGATGTTATATGATCTACCCTTGCCTGGTCCTTTGTAAAAACTATTGATGAACCTGTGATTCATGAATTTGTGTTCAGCCTTCATGAATGTGATGATACTGTCTGCCTTCACAGCTTTGTGACAGTAGATTGCAAAAGCTCACCATTGGCTGTGTAAAGAAGTACTTTATTCCATTTATTGATAACTGATTTTCTACTTGTTTCAATGAATGCCCCTAAGTTCAAGTACTGTAGGATTTGATGAGGCATTTACCTTGTCTATCACCATCATGATTTTACAAAAATTATTGCACATACACAGAAATCCTCTAGTCTCCTCTCCAAACTAAAGAGTCTCATCCTTTCTAGCTTCTTTTGGTCAAAAAGCTGCTTAATCCCTTTCATGATATTTGTTGCCCCTCTCTGCACACTTTCCACATCTACTGTGTCCTTCCTGAGCCTTGAAGACAAGAACCGTGCAGTGTTCTCAGTAAAATGGACATCAAGGGTTTAAGCAGCAGAGAAATGGGACGCGCTCTCTTCTTTGACAAATTACTTTGTACTCAGCTAATTTCTTAATGATCTTAGTCCTTCTTACTGAAATGACCATTTTACCATGGTAACAGAGGTCACAGGCATTGGGTTTGAAGTTCCCTAAATCATTCTGAAGCATATTTTGCAGGTGGAAATTTCACTGGCACCATGGCTCCTCATAATAGAATACTGACATCCCATTCACATTTTGAAACAGAATAACAAAACCTCAAATCATAGATCCCATGGTTAATAAAAATAATTTTACATTTCCTCTGTCTTTGTAAAAGTTGTGTTAAACATCAAATAGAACAGCAAATTTGTCTCCCTTTTATTTTAATAAATTAATTTTAAAAAAAACCCCCTCAAACCACCAACATAGAAATCAGCACAGAAAAATCTTCTTAACAGATACATCATATCCCACTGAGACGGCTGAATTAAGTTATTTAGTTATTGCACAACTAATGCACCTTTTGACCTTTGACGGAGGATTAAGTCACAATTAACTGCCATTAGTATAATGGCTCTCTGTAAGCACCTGTGCTCCAAATTCCACTCTGATTATACCCAAAATTATTTTATGCAGTACATAATCCTAATTGGTAGTACAACATTCACACAGCTGAGCATACTAATCTACCTCAGCTCAGAGTGTGTTTTGCTTCACTTTGTCTTTATCCACCTTCTGTGAAAGCTGAATTTCCCATACCTCTTTCCTTGCTTATAACTTCAAACAGATTTTTCAAAAGCCATTTAACAGCTCTATCTGAAGCCCGAGTGTTTAGTAACTAAAGGAGGCTGATTTCCATAGCACCTAAAGGTGTTTTGCTAATACTCATACAGATGTGCTGCATTACCTGAAAATCTTATGTTCTGAACAAAAAATTAGTTTCTTGCCTCAAAGACATGAAAAGACGTAGTAATAGAAAAGGAAAAACAATCCTTTTCTAAACTGGTAGAATACACTGCCACCTCCGGGGCCTTATTAGGCCTTGCCGTGATCTATTCTTTCATTTAGAGGTGTTACTTCTCAAAGCAGTCAAGCTAGGCTCCTTCAGAGGAAAATTTCCTTTTTAATGAATTGGATACATTTAATTGTGATCGATAGGGCAAGTAGAGCACAGCAGGAATCAGCAGGTTCAGGTGGGGACAACTTACAGCAAGAGAGAATGTATCTGTGAAAGTCTCGCAATGTGCTTCAGGCACTCTTGGGTTGGCTCTACAAGATCACCTCTTCTTTCTTCAGGTTCAGGTTTAATGAACTCCAAATCAGTTTCTGGGAAGTCGATCTTTATTTAAAAAAAACAAGAAAAGAAATTAAAAAAAAAAAAAGAAAAAAAAGACAGAAGGGTTTTAGCAAAGTGCTAATAAACGTTATCTTGGATTTGTACGGGGAGTGTACAAAGTACAACAGAAAGAGGGGATAACTATTTGAGGATGCTCGCTTTATGTAATATGCTAGTGAAATGTTTTGGTGATAAATTCCATCCACAGAAACCAGTGGGACCTTACTTTCCTGGGAGAATTTCACGCACCACATAACAATTTTATTAGAACTGCATGAACTCAAAGCTGAAGCAATTTCTTACTTTTTGCCTCTTTTTTTTTTTTTTATGAGATTGTTCTCAAATGGAAAACTTCCCTTAATGTAGATTTGTTTTGTTTTTTGAAAAGTAAAACCGTTCTTACACGTGCCTGTCGGAAATTTAGGATAATGGTTTGTAAGATACAGACAAAGCAAACATTCAACCAAAACTACAACACTTGAAGCACTTGATAATCTGAGTAGACTTATCTGAAAATTCAGATTGTTCTTCAAAATTCAGCTCAATTTGCTTTCAGCTTTGGTCTATTAATGCACACCGAAAAGTCTTACCTATATCTACTTTTTAATATAAGTGTTTGACATGCATCACTCCTCTAAAAGTTAACAAAGTTATTCCCTACAAAATACTCAGTCACATCACAAAACTGGATGACCTTTTTAAGGTCTCTTCCATCCCAAGCCTAGATTTTCTATGAAAATATATATTTATAATGTTTCCAGCATGTTCACAAATCCTGCTACATGTCTGGGAATAACTGAAAATGAGGGGAGATAATGAGAAATTCTGTTTCATTTCTCTCAGTAGATATTATAAATTAATAGCCATTTACTGTCTCAACTTCCCTGCATTATTAATAGGAGGAGCTATTTTAAGGCTTGGTCTTTGACTGAACTCCTCAGCCTGGAAAATCCCCTTTTTCTTGCCTGTTAAAACAAGGCCATTTTTAGGCCAGACTCATTTATCTGTCTCATCTGCTTTTACATTTCATTTGCTAACAGCCGTTTGGACTTTTAATATAGAAAACAATTGGCTTTGTCCTTGAAATACCCAGTTTCTAACTGAGCCTGGAAAGGCGACGAAACTACCGCGCAGACCCGATGCATTCCTTTGAGCGGCTGTAATGGAAACGGGATTTTGAGTTTGGGTGCTCTCGATGAGCTGCGGGAACAGCCCTTTTCCTTGCAGTCTGTTAGAAAACAAGCCTTTGCTTTGCTTTCTGGCTTCCTCACCTGCAGGGTGACAGAGGTCGGTGTCCCAGTGCTGCGGATGGCCGGGGTGACCACGGCTGTGGGCAGTGCGCTGTGCAGCGCCATGCTGAGCAGCACAGCTCCGTGTACCAGCCTCCTGCGAGAAACACAGGGAGAAACGCTGCGCTGGTGACAGCCTTCACTGCAGTCCCATCCAACGACACGGGGCTGCAGAGCTTGAGAGGCAAGCAAAAGGAGGTCAAAGCTTTTATCTTCATGGGACTAGTACAAATGCGGCCTCAACCGGTAGAGTTTGCATCCTGGTGGCCTCAATGCCATGGCAGTATCTGTGGATTTGCAGGGTTCCTGGAAAAAAGTCACTCTGGCAAGACGTTCTGAGTCAGCTCTGCACTTTACCACTGGCTTCTTGTGCGACAGGGGCTGCCCTTTAAGCCAGGTGTAAAATAAGGATAACACACAATTTCTGTCTCAAGATTTAATTTTGAGGACAAATACGGTAGAGGCTGTGAAGCATCAACACACTGTAAAAGGTGGAAGGCAGAAAATTTATTCCACAAAAAGAAGAAACTCATGGCTATCTACTGCATCCACAAGGGATCCTTGCTGATTTTATGTGTAGATGGCAGGGAGAGGGGAATATGATATGAGCGTCTCCAAAGAGCTGAAAGAAATTTGAGTGGGATAGTTTGAACCACACATGCCACATACAGTTTTTGGGCAGATGAAAGGTCTGAAGTAGCAGTCTGAGCACTACACCTACAAGAAAGTCTTATCAGTAAAACAGGCATGCATGTGGCCTGCAGATAAGAAACCCAGCGTGATTTGGCAGGTCAGCACAATTCAGTCTAGAGAACTTGAATAAAATCAGAAAGTTCAGGTGTAAATTCTAAGCATAACAAATCGACCCAAATTAAGAATGCAACACCTGAATAAAGAAAGATAAAATACACTGGACCTACCCCTGAATTTGTCCATATCTTAATGATTAGTGAGGTCAGAAATTTGATTATGTTCAGCACCTCTTCTTTTACTGACAGATAATTTTCATTAAGATCTTTTTAAACACTGCTCAGTCAAAACAACTGAGAGTATCCCTAGATACTGCAGCAGGAAGAGCCAGCCAGGTAAATGAGGCCTGAATGTCCACCTTTCACCTGAGAGGAAGATGTTAGAGGTACAAGAGACACCAGATGGACTATTTGATCCCAGCATGAATTTGCAGCATTGCTGTAAAGAAAATACCTTTTGAATTGCAAATTGGAATAAATTGCTTAAAGTCGTCTGAAGACGACTTAAGAAACTCCCACACAGTGACTGTTAAGGTCAACATAAATGAGTATAAACTTAATTCAGGACTAATTTTTCTATTTCACTTCTCAAGCTGTTTGTGTTGTTAGCATAGACATTTTTTTGTCTGTGTTATTTTGAGAACATAGTGCAGGAGAATTAAAGATAGTTATTTTCTGAAGTTTCTTTTGCAGCTCAAAGTGCAAAAAAAAAAAAAAAGTCTGACATTTATTTTCTTTTTCCAATATTTAACAAAACAATTTTTCTTTTTTCTTTTTTTTTTTTTTTTAGCAGCATCTGAATAGAAAAAGAGGAGCCACACTCTGTCCTTATCTTCACTGACCCTGAGAAGAGACCAACTGGGACAAGAATTTGAACCAGGATGTTTGATGACCCAGGCAAATACTTCAGGGCTTCTGGCTTCTTCAAAGAGCTTATTTCTGTCCTTTCCCCAGTAAATTAAATTCTGGACAGAAGAATGTTAAGACTTTTTTAGAGCTCAAATTCACCCCTGAGAAAAGTTTTGCTTTGAGAAAATGTTATTTTCCATGCTAGAAATGTTTTGTCAAAGATTTTCTGGTCAGATTTCTTTAATCTCTTTATACACATTTACAGAGTTTGTTATTTAAAAACCCTAATACCATAATCTTTCCAGTAATACAAGGTGCTCCTGACATATTACCATGACACTGGAGGTAGAAATCTTTTCTTGGTACATACTTTCAAGCTCAGAAGTACTCTATTGAAATAAGTCTGGAAATTTAGTTGCATTCCAGCAGCCAGGGGAGTTTCCAGGCAATTCCTATTTTCAAACCAGTCTGTCCATCAACAGAAATCACAGGGAATGAATAATCCTATGGAGCTGTGGTTGCCCAAAGGAGAGAAAGGCATTTAGGCTGCTTTGTGGTAATAATTACTGTAATTTGTAATTGACACAGCTATCAGATTAGGGGGTGTTGAACATGCTATTCCTAAATCGTTCCTGCAACAACTCAGCCTTGATTTCTGCTTTGAAGGGTCATTTCTGCAGTGATCTCTACAATTACACAGCAAATGAAATGAAACTAGCCCTCTCTCCCCTTGATTGTGCTGATTGTGTGTTCCAGCAAAGAATGGAGCCAGTTTTCAGTCAAATTTTAGAAAGTGTCAGTGTGGCATGGAAATGAAAACCAATGTGCTTGCTCTGATGGCATGCATGAAAAAATATACCTCACAGGGAACTGAAGACTTTCAGGCCTTCCAAAAGTCATTCCTTTTGGACTGGAACGCTGGAAAGGCAGAAAACCTCCAGAACAACACAGGTCCTTAAGAGCAAAATTCTCATATAGGCACCTTTGGAGGTGAGTGGGATAAGTGTCCCCTCATTAAGGTATCGTGCCTCAAACATATTTCATGCTTTCTTTAAAAATATATACACAATGGAAGAGTGAAGTGCTCTTCTTAGGACTAACTACGAAGGAAAAGTCATTGAATAAATTGCCCAAGCAATCCTTGGAGCAGAGATTCATGCTTTTTTCCCCTTCCTTCAAGCTAAGTGCTCTAAACACTAAGTCACAAAAGAGCAGAGTAACCTTGAATTTTCTCTGGAAAGATGGAAAAAGCATCTAGCCCCATCCAAATTATTTCCTACACCTCTCAGATTAAAAGTTCAAGGAAACACAAGGTCTTTCAAATATAGCAAATTATTACATGCAATCAGATATTTTGTTTTATTTGATTTTAAGTGCTGATTGCCACCATATAGAGAACTAGATCAAGATGTCTCAAGATAAGGAAAGAGCTGTAGCTTAGAGGTGGATGCTAATGCAGAAACTTGGGGGGGCATAAACTATTGCACAGAGGGTATTGCAGGGCTATGGAGTCTAAATAGAAAAATTACTATCACTGCAAAGACTCAATCTAAATTTAGATGTCTCAGTGCTACTGAAACGTATTTAGAGCACTGCATAAAATTTACCTTGGATCTCTGTTTATACAATCACTGCAGAGACATTCAAACTACCTTTAAACCACTGTTACATTGCGTGCTGTGTAGAAATAAATGGTTAGAAAAGAGAAGAAAGCTTCTAAAGTGGTGTGGAGAGTGAAAAGTGCTCGTTGCGGTCACCACTAACTGTTCCAATTTGAGCAGAATGAATGTGTTTGAGAACAGAAAAAAAAAACCAAAACAAACCACAAAAAACAGAAAAAAAACCCCAAAAAACCAAACCAAACCCAAAAACAAACACACACCGCCCCCCCCCCC
>WEKY01063495.1:119082-139931 GCA_013390045.1 Picathartes gymnocephalus
AAACCAAACCCAAAAACAAACACCCCCCCCCCCCCCCCCAACCAAACCAAAAAACAGCCATTGTGAACAAGAAAGAAGGATTTGGCAAAGCTACAGGAAAGGGCTTTTGAACAGGCTTAGGGAACTTATCCTAGGTGTTAAATAGTAACTTAATTAAGAAAAGCGAAGGGAGGGAGGGAAGCAAGGAGGGAAGGAAGGAAGGAATGAAGGAAGGAAGGAAGGAAGGAAGGAAAAGAAAGAAACCTGTAGCTAGGGCTCTTACTGGCATGTCAAAATCAGTTTGCTGTAAGTCACCCTCTCGATTTTTTTACAGGAGGTCCTGAAATGAGTAATTTTGTCTTTTAATATTTCCCCCAGGTTGAGTGCAACGCTATTCAAGAATGGTCTTTTCTTAAGCTGTCATACAGAACTGAACTTACTCTTTTGCATACAATGGGGAGCATGTCCAAGCAAGCACCTCTGTATTTTTAGAGGTGCTGCTTACTCCCAGCAGTTTTATTGTCAGCATAGTTTCCCTCGGAAGAGCCTTTATTCTTAGAGGGAAGTTGACCCTAAACAAAAATCAGAAAAGAGAAAAATAAGAGTTAAAAAAATCTGAGCATTGTTACAACAAGCGAGTTCTTCCCACATCTTTCTAGATGCCCTAACACACATATCGAGCTATAAATTATAGAAGTTGCCCTCTGAAGGAAAATACAACTGACAGATCCCTTCAATACATTGATGAGAATTGGCAACCATTAACCTGAGTCACAGCATTTGAGAAGAGGCAGATAAAAACTCATTCACTTCAGTGGTAACTGCTAGAGCTGGCAAAGGCAGGAAAAGCTTAATTAAACTGCGTTACAACTACCTTATCAATGAAAGGCTGTTTCAGAATAAACAACCCATTAAGAGTGAATTGTAAAGCAGTATTTATGGGCTGCCTTGTGTCTTCAGAGGGAAGCACCACTTGAAAAACCAAGAGTTGCTTCTGAGGATGATAATCACACTCTTGTTCAGGTGTGCTTTGGTGGTGTGCTATTTCTCAACCACAGTTTAAAGGCATTTGTTGTCTTAACAGCAGTGACAGACTAACATTTTTTAGTGAGAAAATTCAGTTTTCATCAATATTCATCTCAACTTTGCGTTGACCATTAGCTTGCTTGGTCATTCAGTTCATTCATATCGTTTACGAAAATTGATCTAAAATCATAACTTAGAATTATTCTAATAAGCCAGATAGTTTCATGCTATATGGAAAGATCACATGCATCGTTACCCAGACATGTGCAAGTCTGCATTTTCTTTTTCCTGTAGAGGTAATTTTCTAGTTTTTACCATGTATATTCAGTGGAAGCTCAAATTTCTCAAATGGATAGTAAAATTAATTACATTTCTTCTGTATAAACAAAATCAATATAAGGAGCTAGAGGCTAAAAGGATTATTCCACATTGATATTGTAATCATTAAGAAAAGAAAAGATCTGCATAAACTGGAGATTAAGAAAACAGACAAAAAGATATATTTGGATAATAGAGTGACAAAGAATGCAACTCAGCATTTTTAAAAAGATATGGTCATACTTAAACAGCAAGCAAATTTAAAAAGTATATTAGCCTTTAAAACATAGGAATTATGGTTGCTAGAAGACATGGTAATAGCGTAAGCAAAACTCAGCATAAGATTTTGCTCCCAGTTCCAAATCTATGAAATTTCTATTGAATTTGAGAAAGTTTCTTTGAATGTGCTGAGGAGCTACCGAAAGAAAGTAGATGGTTTTCAGCTGAAAATCTGAACTACTTCAAATTAACATTAGTGTGAAAATCTCAGATCATCAGGCTTCCAACATTTGGAAATGATGCAAATTTGCACACCTCCCTCTTTGAATAACAAAGCAAGACAGCCATTTCCCACTTTTTCTGATTACCATGAACAGAATTGAGAAGCAATTCTCAACTGTCTTCCCACGTGTTCCTATTTATACCTTTCAAGTTTGCTTTCCCTGTCTCATGCACTCTTCCTCCCTCATAATTAGTTAGAAACAGTTATTGGGAAACTGAACTGGTTTACCTGCTAAAAATAACTTGTTCTGTCTTTTTCACAGAGAGGCCAACAACACTTGTTACAACAAAATTGTTCGACAGAGTTAACGTTAAAGAAATATTAATGCTGTGAAGAGACAATAGCAAAAAAATCAAGACATGCATTTTCTGATACAGACAATTGTTAACACTCCTTGTGAACCTGGAGCAGTGGGAAAAAACCTCTCAGTATCATCACTGCAGAAAGCAAATGCTTGCCAGAGCTTCCCTAGGACACATTGTATGGCACTACTGCTAACAGGAGAAGAGCCTGGAAACTCTGACAAGTTACACGTCCCAAGAGTTAAAGTATGGGCCAAAGAGGGCCAAAATTTCCGTTCTGGTGAGATGTGGTACACAAAGAAGGGGAATATTTGTATCGCTCGTAAGAACTTTAATTAATGCCTATCTGATTACCCAGTTGGTCTCACCCTTTGTGAGTGTAGGAGGCTGAGTCAAAAGGGTGACTAAGAAGAAGGGGATGGAACTCTGGCCAGAAACAAGACAAAGGAGCTGCTCACTGAGAAGGTGCCATTCACAGATATCAGAAAAAGTCATGTACTCAAATGCTATGGACACAATAGAGGCACCAAAGCCGATGTTAAGCACTAAAATAATTTATTGGGATGCTTAGCAGAAGTGCACTCATTTTGTTCCTTAATCATACAGCAGACATATTAATCTTCCTATACCCCTCCACTAAGATAAATGTGTTTGACATAAAAAACTCTTCTTCCATTTGACCAGTTTGAAACTGTCATGTCTCAGAAAAAGGCAAATAGGAGTTGTGAATTACACTCTGTATGCAATTGTAATAATAATAATAAAAAAAACCTTTTCAGACTTTTAGCCCTGTTCAATTCTAGTGTAATCAAGCTGCTTTCAAATTTAGAATACAGTAAAAAGTGATGCAAAATACCAAAAATTTCAAAGATTGTAAATATAAATGTCATTCTCAAGAAGCTGCAAGAATTCCATATCACCAGCAAATCATAAAAAAGCCTATTTCTCTCTCATCTATTTCAAATATGCTTTTTGTCATGCCATTGCCTTAAATGAATGTAGTTTGAGTGTGAGACAGAAAGGTAACAGGTAGCCTTTACCCTAAAATTCCAGTCTCACATTAAGGTCCTCATTGTAAAACTGCAGATCCTTCTAATTAAAAAACAAAACAAAACCAAACCAAAACAAAAGCAAAAAAGAACCCAAACCAAAAACCAAACGAACCAACCAACCAAAAAAAAAAAAAAAAAAAAAAAAAAACCCCACAAAAACCAAAACAAAAAACAACCCCAAACAAAACAAAAAACCTGACCCCAAATAAAATAGCCCCCCAAAAATTAAACAAGCAAACAAATAAAACCCCAACAGTCTTATTTGGCAAAAAAACCCAAAAAACAATAAACCATGAAGAAATGTTACGGTAGGTTCTAGATGTACTAGAGATAGTTGCAAAAGGTAGAATTCCTCAAAAGAACAGAAATACAGCCTTTGGTTGCATCTGCTTTCAGTTCCAGGACTCCTGGGTGCCTCCAGTGCACAAAAGGTACTCACAGACCAGCTTAGTTTAGATTATTGTCAGACCAGACTTACCTTAGTCCTATTTCCCTTCCTCTGGCTATCCCATTTCTTTCTCATTCCCATCCCCCTAAGTTTCTGTGAACCCTGTGGAGTTTAATTGGCTCAGAAGAACATCCATTAAAAAGATGTGTGTTTGTTTTTTTTTTTTTTTAAATGAATATTTGATGTGTAATATCTGTCAGACAATATATATCAAACACAGACCAAAACTTACTTCTCATTCCAGTCAGCCAGGAAAAAGAAGGATCTTTTAACCGGAGTATTTTTGCAAATCTTCGCTTGACATATTATCTTCCCAGCATAAGTTAGTGAGCAGGAAAAAGAGAAAACTTTGTAGCTACAAAGGAGGAAAAATAATAAATTAATTGTCACGTCCAGCACAGTGTATTTGGAGTTAACCACTCAGCAACTTGTGAAGATCCATCCTTACGTGAGAAAAGGAATTGCAATAATTAATCTCATATTAATGTGTGTGCGGAGGGGTGTTTAAGTTTTTTGGTTTTTTTCCCTTAAAGTTCAGAGCTCAAGAGAAGTCCTAAAGACACCTGGGTTCTGTTCCATGTTTTTGTTATTAAAGCCTAACATTTTTTTTTCCATTATTGCAGTGAATGAGAATTTGGACATAAGTGACGCGTTTCTACTTGCTCATCACAGAGCCAACAGGAAACCTCCCAGCTGGAGAACTGCATCCAGCTCTGGAGCCCTCAGTATATGAAAGACATGGAACTGTCAGAGCAGGTCCAGAGGGGAACATGAAGATGCTCAGAGGGCTGGGGCATCTCTCCTGTGAAGGCTGAGAGAACGAGGGTTCTTCAGACTGGAGAAGAAAAGGCTCCAGGGAGACATCAGAGTAACTTCCAGCATCTAAAGGGGGCTGGGGAGGGATATTTTATAAGGGAATGTAGTGACAGCACAAGGCAAGGCTTTAAACTGAAGGAGGTTAGGTTTAGATTGGGTGTTAGGAAGAAATTTTTCCCTCTGAGGGTGCTGGGGCCCTGGCACAGGCTGTCCAGAGAAGCTGGGACTGCCCCATCCCTGGAAGTGTCCAAGGCCAGGCTGGATGAGGCTGGGAGCAACCTGGGATAGCGGAAGTTGTCCCTGCCCATGGCAGGGGGTTGGAATGAAGTGATCTTAAAGGTTCCTTTCAACCCAGGGTATTCTATGATTCTATTTGTATCTTCTTTTCCCAGTCTGTAAGAAGCAGAGTAGTACTCAAGGGAATCTATACACTTTTTTAGAGTGGAAGCATTAAAGGTCTCTGTGTTGGCCTTCAGAGTGAAATTCAGGTCTGGGAATATCTCTTGTTTCACATTCCTCTTATTGAAATCTTTTAAAATATTAGTCAAAACAGATTATAAATAACTAATGTTCCTAATTGGTCTTGTAACTGCCAGATCTTCCTGCCAGGCTCAGCTTTAGCCTTCATTCTGTACAAGAATGATGAACATGGGAAATAGGGAAATGTGAACAGGAAATCTGAGGCAGCCACAGATTGAAGGTGCCTGACTTTGCCATATTTGTAAGAATGATGGTTTATCTCTTCCAGAACATTACAATATCTTTCATAACCATTGTAGCAGATTTTTTTGTTTTTTTTTTTTCTTTTTTGTTTTTTTTTTTAAATTGAAAGAAAATGATCTGTATCTACAGTACGTATCAGGTGTCAATGCAAAGAAGAAAAAGTCACCCTGTAAGCCTAGGAAATACATCCCATAGAGTCTAAACTTTACAAACAATTGGAGGTTAGTTCAGGAAATAATAGATTTTAATACAATCAAATGAATGAGTTTTGCTGTTTAAACAGAGGCACTGATACATAATATTATATATATGTTATATATATTATAATATGTATATTTTCTTATATAATACATATTATACATTACACATATGCAGGAATATAGACATCTTAAAATATATGTTAAAACAGCTGCAAGATCATAATGTGACCTTTGGAAAAGGAACATGAAATCCATGACACTGCCAGCATGAATTCATGCAGTGTAGAAAAATAAGGATAAGGAACATGCGTGTGAATTATGTTAACAAAAGAACTTGAGGAAACCAAGTGTTAGAGAAGCAGTTCATGTTAAGAAGTCCATGCTAGCTAAGAATATTGGAAAGACTGGAAAGGGACATTAAGGAGGAAGAAATATTCTCATTTTTATGTGCTTGAATATAGCATTGAATATAGCATCAGTGGCCTTTAGGCTGTGTGTAATATCACATTTTTTTGGGAAAACGTAAAATGGGAATGGTATAACCATCTGAAATCAGGGTAGTAATTGTTGTTCTGTATAACTAATGCAAAGTCTCTCAGATTTTTAATAAACTGTTAATTACAGGCAATGCTGTATAGTACAGTCTTGCTCACAGTCTAATTCAAATGATCCCGCAGTTATTTGGACTTGAAGGTAAAGAGGGAGCAATGGGAAAATCAACAAAAACTTTGAGAACAAATTTTTGACCATAAAAATAATGCTACCAGACTGTGGTCACTTGTTCCACTTTGATCACACTGGAGTGGTAAGAGAAGAACACCAGTTTTTCTGAGTAGGAAAAGCATCTGCTTGAAGAGACAACTAGTTTTACCAAACTTGAGCTATGCAGACGGGAATACTTCCATTAGCTTTTTATTGTCTCTTTTTTTGATTAAAGTTGCCACCTTTTCTTTCCCCCTGTGCTATGCTGATAGCAGGTATACTTGGATCTCTAAACTTTAATCACATCTGTGAAGGCCATCATTAACTCCACGTGATGTTGTTTGAACACACCAAGTGCAAAAATTGCTGAGAAAGCCTCACTGAGATTGGGTTCAAGCAAAAGCAGCCCTCCTACCTGGTCAGCCAGGCTTCTGGGATGTTATGGGCAGCACAAACTGTGAAGCTCAGCTGGGAATTGAGGCTGATGTCCGCACATAAAGGGCTTGTAGGTATCCTGGCAAGCTGGAAATTTGCATCAAAGCTGCTGCTGTAGACGTGGATGAGACGAGAGATGGCCATGGAGAGCTCAGTCACAGCAGCCTCTACTAACACTGAGAGGAGACAGAGGAATAAATAAAGGTTAGCGATAGGTCATTTATGAAGAACTATATTTATCTTAAACCATCAGTTATGGCTTTGAAATGCTTCCTAATAAAATTTAATTAAAATGACATAACCTACGACTGAAGCCCATTAGCCATCTGTGCTTCTGGAACCAGCCTCAGCTCATTTCTGGTGTATCATTAACAGACTTTCATTGCAGTGCTTTCAAATTAAGGCATTCTCAGAGTAAGCATTTTCAACTACAGCAAGCTACTGTGTACCTCAGATATGCCATATTAGTCTTTGAATTTTTGTGCTGGAAGGATTTTTATTAAGTAGGTATTTTGTCATTTCAGCAGCTAAGTAGCTACTTAATTCAAGGGAACTGGCAAGGCAGCAGTAGAAGGCAGAAAAGGCACTGGTTAAATTTTAAGACTATAAAGCTGTTGCAATGTAGGTAAACAATTAATAAAACATATAAAACAGTAGCCACAATCAGAAAAAGCCGTCATTCAGGTGGTCATGGGTTGGTGATATTATTACACAAAAATGGACACTGAAATACATATCTATACAAAAATATATGAAATGCAGGCTGTACTCTAACTGATACACCTTTATTTATGTCACTCCCTCTGACTTCAGCTCTGCAGTGCTTTTTTTTTTTTCCCCTCTACAGTTACTGGCTTTTCTCCATCTTCCCTCTCTGTTTTTGAGCAGTTTGGGATTGCCTGATTGCCAGTGTAAATTAAAATCCCCAATCCTGGCAGCCTCCATCAAGTGAAGAGAGCTGTTGGAGCACTCATTTCTCAAGCATGGCCTAGGTTGAGAGAAAGTGCCAGAGTATATTGTGTTGTTCCAAGATCAGGCTGATTTGTCTTCCAAGAGGAGAACCCCAATTTCTCCTTTTTTTTTTTACCCTCCTAACTCACATTTTTCTATATGATCAAGGACATTCTCTCACCACCTGCTAAAGTTCTTGACATATTCCCTGGACTTGTCTGGCCACTGAAGTCAGCAGCCATCTATCAGCCAATAGTGTCTATTGAAATTAAAAAAGAAAAGAAAAGGAAGAAACTACCCAGGAATAGGAAGCCTGAGACTCCTACTAGCTTTCTATGCTTGGGATAGGTGCAGCAGTCCTGCCCAACATCAAATATAGATACCACCAGTCACTGGGCTTAGCTATCTCAGTTTTCTGACAGAAATGTGTCTAAAAAACCTTATCCTCTGTCAGGAATTTTATTCTCCTCCTTTGACACCTTTTGCCTTTAAACCAGCAACTCCCCAAAACTATCAACTCACAAAATGCATTGAAAACTGTGCTAAGAAATCATTTATCTTCATTTTATAATAGACAAATTTTCATTATGTAACAATAGAAATACACATAAAATTGAAATAATTTGATATATAATGAGGCTTGCTTCTGAAAATACTGACAGCATATTATTGCATATATGAAGGACTGGCTAGAGTACTACACCTTGTAATGTAATCATCTTCCACACAGGAAAATTGAATCATTTTAGAGATTAACAGGTTAAAAGAACTTGGTCCTTCTACTCTCTCTGTCTACCAATTGATTTGAATTGCCTTTTTATTTATCCTCTTTAGTATTTTCACCATTTATCACCATTCACCATAATAGTTTTGAAAAAAATCTTTGGCTCTAGTGATTTTTTTTTTTTCCCCTAGAATACCATTTAATTCTCATCTGCAGTCCTCTTGGATGTGTAATCACTTAGTACCTCCAAACTAAATGTTTAATTTGCACTGAATTCTTTTTCATTCCAAGAACTTACCTATAGTCATACACATGGAGCCCTCTTAAGAGGTTCAGAAGAGAACATCAGCTGACTATTATTTGAACCTGTAATTTATCTGAAAAGTACCACACTATTTTCATTAAGGACCAACAGCTCCTTGGGAGATTCCTTGTTTCCAATCTGTTCAAAGTGATTGGCAGGTAAATGTAGTGTAATAGCAAACCCCTTATTTATGAAAATTGGCCTATTGAAGCCAATGATTTCTGAATGGAACCTTCTTACTATTTTCTCCAAAGGAGGGTAAAATGTAGTTCAGAATCTGCGAAAATGTACAGTTTAATACAATCTATATTATAGGCTGTAAAGCAACGTTCCAGAGTTTGTCTCCAGAACAAGAGGAAACGTATCCTATCTCAGCTAAGCCACAGATAGAAGGGAATACTCTGTGAGCAAAGGATTCCCAAACTATAAAGTCGGGAGAAGCATAAACATTAGAGTATTTTCCATAACAGAAAATTTACGTGTGCCAGACAAGGAAGTGATTAAGATGCAAGATGCCTATCACTACATCCAAGCTACCCTGCCCATTGACCATGTTTGCAGAAAAATGACTTTCATGGTTTACCTGAGTCACAGAACTGATGTCAGATATGTAAAAACCAGACAAGCAAACAAAACCAGACAAAACTGGCTATAACAGCATGTGAGGGGTGGGGCAGCAATGGAACTGTTGGGGAGCAATGGGTTCAGCCATCAGCCAAGGGATAAAAATGACCTTCAGCATTATTTATCTAATTATTAGGACATAGAAAATGAAGATATTTTCAGGAACAGAGGTCCTCAGGTTTAAGCAAATGCCCAAGTATGACCTGGTCTGCAGCTCCAGGATTTTTTTCAACGTTCATTTTCTTGCTTTTGCTAGCTCTCAGTTATAAACCAGTCTGTGGTTTCTGTGCCAGAATCAACCCTTTTCCAACCCCCATTCCTCAGTCATTAGGACCAGTAGCAATTAACTGTATTAGAGGGAAACATCTTGGGTAGTCTGTAAATATCCATTACTCACAAAACTTGGTCAGCATTTTCTCCCTGTGTTTTAATGAGCTGCTGAATAGGATCTGGTAGGCTGAAATTATATCGCCCATTCATGAAACCAGAGAACTTCACTGCTTTTTATGCCTTTTATGATTAATAAATCTCAGCTGAGAAAGGACTGTGGTGTTTCACTGACTTACAAAGCACAGGCCATGGACTTCCTACAGCAAATTCATAGTTCCAGCTACAGCAAAACCAATTTTCTGGAAAGGTGTCCAAGGCATACCCAGTGTGTAAGAGACAATGAATGGACCACATTGCAAAGTGAACTGTGACCAAGAGTAATAATCTCACAACTCGAACCTCGTGATTTATTTCTGGTGTGAAATTATTTGCCATCACCTTCTCACTGAAGGTGAGGAGATATCTGACTTGCAGAAATGAGATGAGAACAAGGGAAGTGAACTTTAACCACAGCTGCCAGATATGTTTACTTCTGACATATTCCTGTTTCTTTTGCAGGAAGTCTGAAGGAATAAATTGTACCCATAGTGAGAAACAGAACAATCCTCACAATCCTGAAAGTGTTAATGAATGCACCTGCAGGTGCCTTCAAGATTTAGTAAGGAATATAATAGCTTATTCCTTATAGAAACCCATTTATTTTTTTTTTTTCTCAGTCCAGTATTACAATTCATGTATCATTTTATTGCCAGGTCATCCAACAGAGCAGGGACTTTGCTGCTACTGCACCAGTAGATTATGTCAAGTCAATACATGTTAAACACTCTCTCTCTTACCTGTACATGTTTTCTACAGGTAAAACATGACAAAAATCTAGTTGAACAGAATTTGGAATGAAGGCTTATGACCCTTTTGACAGATTAAAAATAATTTGAGAAATGGAGCTGGATTTTTTCTTTCCCGCTTATTTTCAGAGAGAAAAAAGAAAGAGAAAGATCCTGAAAACACTTTAGGACACATACACACAAAAAACCCCAAAAGCAAAACTACAGAAAAAAACCCCACTTGACCTTTAGGCAAAGTGCTAAGCAGCATTAATTAGATCACTACTGTAATAAGAAAGAGGCAAAACAAGAAAAGGCTGCAATGTATATACCGATCAGATGCAGTTTCCAAGCACCAATATTTACTAGATTGTTTCCTCCTACTAGTTGAAGAATCCTATGGATTATCCCTTGAAAGCAACTTAAAAATCTCCTGTTGTTCTGGTATCAAAAATGTCTCTGTTCCTGTAGAATTTATAATGCCTTAATAACTTCTGTTCACTTTTTTGGAAGAACTGGGAGGTTGCAGTCATTTAAAAGTTGTTTCTGATTGAAAAGCCTCTGACTGTAGGGCCAATATATCAGGATGCAACACAGCAACAACTTAGAGGTCAAGAGCCATGCTCTGGTTTGGAAACAATGCAGGAGACAAGTAGAGAGATTAAATGAAATCAGTAAAAATCCCTTAAGATTTTTCCATATGGCGAAACAAAAAGGGTTTTTCCCAAAACAAAAAATTTAATGGGTTTGTGCTAAGAAAAAAAGAAAGTGAACTTTTCAGCTTCAAACGAAACCCTAACAAAAAAAAAAAAAAAAAAAAATTTTTAAAAAAATTTTTCCCCTTTCCTCCGTCAAAAAAAAAACCAAACAAACCAAAAACAACAACAATAAAAAAACCCCCAATAAACCCACATCAAAACCAACCAACCGACCAAAAAAAAAACCAAAACCCACAAAAAACCCCCACCAAAAAAAAAAAAACCCTGAAAAAACAAACCCAAAAAAACAACAACAACAAAAATCCCCTTTTCTGTTGTGAATGCTTTTATTATCAGGTCTAGAAGCAGCTATTAAATCCCAAGCACAGTTAGAGAATCTTTACACTCCTAAATGTAACGATGACTGTATTACACGTACTGTAAGCGTTACATTTCTGCATTTGCCTGAAAAGATGACGTCTCCAGCAATTCAGCTGGAAAAGACTCTTGATTCAATATCATCAGCTCTTGGGGCACACCAGACCTGCTGGATGGATCCCAGGGAAGCACTGATCAAATTCTGAAAGCTGCTTATTATGTCTGACCTGGTGAAACCCCTGCCCGAAGTAGCAAGGCTGTGGGCACCGAATAAACGTTCATTCATCAGCTTTTGAGAGGCACACACAGACTCGGTTCTGCACCAGCCTTTTCATCCTCTGGACTGCAGCAAACTCCCATGTTGCGGTATGTTTATGTATCGGGTTTGTTATTCAATGGTTTGACCCAAAAGATTCCCCCTGTGTTATGTTTCTAATGGTTGGATCATAGTTTGATTGTCAGTTATTTCCCTCCCTTCCTTGATTGACCAGTTCTCTCTCTCCCTTGTCATTTCCATGAAAACCCTCCTATTTTTCTAGAGAGCTCTGTGTTCCTAAGTTGCTGATTTGTTTGAAAAGTTTTAACCCACCTTTGTATTGCTCTCATTTGACCCATATGCCTTCCATCATACTGTAAAACCCCTCCTTCCTGAACCACATTGGCTACTCTTGTAAACTCCACCCACTCCCTGAGTTCCTTATCTACCTTTGCTCCCATTGTGTTCCTGTCTCTGGACCCAACCCTCCATCAGTAATAAACTTACTGGTACATAGATTGACCAGAGTCCCCCTCTTTCTTTTTGCCTGCGCGCTCCTTCTCAACCGCCTAACGGTGGCCTTCGGCTGTCCACCAACAGCCTACCGAGAGCTCTGATTTCCAGAGGCTTCTTCCACGGCGTGGTGCTAGTGTCCGCCGGGCACACTGGGCATTGCATCACTCCCATGCTAAATCTCTATTAACATGAGTAATCTTTATTTTCTCTGAACACTTGATGCTGCGGAAAGGTACCAATGTCTAGAAATGCCTACAGCTCCTCCCATTTAACAAGAAATAAAGAAAATATTTTGAGCACTAAAACTTGAATGTAATCTTCTAATGTAGTCTTCATAGAGAGGAAAAAGAAGATGATCCAGACTTAGGCATAACGTGGATAAGTACTGCTTTGCTCACAGCAGTGGCATAAATTGCTCTACAGAGATAGCACTGTTAATGGAGGCAGTCATTGGAACACTAAATCAAGGCTAGATATTTTGAATATATTCTTTGACTTGTTTAGTCCATGGTGAATAACTAATAGTAAACCCCTGAAAATCTGTAATTAAAGAGCAAGGTTAAAACAGCATCTAAACAAATTTTTACGTAAGGCTTTAATAGTATCCTTTATCTTTTCCTCTTATGTGGTATGGAGAAGAACGAAACTTTTATGATATTCAGGGTAATAATCAACTCTTGGGGAAAAAGCGGGGAAAGGAAACAGAAATTGTTAGTTGAAGTAACTGATTCCTGCTCTTGCTGTTAAAATTTGTTCCTGTTTTCTTCCAGATAAACATGAATACATGTGAGAGGCAGAAAGGAACGGTGCAAATGGGAAACCCAGTCTGGCTCCTCCCTGGCTGTCAATTCTGACTTCATCTGCAAATGTGCTGCTTGAGGAAGCAAAGCACATGGATTTTAGTTTCCCAGAGATCTGGAAAGATTTAACTTCATGTTAGCACTGAGTTAAAGCCATGATTTTCATTTAATTTTGGGTCACAGGCTTGCAGATTTCTGCATACCTGCAATCCTAGACAGTTAAGTGTAATGAAATAAAAAAAAAAGAAAAGAAAGGTGGGAAGCAAATGAGGTGGAAAAGGAAACACAGAGGTGTTCTTAACACCAGCTTTGACATGCTAGCTCATTACCCTAACTTTAAATATTTTGCTGACTTTTAGTCTACTTAGTTTATTTATCAGGTGCAGGTGTAAGGCATGTAATGTGTTAAAACATACATGAAATTTATATCACTGCCTGCAAAAGGACAATTGGAAATTACCTTGGACAAATTTGAGTGTAGGCTTCTGCACAGAATGACTAATGGCCTGGCCAGTTCTGACTTGTGATCAGTAAATTGCAGTTTCTAATATTACACTACCAAAAGGATTCTGCAATTGTCATGAAATTAGGGTGTGCCTAAAAACAGACAGAGAAATCTTCACAGTTGAAGATTTCCTGGCTTACAGGTACAGAGAAATAGGGAGTAAACACTGATTCCTTCAATATTACTCAATAAATGAGATTTTCATTTTCATTGAGAGAACTGATTCAATGAAGTTCAAATTTGGAAATACCTGTAAGTACAGGAGTGTTTTGAATCCATTCCAATTACATTTTCTGAACAGTGTGTGGAGGAAGATGTTTCTAAGGAAGTAGTTACTAACTATTGATTGTTTTTAATATGAGCAATTTGCCATTAAGGGTGTCAAAAAATGCATAGGATAAAGGACTGTATCCAAGGAAGAAGAATCCTACAAACTGCATTTACTTTCTTCTCCCTTCTGCACCTTCATGTTCTCCCTCCCCTCCCCTGGCCCTCCAGCTGTTTAGCTTTTCCTGGCAGCTTACAAATTTAATTGCTGTTTCTTTTCTCTGCTGTTCATGAAGTCGAATAATGCTGAAACAAGCCTGGCATTTGGAAACCTGCATTTGAACCAACCGTGTGTTTGAAAGGCTGCTGAAATCAGTGCAGTTGATTCACCTCTTCTGCCTCTCTGAGCACACTGCAATGAGCAAAAGCAAACAGAGGTAAGAGAGGAGAAGAGCATCTCGGAGGCCATTTATTTCCTCAAACAAATTTCCTCCTGGAATCCAACCCATGACAGAGCAGATTCCTGCTCATCCCTCGGTCTGAGTGGTGCCTCACAGTCATGCTGGGCATCTCTGAGCCAGTAAAAGTTGGAAAAGGCAAGGTCTATAATTTTGTACATTGATGTTAATTAACCTGCTCTCCTTACGACAGTCTATCATTAGACAAGACACTATTTATACAACAAAAGATCACAAAGAACTAAGGCTTACAGAGGGAGGAATGAGACTTATCGGAGTCAGGTGGAAAAGTCATACAGAAAAATAATTTTTCAGGCTTCCATAGAGTTCATTATTTTCCCTTTTCTCCACATGGAAAGTTGTGATTAAAAACTACCATGACCACCAGCACCTGTACCCAGTTCTTTCACCCTGCTATTCATTCTCCATATTTGAGTTTCCAGAATATTTTGTTGAAATGCTGTTTTATTTACACTTTAAATCATTTCAATTTCAACTTATCATAATTACCTTATAATACACCTAACCATCTGCAATATGCCACTTGACCAGTTTAGTAAAACAAACAAATAGCAAAATGCGTGTTTTCTGATGATACATCTTGAATTAACATATTTTAAAAATAACACCCTACCTTTGCTTGGTGTTTCCAGACTTTGAAGAGAATTCTATAAAGACAAAACCAGAGAGGAAAAAAGTAATCAGTCACTTCAGAAAAGCCCAGCTAGAAGTTATAATGGTTGTAGGAGCAGTGTTTATGGAAAATACAGTGAAAAGGGGAAGGATATAGATTTATCTTAATGTTATGATGACACAAGACATGACTGGGATTCAGAGCACCAGGACCTGCTTCCTCTACCACCTCAGAGAAGCCACTTAAGACCTGACTTCTGACAGCATTTGGGCGTGTCAAGATACAGAGAAGCACTTATCAACATTAGAGGTGCACACACGTTCCCAGCCGCCTCAGTGGTACACCAGAGATAAGAATTCCCTCTCCATCCCTTTGCAAGCCTTACACAATCAGACGTGAAGACCACGAGGGCAGAGTCTTGGCATCCTCTCAGAGCTGAGGAGCATCAAATCTCCACTCAAGTGCCCTCCATTTCACCTATGTCCCTGTGCCAAATCAGTGAAAATAGCAGTGAAAAGGCCTTGAGCAGCTGACCAGAGGTGGCCAACAGGAAATATGAGGTGAGGGGAGACCTCAAAGGGCTCTCCAGCTTCCTCATGAGGGGAAGTGACAGGCACTGATCTCTTCTCCCGGGTCACAGGCGACAGAACCCAGGGAATGACACGAAGCTGAGTCAGGGGACGTTTAGGTTGGACATCAGGAAAAAATTTTTTTCACCCAGAGGGTGGTTGGGCACTGAATAGGCTCTCCAGCCCCAAACCTGACAGAGTTCTGGAAGCATTTGGAAGACACTTTAAAGCACAGGTTGTGAATTCTGAGGTGCCCTGTGCAGGGACAGAAGTTGGACGTCGATGATCCTTGTGGATCCCTTCCAGCTCAGCACATTCTATGATTATATGAATCTATGACCCGGCTTGCATCTACTAAGGCAACACAAAAATAAGTAGCAAACCTTGACCAGAGAGACTGGAAAGCTAATTCTGCGTTTCAGTATTGCCTGTGGCTTGCACTGTTTGAGCCCTCATCCCTGAAAGGTTTTCTGCCCTTTACAGTCATTAATCCCTTTGCAGTGGGCTGAGAATGCTTCGTGTTAGTACATACGTATTCAGCATGATGCTTCTTAAAAATTACAGTGCATGCAGAGGTGGCAGAAGAACTACAATGCTGGATGTACATTCTCCCCCTGGCACACAGCTTGGAGCTGCCAGCATTCGTCTGGTGAAGATGAACAGAAGCAGTCAAATGCTTACTTGAGGGGAGAAAAGCAGCATCCAGGCTGAGAATTATGTTTTCACAATCTTCATAATGCCGTGAGACAAATGGGAACAGAGACCTTTGTTCAATTCTCTCAAATTTTGGAAAGTAAACAACCTTTTGGCACAGTACTTATAATTTCAACATAGTATAGCATGCTTAATATGTAGTGGATTAGTGCCTGTTCTGGCAGGATTTGATCTCCTAGGACTTTTTGTGAGCTGCTGTAAGAAAGGAATGGGGAAAAAAAAAAAGAGAGAGATGAAAAACTTTAATTGTGCATCAGGCCCAGAGCCTCTCCTGAATGGATTTTAAAATCCCAGGGTTAGGTTGGTTAGAGACTGAAATAATCACATTTACAAAGAGATGCAATCAGTTAAGAAGAAACCAGCACTAGTGCCAGTTTCTTTCATAATCTCTTAACCACAGTACAGGAATGCACAGTACTGGCAGTGAGGAGGCAGTAAGGAGGTAATAAGTACAATTTAATTAAAGACAGAAGATTGAAAGTAAGTTTCTTTTTTTTTCTTTTTTTTTTTTTTTTTAACCAGAATTAAATAGAAACACATTCAGTTGTTTTTTTCCCAAGTAGGCAAGCACACATGTACAGATAGGTATAAACAAACATATACTGGCAACCTGTGTAATTTACATTGCAAGAAGTAAGCAGTGGTTTCCCTGAGGCTTTATGTGCCCACGTGCCAAACGGATGTGTTAAAAAACATTCCACACTAAAACCACACCATATATTACACTAAAGCATCAGGAAATCGTGTGTAAAAGCATTTAGAAGATTTTTCTGGCACTTCTTGCTTACCTGATATGTAATGCTGCAGCACTTGAGATGGACAGGTAGCCTCAAAAATGTCACTTAATTTGTGGGGCAGTTTACCAGCTTATCTGAAAAAAACCTCCCTTCCTCCTAACAAAATATTTAGGTACTGCGCTGATGAACATAATAGAAACAATTCAAGCAATATGGCAAAATACAATAATATTGCAGCACTTAATAATTTTTTCAGTACCCAAAATTCACATAAAAAGAGACCCTACAATTCAATATGAGTTAAAATCAAAAAGAGGTTTGGGGGAGTTGGTACTCTGTTGAACAACTGGCTGCTGACTAGTAATTTTGACTATGTTGCTACAGGAAAGCTGGTCAATTGTCTTTGTATAAATATTGATAAATGGATATCCAATCTGATTTGTTACATTTATACAGTATTCTATACGTGGGGTTGTTGCATATAATATGTAATGACTATTTTCCCAAAATGGGACAGTGTTCAAGTTACAAAACATGCAGGAATATATTTTACTGCTTTTATGACATTTATAGTTCAGCTGCTGAGAAAGATGAAGTTCTTTATGGAATCAAAGCCAAATCTTTTCTGGATTGCTGAGGTCTATCGACTGTCCTGGCAGTTATTTCTCAAAGGAGTAAAAAGCCAGCAGAAGCAAGAGCATTTGCTGGTGCAGGAATAGTTTGTTTTGTTTCTTTTTTTTCCCTCCCCTTGTTTGAAGTCATTTGTTAATCAGGTCTGCTCCAGCACACAGGGAGTCAGAGGGAAGGGGGTGTCAGCCAAGGTCACAGGCAGCTTTTACAGGAAGGCTTCAAGGGACAGCCAAGCAGCTCAGCTAACCAAGCCTGAAAGGCAGCATTCAGAGAACAAAATCTCAATAACTTAAAAACTTTAAAACACGAGTGACAATCTAGTCAGTAGTTTTCAGGAGATATGTGAAACAGCTCTTTATTAGGACAGAAAAATATTTAAGGCTGTTCAATCAGGACGCAATCCTTTTACCATTCCAAAGAGGCTGTTCAGGAACAGCATCACTGTGCTCATTACAGGCGAGCAAACAGCATCATTATCATCACTGCCCCTTATCAGCTGCAGCCTCCGGAGATCACAGCCAGGACCAGCACTCACAGATAAGGAGAGGTGTTCCTTGCTCTGGAAAGCTTGCAATCTAAATAGGTAAAAGAGAAAAAGGGAAGTGTATTGCTTCCTCCATGCGAGGAAGGATGTGGAAGTTGTTTTAGGAGAACCTGGAGACAGTCTATACAGTGGAGTTGGAAATTTAACATGCTGGAGAATGAGCAATGGCAAACAGGGAACATTTGGAGCAGGGGTTCTTTGTTTATTTCTACAGCGAGACAGATCAGCTCGTAATTTAATTGTTTGCTTATTAATAGCCACTTCATCTCGAAAATAAAATCAATATTTGCATGACAATGAGTCTGAAGACAAGCAGAAGCAAACGTGAACATCAACAAAAGACAGACTTAAAAAAGATGACCTGTACTATTTGGGTGTTATCCCATTATGTAATTTTGCATGGCATGTGGAGTTTTCTGACTCAGGATGGGCCACACTAATAGGAACTGATTTATCTCTTTGACCACTGCACCTATTTCTCTGCTCAAATTCAGAAAGGATGGGGCTACAAATGGACCAAGGGATACTCAGGATATATAAACCGGTTATAGGAGGCAGTTTACACATTGGGTTCACAGGGCTGACCTGAACACTGAAAGAAAAAAATACACTACATTTTCCTTACCTCAAAAAAAATCTTTTAACAAATTAGTTCCGATGCATTTCTTCTGTTTTAATTCCTTTATAAAAGAAAGTTCTGTTACTGCCCTGTCTATCTTTTAACTGGACCCAGCTCTTTGTCTATCTCTTAAGAAAGATTCAGGATTGACAAAATACTTTTCTCAATGACAAGACACTGATCATTCAGATGCCTCTTAAAAGAGTCTGGAGTTTAACTGACAAGCAAATCACATGAACCCCTTGCTGCTTCCTTTATCTCTTTCTCTACAGTATTTGCCCTCTAATATCCAAGAAGAGCTTTTCTTGAATGGAAATATTCTTATTTCCATTTGATTCCACATCATGCCAGATAAAACGTTTGCCAACACAGACTCATTTATGCAGGAATGTACCCCCAGTAGTGACTTCTAATAATTGATGCCAAAGCAGCCATTAAAAGATTTAAGATAATGCACAAGGAAGATTTGTAGTGAATCGTGATCTAGAAGGGAAGCAAGAGAAGCCACTGAAGTGAATCAACTGATCAGGTCTGAGCAACAAACCAAAAACCCTAGAGCTGCCTGGGTTCTTCCACTCCTTGTTGTTCTTACACATACCACAAGCCATGGGAAAAAAAACCAAAATCAAAACCAACAATAAAGGGAAAGGATAAAAGTCTTGCAAGCGGGTAATGGTCTGAATGCAAGCATCCAGTTTGGCATGTTTTTCTAAATAGTATTTGCTATGAGAAAGAATAACAAGAGACCATGCCAGGAGACGAGAGAATTCCTCAGTAACTTATTTTTTTAAAGTGTGAAGAGGGAATTTCCTTAGGGTGTGAAAAAATTATCATGACCCACAGTTACACCAGACTAAATCCAAGTGATTAATGGCTTGGTTTTAAAATTTGCTGAGCACCTGTTTCTCCAAGATGCTGACTTCAAAAGAACTTTTGGGTGCTCAGAAGTTCTATAAATCAGGTCACGGTGACTTGTCTAAGGTCATACCAAAGCAGCTGATGACCAAACTGAGAAGGGATACTGCCCTCCAAATTCCCAGCTCACACACAGAAACCCCTGGAAAACCCATTTCAGTGTTTTAAGAGTATTTCAGCTAAAATCAGGACTGTATGATGCTGGTACGAAATTTGTCATATAATTAGCAGGGATATTTCAAACTGAAAAAAGCATGATTTAAATGACATTTTTAAGGTGATTTTTTAAAATTATTGACAACCTACACGAAATATCTGACAACCTAATACTTTGAAATCCCATGATTTGGTAAATAGGTGACGTGGCAAAGCAGAGGTTTGTCCATTGAGTAGGAACAAGAAAGAACTGGAGGAGAATATCAGTTCCAGTTAAACACATGGCGTGTCTTCTATTGCTCCTCTGTCACATGGTCAACATTCTCTTGTTTTTTTTTTTTTTACAGTGCCTTTACCCAACACTTGTCAAAGGGAAAACACGTAGCAAGACAGTAAAATGGACTTGATCAATCAAAAAATCAGTGATACCTCTTGAAGTTCCGGTTTCAAAGAGAAAAACAGGACGTGAACATGCATCTTTTACCTGTGCTTCCACCAATGCACGGAGTTTGGTGACTGCATCAGTAATGGCTCTGGTCTCCACAAAACAGAGGACACTGCAGATGGCTTTAGCTGCCTCGATCACGTTATCGGCTTTATTCTGTTGATAGGCAAGAAAAGGGGGGAAAAAAGGAAAGAGTAGACACACAGCATTTACTAGAAATACCTTAATATAAACTGCAGCAGTGAGGGTGGAGGAAATCCTACCTGCTCAAGCAAAATTCACATGGTTCAGTCTGGCTATACTGGAATCACCACAGGCCTATTGTTTCCTAAGGATAAGATCATTTCTGTTGAAGTCCAATTATCTCCCACAAAATGTACCCAGTCGAAAACTGCAACGAATTTGGTACCAAAGACTGATTTTAAGGCAAAACCTTGGTTTGTCTGGACTCCAGGAGTGTAGAAGCACTGTAAAGAAACTTCTGAGGGGATCTGAAGCCGAGTGATTCCTGAGCGTTCTGAGGTTTTGTGACTCTGTGAGTTTATCCTCACTATTGTCTTCCACCCATCTCTGTGAGAGCTGGAAAACAGCCACGTTCCCCCTAAAAACAGAGACTGGGTGGGAGGCTGCACAATCTGACACCTGTGGACCGAGTACTTTTGCAATTAGTTTTCTGCAAAATTATATATTTAGTTAAAACTATAGAATCTTATTGATTGTAAATTTAGATCTTTAAATATTGCCATAC
>WEKY01063495.1:140063-150714 GCA_013390045.1 Picathartes gymnocephalus
AAAAAAAAAAAAAAAAAAAGAAAATAAAAAAAAGACGATCACCAAAGGAAGGAAAATGCAATCTTTTAATGTCAATTACTCTATGTTCAGGAAAATAAATAAATAAATAATTATGGGTTTTCTGCATAGCTATATCACTCCATTAAACCTTAAAACACATTCTCTGAACAAGCAGAACCTCTCCTATAAATATTCCTTTTAGTGCACTATAGCATGTCTATGTACCCATAAAACCATTTCCCTAAATCATGCGTTTCATGCCTGAAAAATAAAAATTGTACCAAGATGAATTTTCTGTTTCCAGCCTGAAGGTCTATGCGCAGACTGTACTGAGAAGGTTAACACCTGCCATTATTGCAAATAAATATAAAAATATACTGAGCTTACTAATTCCACGTTAGCTGCATCCAGCAGGAATGAATTACATGAAATAATGAATAATATAAAAATATTAGGTGATCAGATTCTTTTAAACACAAGTTGTTGGGTTTTTTTTTTTTAGTAATTAAGGACAGGAACATCTTCTCACACCACAGGTTCTATAGAGGAAAAGGCTGACTGTGATCTCCTGAGAATTTTAGACCCTCCTTTGGGATGAGATTGAATGACTGCTAAATGGTATGGCTTTGCTACATGTAACACTGAGAAACCCAAAGTTTTATAAATGCTGGTTTACTCTGAATTGTTGAAGAAATAACTGAGTATATGTGGGTGTGTGTATATATACATATATATAAAAATTACTATGTAGAGTTTGTAATTAATATAAAATATCATTCCAATTTTGCATTTGATTTAAATACATTTTAATTTAGTATTTTTCTTCATCACAAGTGGAGATATATTATTAGAGGGACTTTTGTGCCTATAAATACAGTTATGCAGGGTAATTTCTGAGCAGTACACAAGCAATAGACATACACAAAAGTGACTCTTGAGTAAAGAAACAGCTCTCTAAACAGCTACCAACAGTTTATATATTTTTGTATGTATATATAAATGCTCTTCCATAAAGAGAATTTGTGCCTTGAGGAATGTATCAATTTCTGTCTAATATGCTATTCTGTTTATAAATAAACTATCAAAGTAGTTCATATTTATAGGAGCTACTTTACCATACACTTTGTTTTTATGGTAGCTGCTTCTAAGGAGCATATTGCAGATGAAGAAGAGTAAGCACATAAAATTATGTGATACCGAATACTACACATGACGACTTCTTTCACACTATTTCTCTGATGGGCTATTATCACGTCAAGAGTTTTATTTTTTTCAAATGAAGATGTATGACATTGATTTTCATCCCTCAAAAGGGAAGCCAGAGATTCATTTCTGACAGAACTTTCACATCTTCTGAAATTCCAAAGGAACTACAGCCAACAACTTGTAATTTTTTCCCCCTCTACATATTTAAATGCAGCAGAACCTTAGAAGGATATTTTGGTGTTTTAATAATTTATATGACAAAAAAATGTTATTTCATTCTAGAACTTCTACACTCCGTATAAAAAATTTACAAAGCCCTCTCTACAGTAACAGTACATTTTGAATGGATTGCAAAGTGAAGTGCCTATGAAGTAGTTATCAGGGCAATAAAAACTGGCTGCTTATTTGACTGCACATATTGCCTGAGAATTACACTTCACAGTTTACATTTCAACCCTAACAGCACCAATCCCATCTTCGTGCCCACCTTAATACTTTTAAAAAAAAATTTTTCTTTTATAGAGTCATTATCCATCTCAAAATTAATTTTACATTTATTTACCATTATTACTAATTAAATTAATAATGCTAGTGGGCTTGTAAATCAAAATTATTGGCATACCTATGTCTTTGAAAGAATAAATTTGCAAATAGGTAGAAAAATGTGCAAAATATTAATTTCTTTTTTTTTTTTTTAACTGAGAATCTCAAGGTGGGTCTGGTTAGGACTGAATGCTTAAGGAACTTCCAGCTGCGCACAGAGCTTCAGCAGTTACGTGTGCTCATAATTTGCTATATTTGAGTAGCTCCCAGTGTCTGAAATTCCAGAGTGCGCTGAAGGTGGATTGTGGTGGACCAGGGAAGAGTAACAACAATCCCATTAATGTGAATGGGAATAGCTTGGAAAACTGACAGAGTTACTCGTGTGCAGACTTGGGATAAGGGGCACTGCTAATGACCCCGATCTGAGACCTTCTTTAAGCAACCTAATCTGAAGTTAGAGAAAATGAGTAAACAAGGATTCAAAGACCAAATAAAGGGCTCTCATTTTTGCTTTGTTTACTACGTATTTATGACTATAACTTATTACGTTAGAGCTCCATAATTTTTTGAGCCACTAATTAAAGCAAATCATACTTCATTATTCTAGCTTTGAAAAAGCTCCATACACTGATGCCTCTGAATGAAAATATCCATGATATGACCTACATCATTAACTTGCAATCCTGCTCTTTTAAGCAATTCATATGAAGTTTATTGAGTGTCCCTGAGTAGAAAAGACCTTATTAAGGAAATAAACTACAGAGAAATTTAGCTCTAGACGCGCACATATTTGTTGGATGGTATGAATATTTGAAAAATGTACTTCCTTCTCTTTATAAAAAGTTAATGGTTTCAAGAAATTGCTTACTCAATGTAAAAATCTTGAGCAAAAACAAATTTAGCAATGCTTCATTATAGGCCTGAGGAATATCTGCACAGCATCAGTTGCAGAGGGTGGATTGCAAAGTCTCATAAATGTTGAGGTTATGGCTTTTTTTTGTATTTAGAATCCTTTTACTTTAGGCCCTAAAATTTCAAGTGAATGTAAATAACTACCCTGGTGGGTCTACTTCAGTAAAGAAATATAGATGTGCATTTGAGCTTGGGGACCTAACTTTTCCAAATGGTTATGACTGCATCACATTTTATACACTGAACAGTTCCCTTTGCGATGGTGCTTTCAAAGCAAAATTCAGTGAATACCTGCACAGTATCAGACCCAGAGATTTACTTTGTAGCCAGGCACAGTTCAACAGCTCCTAAATATGTGTTTTTGCATTTTGAAAACGTGTCAAAAATTTACACAAAACGTAAAATGTTTGTATGTATCTATGTTATACATTTATACAGATTAGATATTATTGATATATATTTATGTGTTCAAGTAATTCTCTGTATGTTCATGTGCATTTCTATATATGAATGTACATGTAAAAAACATTTGCATGCAAATGTAAGTTTTCTGGCTATTCAAAACAGAAATAGTAATGGATCAAGGATATCCAGAGAGATTAAAAGCTGAACTTAAATGTAGGTGACAGAGTTCTGAAACAAAATATTCATTTTATGTTGTAACATATATTTCAAAGAAATCCATAAATTAGCATAATGAATTATAACTCTGGAAGGGATGCACTGGAATATCTTCATGCTACATCAGTATTCTTTGATTTTACTAAACCTTTTGTTTTCTTTCCAGTTTTAAAACCTAGAAAATCAGTTATCATGCCAACTTGAAAGTCAGAACAAATCAGTTATCATGCCAGCTTGGAAGTCAGATCAAATAAATATGTGGTTTCTTCCAAGGTACGACTCAATTTGTCCTTTAGACATTTGTCCTTAAAACATCAGATAGCAGAGAAGAGTTCCTAAAAGATTTTTCCTTTAAGCATCTAGCATTCAATTGGCTTTAGAATAAAGCTCTTGGGAGTTTTGCTGCCTAAACCTGATCCTTTAAACTACCACGTGCTTGCATATATCCTAAATATGTAAACATTAGGCTTGGGGGGTTGCAAAATCAGGGGCAAATTTTGCAGATCCATATAATGGATCTGAACATTATAAATTCTGAACATTATATTTCCAGCCCAAACAACCCTGGTTTTATTTACAAGTTCCTTGACACTTAAAAACAGTCACCTTTGATATTTTAAATTTGTAGCACTTTCTTCCTAACCTCAAACCAAGTTTTATTAAGAGAATATATATCCTTTCAAAGTCATATTAAGCAGTCTTAATTAAAAGTCTTCCTTAATTGCATCTAAGACAGAGTAATAATTAGATATCTTTCATGTAGAATTTAATGCTATCTGGTATAACAAACTGAGAACAAATACCTCATTTTGCAGCAGATATTCCACTTGACCTCTGTAGTTCATAATAACAGAGACAAGGTTCTGCCTGGAAATCAGAAAAAGAAGGAAACAACACCAAGTTTAGAATTAGATAAAGAGAACAGGTTTGGGTTTGTTTTTTGGGTTTTATTCTTCACATTCTAGACATTTGAAATAATTTGATAATGATTTTCTGTTAGCACAAAATTAAGCCAAGTGTGTATGCAGACATCATGCAATTGAGCCTGGATGTCCCTGGTTTTGGTAGTCATTTGCCACAAAGTATAGATGCAAAAATCTACCTATATGTGAGGCTACAAGTTTCCCAAGCTAAAGAACTCCAAGAAGTGATTTGCTATTTCAGTGTCTACTGAAATTCACTTCGCATTTATTTTACTCTTTACAGTTAAGCAAGCGCTTAAATATTACTTTGTAGAAGGATGGACTCCAGTAAATGCTACATTCTTACAGCTAGACATGATGATCTTAAAGGTCACTTCCAACTTACATAATTTTATGATTCAGTGACTTCTTTCTCAATCATTTCACAACTTAAGTTGAGTAGAATCAGATAAAACATCTGCACAAAATCAGGAAAATCTCGGCACTTCAAAAGTACAGGATAAGTCACAAGTATAAAAGTGTGTTATAAAATGGGACAGCGCTGCTACATAATCCATGAAACTTAATTTGCATGCAGTTCTCAAGTTTACATGCTCAAACTGTTTCAGCAACTGCCTTTTCCAAAGCATTTCCTAAGCTGGGAATTTGTTTTACTTCTCTAGACAGACCCACACCACTCTGTCGTTCCACGCCTTTGTCATGCTACAGGAGTTGCCACAAAATTTGTAGAGGCAGCTTGCTGTCTTACCAAAGCTTCACTAAATTAATTAGGATTACGAAGAGGAGCGTACACCCCTCTACGCTAAACTCCTCATCTTACGCTTCAGCTGTAAATCTCATCCTTTTAGAACCACGGGCTCCAAGTGCTATCCCCAACAGATAACCAGAATCAAGCTTTTTGCTTCTAAGAAGCATTTGTGTAATTTTCTCTGGTTCAGGCACTGTGAAATCCTTGCTGTTGTTTATTTGTCAGCTCAAACAAAACAAAAAAGGTGCTTGTGAGACCACTGCTAAGGTATCTTCCTGCATCTGCCTCCTCTGAAGGGTCAAATCATCGGGAAAGGGTGTGGAAACCTTAATTCCCAGTTTTACACCTTGCCTAGCCCACTGATCTATAAAAGGGACACATTATTACCTCGATGCCCATCAGAGGTAGCTGGGGTTTGCACATGCATATATGAAAAAGTGGAAATTGCAATTTACAATCTTTCTTTGTTGTTTGACGTTTTATCCTTGTCTTTTTTTATTTTACTCTTATATCCCACACCAATCTTTTATTAAGGTTCTTCCTCTTCAGAAGGCTCAGAAGGAATTCCCCTCGCTTTTCCATCCCTATCGCAATCTGGTAGATGAAAATCCCAAAGTATTTTGATTTTTTCAGAGCTTAAGAGCAAATGATCTATTTGCAGAGAAATTATGTGTGTCTTGATGTATTTCAGCTGGGCTAACAGAGCAGCCAGGACTAGAATTGCAACTACAGCCCAAAGTAGAGGTTTCATGGTACATTATTAGACTTCCATTATCTATATTGCATGGCAAGTAAAGGAGAGTCATTGCACTGAAATAACACACAGAATAGAGGAAAGTTAGGTGTACTAATACCACAGTGCATATCCCTGGAGATGCCAACTATTCACTTCCTCCTAAAGGTAGTTTTGCCTTTACAGCTTTTTATTTCCCATCTGCACTGGCTTTATCTAGCCAGGCAGTTTGTATGTGGAGCAGCTGCCTGGAAATTCCTGCTGTAATCCTGTTAAATCATAGCTAATGCAAGTTGTCGCTCTGCTGTGGCTGAGCCTTCAGGTGTAACATCTTTTTCATAGCCTTACCCAGCCCAAAAGTAGTTCTGAACATATGAGCTTACCTTGTTGTCTTTTTCCATACAGGTGAACATGTTTATTAGCATGGTTGGTTGACATGCAGGTTGCAGAATAATTTCCTAAATTACAACTCTAGCTCAAAAAATTAGCATATTTTCCACCAGTTTATTCTACCCTGGAGAATTTTCTGTGTAAAGTAGCCATAATTTTACATCATTAATAGGAAACAAATCCAGCAAGTTGTAACAATGATTGAAATACCTTTACTAATGCTGTCCTGAGTCTTTATCTGCCAGATAACTAATAATACCCATATCTTATCACGCAGACATACTTCAAACTTGTGCATCTTTATAGCTGTGTATAAATATGGCAAGCCTAGCCAACCCATGAACAACTTCTGTGATGTTAAGGACACTTTTTTAGCTTTCAGCAAGTCAATATGGTGCAAGAGTTTCGAAAAGGAAATAAGAAAAGCACAAACAACCTAAGAGAGTCAGTCTTAGCTCCCAGCCAGTCCATATGGGAGGAGGATGACAAGTACATAGCATGTACTTAGAGCTTTCCCCTTTCCTGGCAGCAGCACCTACTATGGAGAAATGCTAGGTCCCCCTTCTAAAATGCTGTTTATCTCCATTCTGCCTCACTAAACTGTGCCCAAACGCATGCCTGGGCCCAGGAGAGAGTTGTGGTGACTGGAATTGTTGGGAGCTGGTCCCATGTGATTGTCCTCAGCTCTCAGAATTGGGCCCCTCACTCCAAGAAAGACATGGACGTGCTGGAGTGTGTCCAGAGAAGGGAGCAGGGCTGGGGAAGGCTCTGGAGCACAGTTCTAATGAGGAGCAACTGAGCGAGATGGGATTGCTTAGCCTGGAGAAAAGGGACATGCAGCAAATGCTCCAGTCCTGCAGACATCCTCTGTGCTCCTAAATGTCATATACTTGTCATCTATAAAACCCCTTTCTTCTCTTGATCTCTTTATAGCAAGGACCAGAATGGAAATTTGGGCCATGCTCCTGAGAAACCAGATGGGTCCTCAGTAAGCACCAGATACTCACCTCAAATGAGTCAATACCCCTTTGTTTTCCTCCATCTGCTAAATGACAGGTGTGTCATTTAAGTTTACTATTGCTGGCAAAGTACTTTAAGCATCACAGAAAGTGTCAGCAGCTTCTTTATCTAAAAGTGCAATTTATCTAAATTCAATATAATTAAAGGTGAATGGGGAATCTATCTCATTTAGTGTTTATCCATCACAGGCTGTCTTTACAATCAGCTTCACTTTGATTCTCATGTTAAAAACTCATCATAGTTAGCCTCCACTAAAAAAAAACCCCAAAAGTTTAAAATCACTGAACTGTGAAAATATAGGAAAATATAGTCATAATGAAGAGCAAACCTATTGGTTTTACAGTATTTAATCTCAAAAATTCTCTAACAGCAATGCACACATGAAAATTATGACACCTTCAATCAGAGGAATCTTTGGGAAATATGAAATGAAATAATGAAAATATGAAATGAAAACTTCACCAATATGAAAGGAAAAAATTGGGAAAAATTACACAGATCCAAAAAACATTGATTTTTTTGCTAAGCAATAACTATGGTCTGAAAATAAAAAGTCTGATATATTGAACCAATTGTCTTTCTGTTTGATATCATTCCTGCCCCCAGTAGTTCTCAGAATCGTCCTTTGGAGCAAGGAGGCTTTCTACAAATGTGAACAATTACAAACATAAATCCTGCTGGGTACCAGCTTACCGAGTCAGTCTCCAGGCACAAGTGTCTTCTAAGAGCTCACTCACACAGAACCTTCTTTGGTCATCCCCACACTGTGGAAGAGAGGTGTACAGTGCCATATATTATTCTGATAAGAAGAATGTGTATTGGAGAGATTCACATGGTATGTTCCAAAGTCAGCATGTTTCCAATTGTGTCCAGGATGTTTTGATCTGAAATCTTGTTTGGTTAATATTTTATGTTATATTGGATGGTACTAGATAGGTACCAGAGGGGGCAAGAGTGTTCAGGAAAACAAGCTAGCTGGACTTAGAAATAGAACTTTAAATTAGATTCAGTGAGGAAAGAGGGTGTGCTTGAATCCAGGCAGGGAGAGTGGAGGCAGCAGCAAATTCCAGTGCCCTGTCTACATGGGAAGCATGAAGAAGGCAGACAACATGACCTACATCATTTCTGCTTTGCTTTCCCTCTGAGCTGGGCCAGACGGAGAGATGATGTTGAGTTAGAGGTGAGCTGAGGAGAAACATCACCCTGGGCAGCTCAGGGGCTTTGCCTCTTGAGGGACTTGGGCATTTCTTCACCAAGCTTCTGTTGTGCCAGAAAATAAGGTATTTAATGAAGTATGTCAGTAGAAAGTGGGTGTCCAAAGAAAACATCTTCATTGATGAAGATGGTCCACTGGCAAATGGCAGTACAGAAAAAGCAGAGGACTTTAGTGTTTGTTTTGCCTCAGTCTTTAATACTACTGATAAACCTTGGGTTTCCCAGTCCTCTCAGCTGGAGGAACACAGTTACAGCAACAGTGACCTTCCCTTTGTGGACACTGGACTTGTAAGGGGTCAGCTGCAGCAGTTGGATGTCCTTAAGCCCACAGAGCCTTGGTGGGACTCATGCCAGAGTACTAAAGGAAGGGAAAGAAGAAGGGAAGAAAAGAACACGGTTCATTTGCCCAGCATCTAGAACAATCACCTAGTGCAACTGCTGGATTTTGCCATCACCAATTACAGATCCAATCTCACGATGGATTCACCTGGCAAAGGGATATAATGCCACAGATGACCCAGCACTCTGAGCCAGCTGGGTCAGGCCAGAATTTTTGCCAGCCCTAGCACATCCAGGCAGTGTGAGCACCCAGAAGGTGCACTCTCAGCAGCAGAGGGGGACTGGGAGGGGAAACTTCCCCCTGGGCAGATGGGAGGCTTTCCTTCTTGAGGAGGTCTCAGCCGACCAGAAGCTGTTCGATGTCATTGCAAATTACAAGAAGGGCACAAGGAAACGGAACAGGGTGCAATGCAATGGGATGCAATGGAGGGGAGAGAGGACATAGTTGAGCTGGTGGGGACCCACGATTTTCATGTAGTCCAACTACCTCAGCTCTTCAGGGCTGACCATGAATGAAAAGCCCACTCTGATGGACGTTGTCTGAATGCCTCTTGCTAAGGGACTGATAGGCACGAGGCACCAGCCACCTTTCTGGGAACCCACTTCTGGTGTTTGGCCGCCCAGCCTGTAAAGAATCACAAATGTGTGTGATTGGTAGGATCCAAAGAGGATTTGATGGACTACAGCAACAGGTGGGTGCATGTGAATTCTTTACTATATGATTATTATAGACAAGATCTGTCAAGGTATTCATGTTTCTATGACACTAGTTAAACTCCAAACTTAGTGGAAACTTCTAAAAAGAAACATATTCCATACTTCAAAATTTAGAAGGATCATTTAGATCAGAGGTGAAATTCTCCTCAAGAGCACATTATTTCACAAAAATAAACAGTAGCTTCATATGTGCATAAGTGTCTGAGATAGCTGGAGGATCTTAAAAATCCCAAAGTTTCTGCCTATTTTGGTTTTTAAAAGCATAATTTTTGCATCTTTTCAATTGAATTGTGAGGGAAGGAATATTTTTTTTCCATAACCTAAGTCTCTGACCTTCCAATGCATTTCAGAGCCACGTGTTTTAGGTAACAGCAACAACAAAATTAACTGTGAGCTCAGTGCAGACCACATCAGATCCTTGAATACCGTGTGACTGGAGCAGGTTTCAGTACACCCAAAGAAATGAGTAGATCTAGGTCCAAAGTGAAAGGAACACTGCAGCTTTCAAGGCACTGCATCTGTCTTCTCTGTTAGGTTTTTTTTTTCCTGGTCCTGATAGACTTGCTGCCTCTCCTGCCTGGCAGCAGAACCTCTCCTTTCTGTGCCAGTGCCCTGGCACAAGCCTGCCCTGGAGCTGGGGGAAAAATCTGTCTTTGACTTATTCCAGCTCAAGAGCTGCTCATGCTCTTTGCTATTATTAGTAACACAAAGTACCTTCATGGCCTGGAGCTTTCAGAGCCGTGTCTGTCACTGGAAAGGGGTGATCAATAATTCACTCGAGGAGATATTAATAGGTCACCCTTCCTGCTCAAACCCAATAGGAGGGTCCACAAATTCTTTGAGAGGAATGCTTTCTAATGGCCTGAACTACATAATCCCTCTAGAAAGCCACAAATATTTAAATAATGGAAAATTCTCTGCCTTCTCATCACGATGGGCCTCTGACCTCTCATCTGACCTCTCACAATGTTAATGCTTAACTCACTATGTCTGCCAAAATATTAGCATTGATATATATGAAAAAAAATGAAGTCTTTGAACTCTCACGAAATATCACCTCTTGTCTGCTTTAGTTCAAGAATCCTTTTCTGGAAGCAAGTGAAACTCTTGTTAGAAAGCTGTAAGTATTCTTTGCTGCCTCTCCACTACAAAGATTAATGCTTTCCTGAGATAATCAGAACGTGAGGACATCTGAAATTCTGAAACTCTGAAAAAAATAGATTTCTTGGACCATTCCCTGGAATTTCAGAGAGTTAATGCTGATAAAGCTAATGTCTTAAAAAA
>WEKY01063495.1:150751-192085 GCA_013390045.1 Picathartes gymnocephalus
AAAAAAAAAAAATCTAATTAAAGGTCACCCACCAGCTGACAGACCTGTGATTCTATGTAAAGACCCTGGCCAAATTTCTTGCTTGTAACTGCTCAGCTGAAGAAAACTTCCTACTCTGAATACTTCATAAGAGAATGCCAGCTTCCTACAAAAGGAAAGAAAGCAAGTATTCACCTTATTTTTTTTTTTCTTTTAGAAAGGGATTGTGAACATTTAGTTATTGGCCAAAGCTCTAAAGTGACTGGTTAAAAAAAAAAAAAAAAAAAAAAAAAGGGACAGAGAGTATTTTTTAANNNAAAAGAGAGAAGAGTTGCTTATTACTTGTAAGTATCTACTTTTATTGGTTACTAACCATAATAGTAACTTGCATGTACAACCAGATATTTTTAACTATGCAACCTGAATTGAGCAGTGTTATGTAAGGTAAGCAAAAGTCATGAAGGCAGCATCCAGATGCCCTTGGTGTAGAGTTGGGCTTCCTTACCACAGAAACAAGCTCTGAAGATTACTAAGAGACTCCTGACCATATAATTTGGTTCCAGTTTTGAAGATCTACAGAGTAGATGCTGACCTAGAGAAGGTAAATAATTTTTTAATCTCTAATCTGGTTAAAATGTAAAATACCTATATCCCTCTATCTATTTATATCTAAACATTATATATCTATATGTTTTTGACCACATTATAGTCCTTTTTAATGGTCCAGGTAAGATGCTGCATTGAACTTATTGTTTCACTTACGTTTTCCTGCTGACAAAACAGCTATGAAAAGAAAGCCCCTCCCCTTTTTTGCCAGACATCTGTCATCTGACCGGGACATTGAGAGAGCCAGGCTGTTATCAGACCCATGCAAAGCAGGTAATGGGTACAGTCTGTCAGCAGAGACAGCACACTGCCAGGGAACACTGCCCACAGCAGAGCTGCTGCAAACTTTGGGCTGGAAGTAAATCAAAAGTAAGAATTCCCTGACAACCTGAAATGAAACAGGATTACATTCTGACAAAACCGACTTTTTTTTCCTGGAGAAGTACCCTTTGTTCTTTTTCAGCCGTGCGCTCTCTACAGCTGCTCACTAGGAGTAAGTACAGGAGCAAAGCACTAACGCTGCCCAGGACATTTCAGCTGGAGCTCAGCAATAACGTATGCATTCTCAGGAAAGCAAATAAGCTCTCTCTGACTGTCACTGCAGGTTGCTATGGAAAAGGGTGGGTGGAATTTCTTTCCTTCGGGGATGCTGAAGGAAAGGGGAAGAAAAGAAGGCTACTTACTGTTCGAGCCAAACTTTGCTTCAGATTCCCAGCGTGGTGCAGTTGAAGCTGAATGCAGGTGGTTGCCTTGCGAAGACTTTCATGGCTTCCCAAAGTACAACTGCTGCAGTATGGGGGAAAACAACAAATAAATGGCTATCTCTGCTTGCCATTTCCTTCTTTTTTTCCTTGCTACCTCTCCTAAAAGCACCAGTAGACTGAATTCAAAGTGCAAAGAAGACTGAATGGTACAAAACCAGTTTTTGGCACGTATTTCTGTGGGAATTGATGGGGTTGTTTCTGGCATTTTTTCTAGTAAAACAAGTAATAATTGCTTAGTTGTATCATTGACCATTAAGTTCTCTAAGAGAACAACAAGGACACAGAGAAAGAATATCCTTAACAAACTGCACGTGCTCCCAAACCTTGAGATAATTTATGCATATTCTTCAAACACAAACAGTGCAATATCCTGGTTATGAACGCACCACTGCACAACGGCTTGTGTCTGATACCCCACTCAAAAATCAAATATTAGCTGCAGGTGCAAAAATCACATGCATCAAGGCAGGTGACCCTCAATTCTCAAAGAAGTTCTCACCCTGTGCAGCTCACACAGATAAAAAAAGCAGAGTTCATCTTTTTCTTTCTCAAATATTATGGCAGCTAAGGTCAGACTTGCTCAGCTGGAGTGCTTCTTACAAACTAATCTGCTGGTCAAGGATGATCCAGCAGCCCATGAGAGGGGAATTCCTTAATCTTACTTGCCTCTTCCAATTTACCACTCTTGGCAACTTTTTCTAAGTTAGAACGCAGCCTTGGTTTGTCACTCTTAAAATTATTTGGAACAAAAATAATTTCATTTTTTTCCCCTTCACATCGTGTTTTAAACAGTTGAAATAATTAAAAAAAACATTTCAGGGTTGGGGCAATGTCTTTTTACATTTGAAGAAATCCTTTGGGATTAATGGATAGGAAAAACAACAATGATTTTTACAAAGGTAAATTCATCACCAAAACAAGTTAGTATGTGTGGTCAGTTACAACTTTGGCATGTGTTCAATTAGATTCAAGAGGCTTTGTTGAGCCTTCAGCCACAGAAGCACAAAAAGGGATATTCCATATTTATACAGTTTTACAGCATGGCAAGCTGTTTCAGAACTCCTTGGGCCATGAAGGAAAGATGATTTTTTTTTTTTTTTTGGCTTGTCAAGGGTCATGAAAAACTCAGAATTTAAATGTAAACTGTATTTCTACCTAAAAGGGTTTTTGATTGAATGTCTGAATAAAAATAGCTGGATTTAGTTTAAAAAAAACCCCAAAACAAAACCAAACCAAAATGCTCACCTATGAACAAATCATGGAAACTGTGACTTAGATGAGACTCATATCTCACATGGCAGCAGAAGTCTTCAGCATAAATGAATGGATAAACGTAAATGTAACTGCCATTCAGGACAATTACAGGAAGTTTATACATCTGGTAAATATTCTGCACTCACACTACACTGTAGCTAAGCAAAATACAGTCTCCATTGAGGTTACAAAAGCTGTAATTATATATATAGGATTCTATTTTAAACAAACCTACCAAACAAGGGACAAACTCATTTCCATGTGACAAAAATAACTAAAGCAAGGATCACCTCTGATAGCACCTTCATACAGTTGCAAAATCTCTTGATTTCAAGAGGATAAAGTACAGGAGTAAGAGTGGGAGAAGAGAACACCGACACAGTGAAATACCTGTACTGGAGAAAAGCATGTCCCTGTTACAGCAAACCCTGCTCAAATCCCTTTCCAAAGCAAAAGTCCAAGTGGCCAATTCCCAGTTCCTGGGACTGTACCAACGCACACATTCTCTTCTGTTGCTCCTCAGCTCATCTCGGTGTTTGCCTTCCCATGGCTTTCCTGAAAGCTCTTCCTGTCCTCACCTCACCTAATCGCGTCTGCCTCGTGACTGCAATGATAAATTCCACCGTGGTCTCCACATTCTTTGGCTGAAGAGCACACTTAGTGCGGTGCGAGCTGCAGGTTGTGCTCTGGGTGGGGGGAAAGGGCAGCAGTCCAGGCAAGGGGCCGTGACTTGGCACAGACTCTTCTCACAACACGGGGAGTGCGGCTGCCAGAGAGAGCCCCCTGCTTGGTCCGACTGGGAAGCTTCCTTAACGTTTTACAACTGCCTCAAACATGGTTTTTTTTTTCACTTTATGCATCACCATTATTCCTGCCCTTTTCATTCTGCCTCACCTTCAGCCCCTGGACAGGCTCAGTAACACGAATATTACAGAGACACATCTGTGAGTCCTGAGTCACCTTTTCCTGATTCCTCCAGGACACAGATTCCTGTTGCAACGCCAGTGACAGGAATTGCTGTAGCTGCACCAGTACAGAGGAGCTGTTCCCTCCTGTGAAGCAACAATCTCGTACCACAGCTATATAAAAGCTGTCCTTTCCAAGTATAACTTTTCCATGTCACCATGCTTCCAGGCAAAACAAGCTACACCAAGAGAAACTTAATTTTGTTATTATAACTGCTTTTGCATTAGTGGTTTGTGTTAGCTTCTGCTGTGTCAAGCAGATCCTATCCATCAGCAAAGCCTTTATTGACAGAGCAACGCTGCCTGAAGAAGGGCAGACAGAAGTGGCCATGCAGTTGACTTCACGAATGGATTTAATTTGCACAAACACAAAGAGAAAAGTTTTGACAGCTCTTGTTACACAAGGGACTAGACAAAATGGATGAATGCCCCAACAAAGTAATGCGGAAGCTTGGTCTAGATGAAAAGTGAGCTACAAGAAATAGAAGTGTAGCTTTGCCACAGATTGACAAACTACCCTTGAGCTGCACCCCAGGCAGATTTGCTACCATACCAGTACTACTAAAAAAAAAGTAATATATCCCTTTTAGAGGATAACGTGATAATTAGTAACAGGTTTACAGCACTCTGAGCTCTGTAAAGGAAACAAAAATGAAAGTGTTACAACCTCGTTAACTCAACATTTCCCCCCCTATATTTTTTCTGAAATTATGTGGAGAATATAGCTCCGGTGAGAATGTCATGAAGAGAAATGCAGTTTTTGTCTTTAGGAGACATGGTAATGACTGGTTCAAGAGATTTGCCTGTGGTCTGACAAAGTATCTAAATATAAGAAAGGGGAAATCCCTATCTCTTGAGGTTCCCTCACTGCCTGCTTCCCCACAGCAAGGTCTCTGATAAGGTGCTATAAGCTTCAAATCCTCATACAGTTCAATCAGACCATTTTTAAAGTAACTCAGCTAAGCAGCATCTCTGAATGAGAAACCTAATCTGCAGTGACAAGAGCAAATTAAGTTTATTTTTCACAAAGAAAATATTCATCCGAAGGTGCTTGCTTCTTATGATTTCAATCTGCATGATTATGTCTCTGTCAGTCTATAATTAATAGCTTAAACTTCACTTTGAGTGAAAACTAATTTTTATTTAGGTTTCAATTCCCAGAGAACAGAATTAGTAAGGCAAAAAAAAAAAAAAAAAGTCACCAATAAGGTCATAGGCAAGCATGTTAGAAGAAAAGATAAGCATTTAGATTTTTCAATTCCATTCCCCTGCTCACTGTGGTGGCTGAACTGCAAAGCAATAAGGTAGCTGTGCAAATTATACCATGTGAGAGCGTGGATGGAACTTTAAATACTCTGACACCTTAGAATTAAAGGATGTTTAGAAATAAAGCTTATAAGTATTCTTGTACTACATTCTGCACCCTACTGCTAGCACACACATCAATAAAATAATAAAGAAACTTTAAAAAATATGTCCATTTCTTATATACACTCGTGTGTTCTGTATTATTAGGCATTTCAGGATGCCCTGGGATTGTGGCCTGTTTTCCTAAGAATGGAGGATTGATTCACTGCTGACACATGAGAAAGGTTGGTTTTGGCTGGCTGATGGCATTAAGACCCAGGAGTTACGTGACACAAGGTGTTTAAGCACAATTTAATTCACTTTTATAAAATATATTTCAAGGAAGGCACCATAAAATCATATTTAGAGGTATCCATTTTAAATCTAAGGAAAGATAGGAAAGTGTGAGAGCAAGGTTTAAAGGTGGATCTGGAAGGTTTGTTGGATGGGATGAAAAAGAAAGCCTTCAGTTTGCAGCAAGGCTGAGTTTCCCATAGTACACACAATGAACTTAAAGACCAGAAAACAAAAGAGATTCCAAACCAGAATTCCACAGGTGGCTCTATTAATTACAAACTGACCTGCAGTCTATATGCTATCTTCGGATATCTTTAAATTTTGGGTATTTGAAGTCTGCTATTCTAGTTCTGAGTCAGGCAGGACGTGAGCCCGAGCATCTCTACGAAGGAAGGGAATAATGGACGATGGAACCTGCTGCTGCTGCTGTGGTAATGGTCATTAGCACAGAGGGGCTTTTTCTCCCCCATCTCATTCAAAGCTAAATGGATTCCAGAAATCATCAAGTCTTTCAGGTTCTTCTGCAGGAGGTGGGGTGAAGTGCTCATTAATACAATCCAATATAACAGCAAATGAAAGCTTTTGACAAATCTTGACAAAGCTGTCTGCTGCACTAAGCCACTCTGTTCTGAGTACAGTCCATCAAATCACCATTTTGGCTTCACTTTAATTTTTTCTGGACTACAGCACAACAGGAGCAGCAGAATATTTATTCTCTTTGCTGTCTCAGAACTTGGGGAACTTCTGCTGGAATTCATCCATGAACAGACTCAAATACTTTTCTGGGGAAGAGTCGTGCACAAGTGCATCAAATCACTCTGTTAGCAACACTGGGAGGAAACCAATTTGCACTTAAAGATAGCCCACACACAGGAAAAATTTCACCCTGAGGCTACTCCTCAGGCTGTGCTAAACTACCCAAGGGATCCTCAGGGTCTGGGGTTTCAAATTCCAGACACAGGGCTCTGTTGAAGAGGCAGAAGAAAGGGAGCCGAATTTATCAGCACAATACAGAATTACAAGCTGCTGAAGTTAGAAGTGCAGCTCAGTGCTTCGTGCACGACAGTGAAGGAGCAAAGTAAGAAAGCTGAGAACATTATTGACCTTGTTTCACTGCTAATGAGACGTGCAGAGATTCTGCAAGTGCAGGAATTCAAACAGTCTGCTACAGATGCATTCTCCCCAACAATGAAAACAAAACTCTCTAGCACATACTGCACTGAGCTCACCCTCAATACAGCGGTTCATTATTTCCATTTTTTAGCAACTCCTTTTTAAAATCAGATGAGCATATTGAAAAAAATATAATTAAAAAAAAAGCCCTGGCCTTCTTCTGTAACTAATAGATCTATGTATGCCCTGGTTCTCTGCTTGATGCTACTGATGTTCTAATGATGAACACAGCACTTTGCTGTTCCAGCTCCTGCTTTACTGAGATTGGAACGAGCGATGAGTGGGCTTAGAAATGTTGAAGAGGCAATCTTGGCATCTTTAGTTGCCAAATGTAATTCACTACGAGCATCTGAACACCTGGCCTGTGTGCCTGGTAAAAGTAGAACTGCTCAAGCTGGATAGAGAGCAAAGCTAACTTACACGGTGTGACACTTGCTCTCACAACCACGTTACTTTCATTAATCAAACCGACTTGCTCTAGGCTACTTCGGGTGATTTTCACACTCTACTGTAAATATAACTGCTTCTAAAAATCTTCCCATTCAATTATAGACATATACTGTTTTATCTAACACTTTCTGCACCTCTAACAGCTGAGCTGTGACTCCTGCAGTGCCAGCTTAGCATGATACCATAGAACACTGCCAGCCCTTCTGCTGAGAGCCAGTGTCCACACAGCTTGGCTGACAAATGCCTGCACTTCAGCTCCTTCAACTCAGAATCTGCTCATTTTGGCTGACACCTGAATTTAAGGGTCAAAACCAACGAGCTGAGTCCAGAAATGCTTTAAACCACCACAAGACTTTACCTGGATTAATGTGAATCAGAGCATTTACTTCCCTACTTGTAAACTACGTGCATTCAGAAAGATTCCTGCATATGTTTAATGTGTTTTTAACTTGCATTCAGCACCACAGTGCTGACTTCATTTCCTTTACTACTATTGCAACTGGATATGAAGAAAAATCACCTGCTGTGCGGCTGCATAATGCCATTTCTCCTCTTTCTGGTGATTTCTCCTTTGAGGATTTGCTTATAACGCCCCTAGGAGATACAGGGGGTAGCAGCAGCATCCTTGTGTTACAGACGAGAAAGACCAGAAGGACAACAGAGTCAAACAAACAATTAAAACCTGCACAAAGCTTCCATAAAAGAGGATCTGAATCCTTGCACTGGAGCACAGAATCCTCTCTCTGCAGGACACAAGCACCGTGTGTTTCAGGAGTTCCAGAAAGGACACGGGAAGTGTTCGGGAGCTAACACCCGGCCTCTCTCCCCGTGGCTCTGTTTACATGGCTCGAGGCTTAATGAGGTGCTTACTTTTGTAGGAATTCATCAGACCCGTGAACACTCAGAAGGCATTCCTCCCGGGCTGGGTATTGATTTGTGCAACGGAGGATCTCCACAATTAAGTCATGAGTGATACAGCCAGCTGTAAATAAAGATAGCAAGGAAAATTAATAGTGGGTTGCTAGAGAATTCCGGGCTACATACTTGAGCAAAGAAAATAAGGGTGGTTTTTTTTTTTTTTTCTGTAATTCCTAACAACTGCTGCAGACTAGCTCCATCAAGAGGAATTAGATCAAGACACACTTGATTTTATTAATTTTTTTTTTTAAATTTTGCTTCAAATTTTCTACATGGCATGGAATCTAGGCCCATTTAGAGGAAATGAGCAATTTCTTGAGCAGCTGGAATGAAGAAGAGATGAGCAATATTCCCAGGAAGAAAGGGACAGACAAATGGCAATTTCTTTTCTTTTTCATTTTCCTGATGAATATTTTGGTACATTTCCAATGATGCAAAAGTTGCTGCTATAGCCACTTATGACACAAAAAGGATCCAGAATGTTACTTGGTATTGTTTCTGCTGTGCACACCCTTTTAGCCATAACAAAGAAATAAATTAATATGCTAATGTATTTTATATATGCAATATATCATATTATTTAATACATGTGTAGGGACATAATAGTATAAAAATATACATAATCCCTATAAATTAGAGAGTTCTATGTCAGTTTGCACAACCTGCTGTTCAGAAACACTTTAGCATTTTGAGAGTTTTCTCCAGTTCTACTTCATTTTCTTAAGCCATTTTCCAATACTTGCCAATACTCTTCCTCTCTGTCCATTTTAGAAGAATTGATCAAAAATGGAAAAGAATAGTGGCATAATCTAGAAACACATCTGATAAATTTGGTCTTACGTTGAGGGGGATGGGAAAACTTCAGAGAACAGGTGGTGATTCTAGGGGAGGTTATGACAGAAACAAAGCTGAAATAAAACACAGTAGGTTATCACAGCTTGCTTTTTGCTTTGCTTTGGTTTTCCCCAGGGAAAAACAAATGCGTGAATGGATTCAAAATCTCCTCCTGAAAATGTTCATTTCCTTTGCAAAACTTTTTTTTTTCTTTTTTTTTTTTTTCCTCAAAAGGACACTTCAATTATGCATTTTTCTATTGGCTTTACCAGTTTTAAACATTTAGCCTTCTGAGGACTCACCATTTTAAGCAACTCAGCTGGTTTGACATGTAAACTGCAGTGCTTGTTGGCTAAATTTATACAGTCCAGCAAATGAAGAGTGGCACAGAATGAAAATTGTAAAGTGCACTTTTTTCAGGTCACTGATTGGAAAAAAATCCATGACTTGCTAGTATCACTCATTTCCACTCTGTAGACCCATCTTCCTTCCCTAACTCTGCCAAATATTCCTGCCTAACTGAACAATACTTTACATTAGATGGGGCAAAAAAGTGTACTCCCTCCCCTTACTTTAACCTTATTTCTTACCTAGTCTAAACAAGTTTGCATAACTAATACTCAGCCTGCTACAGTCAAATAATTCCTTGAAAACTAAAGAAATGATTCATAAAAAAAAGAGAAAAAGACAAAAAAAAGGACTACAACTTAATAAAGCAGCACAGGGAAAGAGGGGGAATTAAGATTTCTTTTATTTTTGCATATGTTGCAGAAATAAAAGTTGCTAGAGCTGGAATTAAAGATTCTCCCATTAATCACAGATACAGGATGCACAGGAGCAGTGGCAGCTTCTCATAGTCGTTAATGACAGAATAATTTAGGTTAGGAAGAACCTCTTTCCCTGCAAAGCTGGGTCAACACTGAATTCAGACCACCTTGTTCAGGGTTTTGTCTTGTAAGACCTTAAAAAACTCCAAGCAGGGAGACTCCACAAACTTCATGGGCAAACTTTTCCAATTCTTGATTATTCTCCTTTATTCTTTCCACCTACTTGGAATTTCTCCTTTCATTTGAGGACTGATGTTCTTCCCCAGACCTGTACAGAACCTCAGTCACTTACCATGCTGTGTAAGAAGTAGAGGATGTGGTGAAAAATCTGTCCAAATGCTGAATCTGAACTTTGTTCCACCAAGGATATGCTCTGGGAACCTTGTTGCAATGCTCCAGATTTTCCCAGTATTTGTCTTCAAATCAAAAGCAGGATAGGCATTTCTGATTCTGAAAAGAACATGTGAAGAAACGATGTCTAAGTAGGTGTGCGTTTTTGGCCTCTTCTAAGAGCAACACAAAAATTCTACAAGATACATAAGATGATACATAGAGAGCTGTTAGAAATAAAACTCTATGGAGAGAAACGGCAGCAACACAAACTGTTTCCATACATTAGTGAGAAAAACTACATATCAGCACACGTAATTACACCTGTTATTTTAGGAAAACCATCAGCAAAATCTTCACGAAGTTGACAGAACCACTGCTGAGCTTGACATCAGTGAATTGAAAAGGAGTTTAAACAGGGACTTCAGCGTACTCTGAGCTCAGTAGAAATAACAGTGCTCAAATATGTACTTAAATAATAGAGTTTTAACACAGAACTAGCCAAGAGCACAGGCACAGACAGTTGCAACTGGGACATATGGTCAAAATGAATACAGGAACATGCTTCCTAAGCAAAATCTCAAGGACTGTCTATTTCCACAACTCTCTCAAATCCCTTCTGAAATCCTCATTACTAACACCCTGGGTATTTATGTAAAAGTCTGTAGAGTGCAGTAACAGTTACAGTCAGTGAGTCCCTCTGATGTACCATTAATTATGAAATATATTGCCCCTCCTCCTTCCAATTACCACAGACTTGCAGAAACTAATTCCTCCTGAGGTCCCATTTCTTAATGAACACTGGTCACAGGTACTGTGTCTGTCACCTGGGATTAAACTTGCTTTTTAAGCAAATACACTCTGCAGCTGCAGGTAAGGGTACATATTGTACCAGCTGAAGCTTTACATTTCACTAATTGTTCTGAACATTTAGCAGCTAAACCCAAGAATCCTGCACTAAGCGTCCTGCATTCTCTTTTGTTTGTTAGTTCACACAGCATTTTGTAGCTTCTGAGTCGGGAGTTCTTTATAATGTCTCTGGTAAATGTATTTTGAACCCCAGCTCTCTCACATAAAAGTCCTCATTACTGAGTTACCTCCTGCCTCAGAGCTGCTGCCCAAGTCTCTTTAACCACGTGAACTACTATTCTGTGCCCTGCACTTCTACAGCAAGAGAAAGAACATAAAAAATTCAGCCTAGGCTTCCAAAATTAATAATCCAGTGAAGCAGCCCATTTCTTATCATGAAAAGCCATGGGGCTTGACGTTTCAGTGGGGTGGGAGGAAATGAGGCTTGACAAGAGCACCTCCAGCACAAGGTAGATTTATACTCATGGTTAGAAACCATTACACTACAGAGGCTGTTTGGGTGACCTATGCAGTTGGTGTCAGTCTATTTTCTTTGTGCACAAGGTACAGCTTTCCCTCTGTGACATGTTTCTGCAAGAAAGCCAGGGACTGAATAAAACTGCAAACTTCACTACCCTTTATCCAGCACCAAATTATCAGGCTGTGTACACACACAGGGCATGAATCACCTCCTCAGCTTACTGGCAGTCATTCCAAAACTGAGCAAACCTCATCTCCTTCCCTACCCACACACTGCTTACATTTTAGCAAAATGTGGGGACGCATATTTGCTCTTCATGCTTTTCAGATAAAAATCCCATTCAGTTTCCAAAAGTGTTGCTCATTTATGACCACCTACTATTTTCACGTGACCAAAGAACTTCTGGCCTGAGCAGGCGGGCAAAACATTGCAAAACTTTGGAAGTTTGGGTCTTCCAAAGTATAACTGAAGTACTGTACAAACATTACACAAATTAAATCCTGTGCTACTTGTTTTCTGTGCTGCAACAGCTCAGCGTGTTCAGAGAGCACTGAAGTTTATGGGGATTTGCTATTTCCCAGCACTTCACAACACGGCGCGTTTCTCCGCAGTGCAAAGCACGTCCTTGAAGACATTGAGAGCTGGAGGAACTCTGCATTTTGCAGCACCGAGCCCTGAGACTGTCAGCCTGGCATCTTCTGGTCTGAAACTCGCTTTGGGATGAGTTCTGAAGCCACCCAGGGATGACTGTTCACTACTTGTAGCAGTAACCTGAGAAAGGGCTGTGGAAGTCTGATTTACAGTTGTGTCCAACCAAACGTTTCAATTATAGACTGCTACCTGGGCAAGGAGAGAAAAACACGATGGGTTTCTATTCGAGCTACAAGCTGGAGCTGCAAGGATGCATGACAGAGTCTGAATTATACATCCTGCCTCTGACACAGGAAACTGCCAGCAACTGAGATTCATTGGGGACTGGGAGGACGCTCATTTGGCAAGACTGAATATGTAAGTTATTTGAAAATTTATGACTTTTTTTGACTTTTGGTTGCTGTGACATTTTGTCCTAAAAATATTTCTCTACTTTTTTAAAAGAAGAAAAGCAAAAGCTGTCCTTATTTTCTTTTTAAGAGTATTTGCTCATGACACACATAAAACAAGTTCCTGCAAAACAAGAATGGCTTACTAGTATTTATCTTTTTAGCCCTGTAAATAAACTCATCTCTTCAAAAATCAATATAAAGCTTTCCCTGTAATTAGAATGTTTAGACATTAAAAAAATCTGAATAGCTGGGAGAAAAGCAGTCATGGGGAATGTGCCCTCATGCATCTCGTGGTAGAAGAATTGGGTTGGGGTTCAGCCTGATGAACTGTGGAAAAGCAAACTGAGACACATGACTGAGTATGATTTGAAGATGACCATCCACCCCATTTGAATATATCATATACTCACTCTTAGTTTCAGTGCAACATCAAACTGGGTTTTTTGGTTGGGTTGTTTTGGGTTTTTTCTTTTAAGAGAAGCAGCCTTGGCTGACCTTGAATAAAACCAATTCATTAAAGTCTAATAACAAAATCAGGATTCCATTTTCCAACTACTTTCCATGGGGGAAAAGCATGTATTTTGCTAACAACTTGACAGTGTGATCAGGGCATATCTACAAAAGAAAAATCAATCTGCACAGATGGTCTACACACTTCTAAGTTTTAGTGTGCTTGCACTTCAACACAATTTTTCTGCAGAAGATTAAGAAAGTAAAAAATGTTCTATCCCATTAAGGCTATTAAGTGTAATGGTAAAATATCATTAAAGTAGGTTTTGTCACTTGCTAAGTCTCACTTTTCATCATGACAGCTCTCAATCAGCTTCAACTCTTATTTTCCTGCTCAGAGTTACACAGGCACTAATATTGTCCAAGACAATGACAGAAAAAGGATGGGAAGTTTCACACACTATAAGCCATCGACAGTGAAGAGTTAAATGTATTTATCACCAATAAAGCAGACAGCTAAAAGAGAAAATATTTTTTGAATTAATGTTCCTTTGTGGTTTTTACACAACACACACGGATAACCAGTCCAATTAACGTAAGTAAGTGCAATGTGATTGTTGGCTGAAAAAAGTTATTTCAGTACTTACTTCTCCACTGCATTGCAAAAACCAACTGTGCTCTCATTACTTCCTTGATCTGCTTCAATCAGCTGGATACACCAACCTGCAGCCTAAAAACACCAAAAAGACCCCAGAAGAAACAGAGCTGAGTTATTTAGATATCAGAAGCAGAAAGACCATGAGGCTAACCTTGCATTTTGTTCCATGGGAGCCTATCATTGCTGCCCTGACTTGATGGAGTTCCAAATAAACAGAGATGACCCCATTTTGACTGCACTCTAAATGCTTTCAGAAGCCACAAAGCATCAGCTACCCTGGGTAACAGCTGTGTTCCCCCTCCATGCAGAACATGAGGAATTTCAGACAAAGCTTTCACAATTCACCTGCTATTAAGGCACACATAACTCCAATGCAGATATTTAGTTTGCAAAAGGGAAAAGGACGAACTGAAGCTTATGCTTCAGTGTGTTTTAATCCTTATTTTCTCTTTCTGCCCTGGCAGGAAGCCCAGCATCCCCTCAAACTCCATAAACCTGTCAGGTAAGTCCCTAAGACAGATAAGAGGGAGCCAGTGGACTCTACTGAACATGAAAAATCCCCACATGCTTCCTGTGAACTTGGAGAGCAGAGGTCTGAGCCACTGCTCTGGGTCAAGCATCCCTTTGTCTGTTTGCCTTAAGTACTCTTCAGCCAGAACATTTCCTCCTGGAAAGAACTTAATAGTATTACACCTGCAAGCCCTTTCCACTCTTGTAGGTAGAGACATTATAAAGCTTAACTGTATGAGAGCTTTTAAACCCCTTCAGAAAGAGAAGTGTCACAGAAGAGAAAACTGAGATGTGGCAAAAGGTTTATTTTATAATTTGAATCACAATTTGTATCAAAGTGTGGAAATTTATAAAAAATAACTACTAAACAGAACTTAAGATTCTTTTTGGCTGGACAAGAAAGTACAATATGCATTAAAAAACGCGGAGTGGGAAATTTTAGTTTCAGGTTAAAAGATGGGATGATTATAAAAAGTGATAGATCTGCTGGGAGCTGGCTAGTGAGGAAATCACAACGGCAGAACTGGAAGCTCAAAAGTCAGAAACCTTATGTTGATACAATGAGACCCAAAACTGATGGTATGTAGCATTCTCATTACCCACAATACCACATAAAGCATTAGGAAAGTGTCTATGAAATTTAAAGATACCAAGTGGGCACCATCAATAGAGGGGAAAACAGAAATTGTTTGGTAGGGAAAAAAATGGATAATCCTGAGGGTGTAAATAAGAGAGTAAAATTAAATTTAGCAATTGTAATCAGTAGTCTGTCATTCCCTGGTTCTAAGAACTGCTGAAAAAGGTCCTTCAAATTGCACTGAAAATGTAACACCTCCACTGGTTCATTGTTTCCATTGTGGTTAGGCACCTATCTTACACTTCACCTCATCAGACAGGAACAAGAACCTCTGGAGGAAGTTCACTTTTTAGAGATCATGAGTGATTTGGTAACAGTAACAGCCTCCCAAAATTAACTTTCCATTAAAAAAACCACACAAAAACAAACAAAGGCACCTTTTCCACCTGCAGCTCTGTTCTTGCAGAGCAGGTACAGAGCTCTAAAAAAAATACATGGAAAAAGAGAATTAGCCAATAAGTGAAAAGCTAAAAAAATTAGCCCATGGGCAAGAAAAGGTGAGGCTGGGACATGACAATAAATGGGACTGAAGGTATTAAAAGAGCAAAACCACAACTGTGAACTAAGCAAGGAGAAACAGAGGGGAATTGAGCAACAAGAGGGACAAGATGATTTGCCACAGGGATATGGGAATGAATCTTCAAATCCTTATGGCTTGAAGAAGAATATGATTAAACAATTACTACAGATTGGAACTGAGGAGCCTGACAGCCCAAAGCTGCAGTCTGGATCCTCCCCTGCAGGACACAGGAGCCCTCTGCTTTTTTGGTACCTTTGCTGGCAGCATCTCTGAGTGATTCCTAATGGCAAACAAGAATCCTGTGCAGCCTAGAAATAGTCTGCAAGTCTGGAAAATACCATTGCTAAAAGTCACTCAAATTCATTCTGGTGGCAGAGATATATAAAGGAGATAAATAGCTCCAGTTCCACTGAAGAATCATAGAGATGAGAGGTTTAGTTTGGTCACGCCTTCTTTTCACGTGTCCAGAAGCTTTACTTTCTTCTTCCTCTTGCATATAAAGGTAGAATGCTAATTACATGATCACATTATTGCACATTATTTTTAAACAGGACATGAGTCTTCATGCACTGCAAATACCTTAAAGAGACCAGTGAATGAGACAGAACTGCATGTGGAAAGAACTAATGACAATAGGGGTGAAGCAACTGAGTGCAGCCCTTGACGACTGGAATCTTTTTTCATCCATAGACTTCTCACATTATGCTAATCATGTCACCTAAACCATCCTTCCAGACATGAATGCTAAGAGTGTATTTCTCACTTCTGGAGAACCCAAAACAAAATTATGATGTTTGGTGTGATGATAGGACTTGGATGAAGATATGAGTCTTGTTAGTTACTCTGAAAACATTAGGATCCAAACTTAGATTCTAAATATCATAGATGGTGTAGCTAAATATATTAGATGCTTCTTAGGTTTCATTTCAGTTTTATTTCTAATATGGAAAAAAATAACATCTCCTTTCACTGGGATGTTATGATGATAGTTTCCTTTACAATTTTTGAACATCTGACCTGTAATGACAAGGCCAGAAAAAATTAATGTTTCCTTTATTACACTGGATGTATTTTGATTAGCACACATTAAATAAAGCCTAGGGCCATACAACTGCATCCAAGAGCCCAGAATACCAGTATGATTTCAGCAGTGTGAGTACTTCATCCTGCCTACGTGTGACCCATCTCAATTCTAATCTCCATGTCTCAGGATTCTTAGTATTTCACTCTGAAGTCTTGGTTCTCATCTCCTACTACTTGGATGCATTATTTACTTGTTCTGGATCTCACAAATCCAAATTGTGCCCATTGTTTTGCTGTGGTGCTCCACTTTTCCAACCCTTCTGATTGTCTTACTCAGCATCAGGTCTGTCACCCCGTAGCACTTCTTGTCTTTTCCAAAGCTCCCAGCCCAGCAGCAGGGAGTAACTGCTCTAAAGGCTTTTTTTGCTCTCCCCTCTCTCTAGTTTCTTTCACTCTTTCTTTTCCTTTATCATCTCAAGGTTCAGCTGCCAGCCCCTTGCCTTGGCTCTCTTTCTATCCTGGCATGGCTTTTTCTCCCTGAAGGAATTCCTGTGACCACAGTGATTTTTTATGCTACAAATCAATTCACTCCTCTCTCCCATTTTTTCCTCTTCGAGCTAAACAGCTCAAATACTTCCCTGACTTAATCAAATCCTCCCACACACTCGATTGTAGTTGCCCTTGACTCACTCAGCTCTTCTCTTCCCTCCCCTATAATTCTCTCCTCCTCCTTCACAGAAGCGTTTCTGCCTGTTCTTAAACGCTTGCTTCCTCTAGCACCTCTTCTTCCCATCCCATGGTTTAATCTCCTCCTGCTCATTTGTATCCCACTGTTTTCTGCTTTTCTCCTGAGAAGGCTTGCTCTTTTCATCATCATGTCAGCATACTTTAGTTTCCCTATCATGAGTAAAAAGCAACAACAGCCTTTTGTCTCTCAACCTATTCTTCCCCTCCTCTTTTGCATTCATCACTGAAATTCTAAAATGAGGTGCACAGGATTAGTCTTAAGAGTTCTTGTTCTCAGATATATTTCCCCCTGCTGCCTTCCCATCTGTCTGGGCCTGCATATGTTTACTTTTATAGTTCTCCTTATTCAGAGACAGAGAAACAAGTCAATCAAGTGTCTCTTCCCCTTTGCTGTATGATACTGTGATCACTGGGAGTTAAAAGCAGAAGGTGAACCTAAACTGACTTTTAATATTCATGCTGCAGAGGTATCCTGTAGGCTATTTCAGGATTCCTATAACGATTCAGAATGCTAACAAGGACTGGAAGAAAGGGAGGATTTATCATCTTCTTTTCCCTTCTTCATATCAGGATTTTGAAAGAAAGAAAATGAGGACAGATACAACATCACAGAGAGTCATGGGAATCCCATAAGGCATGGTCATTAAAAATGGCAAAATCACGAACAGAGTTATGAACACCTGATGGAGGAGGAAAAAAGATGAAGGGTTTGCTTCAGACAGACAGCTAAAAGACAGAGTGTGTGTCATAGGGTCCAGCTTCCACAGTTAGAGTAGGTGTGGCTATTTTTAGAAAATAATTATATATGCACATAGAAGTGCATGCAGAACATGGTGAGGCCAGGGTGGGCTATATGTTTCATCTCTCAGGATCAGGACATGTCAAACAGACTAGACACAGAGACAATAATCTGTCTCAACAAAAAACCCCCAGATTCTACATAATGTATTGCTAATTTTGAATCTCAGGTTTCATATCAGACCATAAAGATTTGTCGTCTTATCTTTCAAACACAACTTACTCTACATTTCTCTCCTTATCCTTCTGTTGCAGTTTTATGGTTCAGTGAGCCATAAAATGAGCCTACTGGAGCATTCTAGACCGTAATCTAGATTCTCTTCTGGTATAAAATGCTTTTGCTTCCCCTGAGGCACAAATGTTTTATTTTTCATAAGATATTTAAATTAAGTGCTTCTAATCCATGTTGCAGCAGTGCGAGTGAATACACAAAGTACAAGAACACAAACGAGAACAAAAACCTTTAAGTACTGTTGATATAAGAAAATTCAAATACCTCTGTGTCATGTCCAGAGCCCTGGGGCTGGGTAGAGCCTATGTTGCACCTGCTGGAAGCGTTGGTTAAAGAAGCTTCCCCACTTGCACTTTCTTCTCTCACTTTTCGTGAGAGATAATTTTCTAGGAAAACAGGACTTGGAGCATCCAGATTGTCAAAGCCTATCTGAAACCCCAGATTTGCGTTGCCTCTTTCCACATTTGAAACTGAATTGACACTATTCCTTCCGTGGAGTTCTCTCTGGTGACTGTAGGGGTGGGGATCCACCACGGAGAGGTTTCTGCGATCAGGTGGTGGAGAAGCCTTGAAGCCAACCGTTGGTGACACTGTGCCTTGCTGCCAGCGAGGGGGTGGATTTCCAGGGTGAAGTTCTCCATAAGCAACGAGAGGCTGACTGTAAAGGCGATGGTCAGGCACATTCTGACTGAAAAGGTCCGACGGGAAAAACATTTCTTCGTGATGACGTGGATGGGATGAACCGTAAAAAAAAAATTCATTGTTGACTTCATCAACAATTCGATCGAATCCTAGGGGGATCTCTCCATCAGAACCAGAACGGCACATTGGGTAGGACTGGTGCCCAGGCTGTCCTGCACAGAACTCACTGTGTGAGAAGGGCACCCTCCCAAAGCGTGCCATGGCTGATCGTGCACTCCAGCCCTTCTGGTCCTCACAAAAGTCTCATTGCAGCTCCAAGGTCAAGAGAGCAAAGCTCAGAACTGGAGCTACAGGCCACTGAAATGAAGCACAGAATGGAAGTTAAACCCCAAAATATCTAATGTAATGAAAGCAGTACATTGCTTTGGGCTTTGGTTTTTTGGTTTTTTTTTTGCTTTAGAGCTTTCTCCAGAGAGTGGGAAATATTTTCTTAATGTGGAGCTCGATTATTCTTTTGTCTGATCCTTATTTCCAGACATATTATTATTACTACAGCTGTAATACAAATTACTACTACTATTATTATCCTCAGCTCCTAAATAATAGCAACAAGATGCCTGAAACAACTGATCTAAATGTTAAATACTAACTCTGACAAATATTAATGAAAATCTCCATGTTTTTCCCCATAATTTCTAGATTTCCATACCACAAAATGCAGGAATACAGATAAAACAGTTAGAAAGGTTTTGTATGAATGGTTGTCAGTTTCATTCACATTTTCATCTTTTTTCTGCCTCCAATTCCTTCATATTCTACCACTTTTTATCTTAGTGTAATCAGGTGAAGAAATTTAAAAAATATAGAAGACACGGACAGCCAATTAATATTCAAAACACTACAACCCAAAAGCCAGGATACGGCATATATAAAGGGGAAAAAAAGATAAATAAATTAATTTCAGCCTTTTTAGTTTCTTTGTTTTACAAAGGAAATATATCTTCAAAGCCTGAGGCTGGACTTTTTTTAGCAAATTAACAGGCAAGGGCATGATCTTCTGCAGCTCCATCATTAATGCTGTTACTAGCAAACGTCCTGATCTGATTTTGGCACGTGCCAAGCACTCCTATGGCTCACGTGGGCAGCATGCACTGGAAACTGCTGTCAGTAGGCATGAGGATATATATTTTTAAGGAAGGGAGTTTAGTTCTACCACAAAGTCTATTCTGGGCCATTTGCCCTCGAGGCCTTGGCCTGTTTCATTTACTGATACAGATGCATCCTAAACCCCACAAATGACACAGAACAGCAGTACTACACACTGCACACAGTTGTGCTGGAGTACTTTATCACCTAAAAGAAATAGAAACATCTGATTTAATAATTCAGTACAAAAATACATTCCCGAGCAGAAAAGGAAAAAGCTACTGAGATAAAAACTGTGCTCAGAAATTGCTAAACCTTAGCTCCACAAATAGATTTTCCATTAAGTCCCCAAGATTAGTTTAGATAATAGCACCTTGAAATGAAAATCCATGTCACAACAGAAGGTATTCATCCCAATTTTATTCATTTTGGTTTCATTTTAAGTCAAACTCGAGGTAACATAAGCTTCTGTCACCCAGAGTGTGGAATGAGAAGTGAAATGAAAACTTAAACAGGCTGAAATAAAACCTGCAGCTCAGAGGCTGAACTACTCTTTCAAACACACCACTTAGTAATTCCATGTGTTGCGTGCTTTGGTTTGCTTGGACCGTGTCAAAAAAACCCTCACTTTTATGACATTACACTAGGCCACATAACCAAAATCATGCATCCCACTTTGAATGGTTATCTAAACTGCAGTTACAGTTTTGTGGCTTCCTCTCAAAATGAATCCTGAAGTTCACTATGTTTTTAGATAAAGATGACATTAAAAAAAGATATTAAGCAAAACAACAAAAGCTTCTTGCATGAAATTGTCCTCATTTACAACTTTCTCTGTTTTTCATTTCTACAGCAGGTAAATAAAAGAAAGAAAACGATATAGCCATTAAATCAAGAAGTATGAGGTCTTTTACTCATTTTTTTAACCCATCTTGAAAATTGGAAAGTTTCAGGAAAAAATAGAAGATAAAATAATGAAATCTCCCACCAGTCCCATCTTCCTGAAAAAAGCTTGGCTGTCTGGAAGACTATAAAATACGGTACCTTCTACACCCTTTCAACTGCTTCTAAAATATTTTCCTTGCATTCCAAACAAATCCTGTTCATGATGACACATAAATATCTAACACATAACCTGGCTTGTCCACCACTGTGGCTTTCTGTAACCTCTGCACAGAAGCATCTTGTGTCTCTCACAAGGGCTTGTATCTAAAACTGACCCCTGAGAGTGCTCCGCATGCCGCCGTGCAAATCTCAATACTTTAAATCTTGCCAGTTTGGTCAGAACCATCAGGCTCTGTATTTGGGCCAACTCCTGATCCTTTTCAAAGCAGCGTACAAAATTCAGGGAAGGATCTGGCTCTTTGCCAGCCACTATTACACCTTTTGAATCTTGCAAAGTGCATTGATAGAACAACTTCCAAAAATCACTAAGGAGGCAAAATTTATATGAATTTTTTATAATACACCTAAGTTTCTAGTTTTTTGGGTTTTTTTTATTTTTTTATTTTTTTTATTTTTTTGCCTTGTGGTTTTTCAATTCACATTGAATTTTGGAGGGTTTGGCTTTTTTCTCCTACAGCTATGAAGCCCTCCTTTTCCTTTTGAATGACGGCTGTATTCTCACATTATCAGGTGGTCCTGGATCAGGGGTTTTAAGGGAGAATCCCAACCCATACTGTAAAATATCCACTACAAATCAAGAGACTTGAGAGTCTCACAGCATCGTAAGTACCATCCAAGCACACGGAAATATTTTCCACACCTGGACGTGCCCATGAATCCTCGCAAAAAACCTTGGCACGCAGTGGGCTCAATTTTCCCTTTTACCAGATCCCAGGAGGAGACGACTGGGGCACTTGCTAAGCAGTAAGAATATCTCTTGCAACTCCTTACCTGAAACACAATTTGTTAGAAGGATACACAGCCCCCTGTGCCTTCCTGCTCACAGAGGCTTTCGGGTGACCTATGTGCTTTCAGTACCAGGGAGGCGTAACTTTTCCAGCAGGAGCTTTCCTTCCTGTTTAACCGGTTTATGGCGGTGATGATTCTCTTCCCAAGTCATCCCTCAGGGAAAATTCACACTGCAGCAGCAATAACAAGGTAACACCTTATCTATTCTCCTTCTCGATTTGGAAACCCAGCCATACTTTTTATTTCTTATATATATATATAGTGGTAGGTTATCTCACACTTTCAGTGCAAGTTTCCAAAATGCTTAAAATAACAACTTAATTAAAGGGGGAGAATTACCTATTAAGAAGACTTCTGCACAAGAACAGGATTCAAAAATTTTACTCTACTCCATCTTCACACAGCTACATGCTCTGAAAGGAGCTCCCAGCCCCAGGGGAGGGGGACAGTACAAACCTCTGACGGCAGAGTGGCCCTCTGGCTGCGGCTCCCCAGCGTGCAGGGCTGGGATAGTACAATGGTGGAAAAACCACCCTCGTGCTGGGATATTTCCCAGGGACCAGTGAGGACTTGGCTCTCAGCAAAGGTCCTGGAGAGCTCGACTAAACACAGCCCTGGCCACGTCCATCTCCCGAGACCTCAAAGGGCCCAGGACCCTCCATAAAAGGCAGCAGCAGAGGCTGCTCCGGACACAACACAGAGGGAGTTCCCTCAGGGACCATTTGCCTTCACACTTCATACCATTCCTTAAAAAGTTATAAATTGCTCCACTGAAGCGGCTTTTCAGGATTCAAACAAAATCCCAAGCCCTAGTGTACTCCAAGGTTGTAACAGGCAAGAAAATAGGCTCAGAAACAGCAAGGGAATGAGTGTCAACAAAACAGTATTTCGGTTATAAAAAGCGATGCAATAAGACTGAAGAGATTAGGATAAAGCGTATAAAGTTAATAATTAACATCAGATATCTCATATCTGATAAACTGAAGTAATAATTTGATAAAGCGCAACAGGAAAAAAAGCCCTGGCCTTTAAAGCATCAGAGCTGCCAGTGATGTCACTGTGATTTTTAACAGCAGTTAGACAAGGACAAAACTTATTTCAGTTGGTGAAACGTGATATATTTTTTGTCATATATTCATATATTCTCCATATACCCTCTTAAAATCTCAACTTGCTCGGCGTCCTGTCTGGTGGCACTTGTGCTGTACTGTACCCATTTCCAGTGATTCCTGTGAAGTGATCCTGAGAGGGAGGAACACACCAATTTTGGGAGCTGCCCTTTCAGAGTTCATGGCAGAGTGTGGTGCGGCTTCACCTCGCGTCGAGTGGACACAGCTAAAGGAGAAGGAGGAGGAGGAGGAGGAGGACTGAGAAAACAGGAAACACACATGGCAAGAGCTCTTATTCCCAAGCACAGACAGAAGGCTACACGCAAACTACAAACTGACCTGGGACCCCTCTGCCTCTCTCCCCATGGTGATTTCTAGGAGAAGGCTCTGAAGGTTTTTTCTTGTGAAACTCTGGACATTTTCAGAGTTTTCCCAGGCTTTTAGGGTGGCCACTATTTGTCTGTTGCGCGCTCCCCATTAAAGGAGCCGGCAGGGCACTGCTGAGTCACTTTCTACCCTAATTCCTCCCACAACTACCAGGAATTGTCTCCTCCTCTTTTGCTGGCACGTGGGACAGAATCCCCAGAGACAGAGAAAACCAGACAACATCCCTGGGATGTTTCCCGTGCTTCTGTTAGATACTCTCGCTGCTCCACCACCTGGCAGCTCACCCCGACTAAGGAAGAATCACGGATGTGATTTAGCGGTGCGAGACTGTGCTCTTTGGAGCCGAGGCTGGCACAGAGCTGCGGGGAAAGAGCTGGCAAAATAATCCCTCCCCGCTGCCCAGAATGAAACACAGTATCTGCGGCAGGCCCTCACTCACAGTGCTGCTGCCCAGGCATTTCGGGGCTTTCTGAAACAGCCCTCTTGCGCTGGAAGCCTCCAGGCTTCGAGTAATGACAGGCTTGCACAGGGAACGCAGCGAAGTGCTTTAGCAATCCGTGGGGATGGAAAACTGGCTAAACAGAGAGCCAGTGAGGAAACTGCTCCATTTCGTAAGAGATCCATCCTTCTGTGCTGCTATTCTCCAGTGCCATCTACTGTCATTTGCCCTGAACTGTGAGGCAGGGAACAGAGATCACTGTGCCGAGCACAGTGGCAACTAAGCTTTATGTCTGGCCACAGGAAACATCATCTTATTTATCACCATCACTGACAAATGTGGACCCCCTCAGAAAGCTTTTCTTCGTGGGAAAGATTCGTGATTGTTGAGGTCCAGCTTGCAGAGGGTGTGATACTTCTGCTCCAAAGCGCTGCTGCACCAAAGTGATTTCAAAGTGTCAGCAGAGCTACAGAGATACATCAGGGTTTTATCATGTGCTGGCGAAAAAAAAGAAAAAAAAGAAAAAAAAGAAAAAAAAGAAAAAAAAGAAAAAAAAGAAAAAAGAGAAAAAAAAAGAAAAAAAGAAAAAAGAAAAAAGAAAAAAGAAAAAAGAAAAAAAGAAAAAAGAAAAAAAGAAAAAAGAAAAAAGAAAAAAGAAAAAAGAAAAAAAAGAAAAAAAAGAAAAAAGAAAAAAAAAGAAAAAAAGAAAAAAAAGAAAAAAGAAAAAAGAAAAAAGAAGAGAAAAAAAAGAAAAAAAAGAGAAAAAAGAGAAAAAAGGGAAAAAAGAGAAAAAAGAGAAAAAAACCCCCAAGATGTAGCAGATGAACAAAAATACTGCTTAAAAAATTTATAGATAAATAAATAAAGAGGTTGTTTTGTGTTACAGGCCCTTCTTTCTCTCTCACAAGTTTCATCAAGCAGGGGTTGTGCCTTCCTGGCTGTTTAGTAAAACCCAGCAGAGTAGATGCTGCTGGGCAAAGAAAATAAAGGTTGCAACAGACACAATGCAGCGGTTGAGTCATTACAATGATTCATGAGTAAAGGAGACGTTGTAAAGGGCAAGAAGGACTTTTCAATTCTGAAAACACTCCTCACCCTCTATTTACTCACACAGAGCAAGTAAAGGAAAGGACAGAGAGGAAAGAGGGGGCAGGAAGCAAAGTTCTACTTTCCTGAGAAAAACAAGTTTTAAAATATGCTTTAACATAGAAAACATTTTCACAGGCTCTGCTGACACCCACATCTAATATACAAAGTTACTAAGTTACCAACACCCTCCTGAGGTTTGAAATAGGCTGTTGTGAAAGATCAACCTCCACAGCCTGCGCACACTGACTGCAGAGCTAGCTAGGACTAAATGCAGCCTACAGAATTTAATCTCTCCTTTTATTTGAACATCTTTAGTACTTTGATCCTCTCGAGGGAACAGCGCCCTTCAACAGTGTTGTTCCTGGCAGAAACAATTACTCCGGCTTTAAAAAAAAAAAAATCAAACAGCTGAAAAAAAAATTAGGTGCTGAAATGGAGAGCAGTCTCAATGTATATTAAAACATACAGTTCAAATAAGACAGGCAATTTCTTATGTGTACACGTACAGATGCACAAACACCCCCATGGATGAAGGCTTGTATGTGTATGTAAGCACACATGGGTATGCAAACAAATGTATATATGTGTACACTGCCACGCACAGATCTCTCTGTAAAAGCCTAAAACAGGTGTATACATTCAAATGCCAATTAAATGCTAAGTGACCCAAGGAGAGAGCTTAAATGATTCAGAAAAGAGGTCAACCCACAAGTTTCAGCTAAAAGTCAGAAAACCCCAAATGTGAGGCGTGCTGAAAGCCAAAGCTCTTGCTCATAAGGCTTCATAAATTTCTTGTGCTGTTTTCTTCCATTTCTCTTACCTTCCCTGGTTTTTCCACTGTTTCCTTATGCTATCCTTTTCGTCTTCCCAGTGCAGTGTGCCTGCTCCATGGCTTTCTGGGCAATTCACTGTGTCATTCCAGTGTGCTCAGCAGGGTTTGTTGACCTTCTAGAAGCTGTTCACACCATGGGCTGTACAAATATAAAACCAGCCTCGTGATACTGGCACGCTGGTAAGATAAGCTCCCCAGCCACCACTGCAGGCTTTCCCTATGGGAAATTTAGTGAGCTGGCCCATCACTGCTCCTGAGACCACTTCCCACTGCAGCTCGTGGTGCTTGGGCCTTCTGCAAGGCTGCCAGAGCAGAAGGAGAGCAAAGAATCCCCCCAAAGGACAGAGCTCAGCCACTAACTCTGGCAGAGCAGAGCTCTACTGTCTTTACCAAAGAAAACCCATTAATAACTCTTTAAGCACAAGAATAAAGGTCAGGGGAGGTTCCTCCCCCTCTGCCCTTCTCTGGTGTGACCCCACCTGCAGTGCTGCATCCAGCTCTGGGGTCCCAGCACAGGAAGGACATGGAGCTGTTGGAGTGAGTCCAGAGGATCAGAGGGATGGAGCACCCTTGCTATGAGAAAAGGCTGGAAAAATTCAGCCTGGAGAAGAGAAGGCTGGGGTGACCTCACTGCAGCCCTCCAGCACCTGAAGGGAGCCTACAGGAAAGACAAGGAGAAGCGTTTTGCAAGGCTGTGTAGGGACAGTACAAGGGGAAATGGCTTCAAACTGAGAGTAGGTTTATGTTAGATGTCAGGAAGAAATCCTTTACTGTGAGCGTGGTGAGGCTTTGGAAGAGAGTGCCCGGAGAATGTGGGTGTCCCATCCTTGGAAGTGTTGAAGCCCCTTGGATGGGGCTCTGAGCAACCTGGTCCAGTGGAAAGTCCATGGCAGAGATGTTGGAACAAGATGGGTTTTCAGGTCCCTTTGAAACCAAACCATTATATGACAGAAGCCTCTAAAGCCAAAGAACAGCTTAAGCCAAGGAATAGCTTACCTAGGCAATATAAGCCTTGTCTCTATTTGCAATATTGCACGTATTGCAGTATTCAAATAATACAATAATACATATTCCTGAATTTTCCCTGAACTTCTTTTACATGGTCAGCTTCTTATATCTTTCTTCTGACTTTAATCTTACTGTCATAATTGCTCACTGTACAATTGAATATGTTGCTTACAGAAAAGAAAACAAAACACAAGAAAACCCAACCATATGGCTTTCATTAAAAAAAGAAAATTTGTGGGTGTATATATAATTTTTAAACCAACTGAACAGCATTCCTTATATGCAATTCAGGATATAAAGCATCTGCTTAGATAGCTAATTTGGCTGCATACTTAGGCTGACTGTGCATGTCAGCAAAGCATTCATTACTGTTTTCATTACAACTTTACCTGCAGCATAAAAGCCAACAATAATTTACTTAAATTTTCACATAAATAATGCAAAGGGATGGCCTACCTGCAATAAAACATATTTCTGCAAACTCCTGTGTGGAAATTAAGCTCACAGCAGCCCTCCACCACAACTGGACCAGCCAATGAGTGGGTGGCTGGCAAAGAGATACTTGCAGAGCTGAAAATACAGCTTCATCTATCACCCCAAAGCACCTTCCCCACCAATGGCACACACACAGACATTATTCTGAAATAGCAACTGCTCTCTGCAGTGTCAGGCCCTGTGCTCGGCTGCTGGTGGTTTTACTAGCGATGTTTTTCTGTACCTGAACCAGGAGGGCAGCAAGGAGGGCCCTGATCATTGTCTATGTGGAATTAAACAGGCGAGGTGCCTTCCCTGGGGCTGGACAAGACTCTCACACGGTGGCACCTGTGCAGTGATGAACGTGCACCCACCCTACTCCATACCACAGGCGCTCATCCCGCTGCAGCAGCCACCGCTGGGATTCCTGCTCCGTCTGGCACCACTTTGGGCAGCCCAGCCAACCCTCCCCAGACAATCCCACTCCTCTGGCCTCCCCACCTGGCTCTGTGCTCCTGCCAAGAGCAGGAATAGGTGGGTGCAGGAAGGGAATCAGCAGCAGCAGGGTGCCTCACACCAGAGGTGAGCTGCTACACCTGTGCCCTCGGTGAGAGCAGCAAGGAAGGCCCTGCGGGGAGGGCAGGACAGAGTCCTGCTGGAGCAGAGACCCAGGGGAAGATACAGGAGGAGGAGTTAATACCCGTGCAGGATGGTTTCTTCTGATGGCTGGTGCCTTCCAGGGACAGGTTCCCAGTTCACAGTGAGGTCAGATCATCTGGCCAGCACTGGTTTAGGAGGAGAAGAGAGAAAAGCAAGAGACCTCCACTCATTTCCACCCTTTCAACTGCCCATGAAAAACCCTCGTTCAAAGAGTTTGATACTCTCTGCACAGATAGTAATTTCTGGTACTTTTGGGTGGGGGTAATTACTATAAAAGAAACAAATAGTCCCATCCATCACCATGGCCTACAAGATGGCCAAAATCTGACTGACTACGTGAACACGGGTGGGAAGAGACACACTCTCCACCACAGTTAGTGCAGCAAGTGAAAAAACCAGGCAGCTCTGGGTGCATTCCTAAGTTCAGTGGTCATGCCTTTTCAGCCCTGCCCTACCAGTCTGTGCACAGCTCATTTCACCCTCCTCTGTGGCTCCTGCAAAATAAGAAAGCTCAGTTCAGAAGGAGCTTTAAGACTGGAGGAGGTGACCCTGTTATGCAGAACTGCATCATGAGCAGCACAAACACCTCCCTTTTTTCCCAGGCAAGTGCTGGCCTTACCAGACCCATCTGATGCCAAGCACAGGAACACCTCCCTGCTCCTCCCAGTCCTGGCAGTGGCAGTGTGGGAGCTGTCCCAACGACCTGGACACCTGGATGCAAACCTGCACCACTCAGGGCAAGCACCACCCTGGGCTATGCCTAAAAGCAAACGGACACAGAACTCACTGTCATTTCAGGTTTCATCCAGGGCAGGTTGGGGTTTTTTTTTTTGTTTTTTTTTTGAGGAGGAGAAGACAGAAATTTCGGAATGTAAAACAAGCCATCTGACCCCGCAGGTTTGGAGATGGAGGAAAAAAAAGCCAACAAAACGAAGGAAACACGAGGAAACTTAAATGCACCTGACATTCAGGTGCTGAGGTGCCGTCTCAGAAGGCTGTGCTCAGGCCTCCAGGACATGGTCTAAAATAGGATTATCTGCTGTTCCACAGCAACATGCCCTTCCTTTGAGGGCTACTGTCACAGCGGGTTACAGTCACTGAAATTTGAGACTCTAAGCATGATTTATCTTGATATTAAACCAAACCTCCTCCTCCTCCTTGAACATCTGCACTTCCTTCTGACTGCCTCAATTAACTGTGCCGTGTCTACATCGTAGCACTGAGTCCAGGAGAAATCCAGACATCCCAGGCTGAGGCTGGAGCCCACTCCTAATAGATAACACACTCCTAATACATGGTTTGTGTCTGCTGCAGACTAGGAATAGCTCTCTCATTCTTCACTTGGCTGCTCTAGTTTTATATCCTTGATTCAAATGGAGTTATGCAAACTTCGTGTTTGCTATCAGGCTATGAAGAAGCCTATTGTAACCAGGATATGCTTTTCTTAGATGTAAATGTACATGCAAAATCGAAAGAGCTCTGATACTGAGATTCTTTTTCCCCTGAGGTTCAAGTATTTTATCATTTTAATAATATTCCATTTTCCTGTTGCACTCATTTTTAGAACGTCTTTTGTCTTAGCTCCGAGTATTATAATTCCTTCAAAATTCCTCTGGAGGGCACCATTACCATAACTATACAATTAGCTGCAGCGGGATGTAATAGAGATAAACACTAAATAGCCTTGTTGGCTGGAGGCAGAGCGTCTTTTAACCGAGACAGCTTCTTTACTGCTGCCTGGGCTCTTACTCTGCTTTAGGGAGCATGGGAAGCCTCAGTTACAAAGAGGAAGAGGATTTCGAAATTATAAGTGTAGAAGTTTGTTTTGCAAAAAGGTGCTGTGGTTTTTTTTTGGTTTTTTTTCCTTTCATCATCTTTGTTAGCAAGTACTCAAATTTAGTATAATTACTCAAAGGCTTTGCAAAAGTGATGTTTCCCAAGACACAGGATGATTTTTGATGTTTGGGGAGGGGCACAGGAGCTGATGATTTTATCCTCTTCTCTCCTGCTCCTGTGAGACCTGTGATCCTCTCTCTTTCCTTTCCCTGTTCCCCAGTGCAGAGCAAGGTCATCTATTCCTCCAGGATTTAGAAAAGCCAGCACAACATAAAGGCAGGGAAGGATAATATTTTGGAGCCAGGAAAGAGATTATGATGCACCAGATTTCTTGGAAGCTGCATGGGGTTGTTTTTTTTTTCAGAACTGAGAAGGAAATCAGAAAAAAGCTTCGCAGTTTATAGGAAAACTTTTTTTTTGAAACAGGAATAAGGTGTTGAAAGTTTGGAAAGGTCAGCTTGAAAGCGAGCGCGTCTGTCTGATCCGGCCGCCCTCTTGTGATCGCGGAGTAGGTTGCAAGATCATTTTATCTCAGTGCCCTGAGATTCCTTAAACTAAAACCAGTGGTGAGCTGCCATCCTCAGAGTTCCGGCTTTGATTTGTTTTGTGGGGGGAGCTTGTGTGGGATTATTCACTTCTGCATTTTCTGGGGATCATCATCATTATGTAGAGAAAAAATATTTTCCTTATTTTGATTTTAGTGCTTTCTCTTGTTCCTTTTTCTTTTACGACTTGCACAGATAGTTCATCTGTTTTCCAATTAGAATAGAAATTATTTGAGCGGGTGAAATACTTGTGTGAGAGTTATGACGGTCTTGGGATGTTATATCACCTAACAAAAAATATATTGATATACTGTGGTTTTAATAGGGTATATTTCAGTTCTGGCAGGAATTATGTATAACAATCCAATATTACTGAGAAAAATCAGCAGAACAAAAACAACAGAATAAAAACTATTCGAATAATAATAAATAGAGGTTTTGAATTAACTTGTTGGGAACTTAAGTTTGGATCTGCATTGGTATTTCAGTTCGTAAAAATTGTCTTTGCTCATTTTGATTGATTCCTGCCACATCTCAGCCTGAGTTCTCATTTACTCATTATCACCTAATTGAAAGACAGTCCCCACACCTGTGTTTTGTTTCAGGATCTTTTCTCCTCCACAATACCTGCGTTGCCACATTGAACACTCCTAGCTTCTCCTCTTACTCAAAAGCAATTGAAGCATTTTGGCTTAGATTAAAAGATTTTTAAAAGCATAAAAGCAAATGACATGAACTTTGCAAATAGATGTAAGAGAGAGAGAGAGAGAGAAAAGAAAAAAGAAATAAAAAAGATAGGTCAGATTTTGGGTAGACCAACCTTGACATTGTCCTTTGAAAGCACTCCCCAGGCAGCTTTAACTTTTGCAACCAGCACTGGAGCAGCCTCTCACCCTAGGGCCCAGTCATCTTGGCAGGATGACAGAGGTCAGCATTTCACATGAATGAACAGTTTCTCCCATATATAAGGCAAGCATTCAGCTCCCTCTCTGTCTTTTCACCTGTCCTTTAAAGTTTAAACCGAGACTGTCATAGGTACTGTGAACAATGCCGTGAAAATCCTTCTTCCTATTAACCCTTTGAACCTTTAGGACAGGAGTGACACCCTCAGAGTTTGACACTGAGGGACAGTAGGCACAGAAGGGCTCCTCTTTCTGCCCCCCATACCAGCTTTTCTTCCCCCTCCATGTAGTTTTCCTTGCAAAAATATCCCCCATTGCCTCTCTAACTCGAGCTCCAAAATCTTGCAGAGCATTCCAAGTGTGAGCACACCCAGTGGGGCCAAGCAGGTGCAGTACCCTGCTTCACTTTTTGGATAATACATTTCTTTCTGCCTCGAATGTAACTGGCACTTCTAATCAAGGCACCAAGGCAATACACGTAAATCTTCAAAAACTCAAAGTGGCTCAAAGTGGTCACAAATCTACAAGTTATGATCAAAGATTTAGCTCTTTAAAAATCTGAGAAACAAGCACGTTACCTGCTATTAGTTAAATGATGCAGGTGGGTGTGGAAGTGCAGTTAGCTGCCCAAATTCTCTGGGCAGCTCTTACACTGCAACCTGTATGACTTTGGTTCAAGCTCAGCATTGAAGTAAACTGGAAATGAGAAAGCAGAGGGAATTCTGGATAAGGAAACCTGCGCTGGCTTTGCTGTGCTGTTATATAAGCAGTCAGCTTCTGCACTCCCCAAATTCCAAACTCAGATCACATTTCTCTGGGTTAGGCCAGCTCTGCTTTAAAGTGGCGTGCAAAATTTTTATGGAAAAAAAAAAAGACCCCAAAACATTCAGAAGTGAATCTCTGGCACCTATTAAACACAAAATAACAACTCAGCAAGATTTGGTTAAGACAGGTGAGACATATTGAGAAGGCTAAACAAATAGTGAAAGAGAAGTTTAGAATTCAGTAACTACTTTACAGCATTTAGGACAGCCGTAAGATAATTTTGTGGTCCCTGGAGCCACGTGCTGATGTCTGCCACCTCAAGTTCCTGCTCATAAGAAGTGCACACAGCAGGCCATCAGCTGAGTAGAAACAATTGTGACTGTGAAATAAACCCATTCCTCCTGAGTTCCAATTTTTCCTAAGAGCCATTATGGTCACTGCTTTTGTACCCAAAGGAAAGATTTTAGCAGGTAACATTACCAAATGGCCATGAGGCCTGGATTTATGACAAGAAAGGATTGAGAAATTCTGAATTTCTGAGTACCCAACTTGCCCAGTCTTTTAGAAGGTTGGGTAACTATAATGCTAAAATATGCAGGATTGACCATAATCCAGATTTCATTGCACAGAGCAGCACTTTGCCTTCTCCAGGCAGGAGACTGCAACTGAGCAGACTACAGCCAAGCACTGGATATGCATCTATGTGGACAAATACACCAAAGGAAGAAACATGGAATAGGGCATGGTGCCCCTTTTAGATAACAAGTGAGAAGCTTAAGCCACCCTGATGCTGATAAGCCTTTAGAGGCACCAGAGAAAAATCCCACCAAACTACCTTGCACTGTATTTTTTTGATTCAGGCATTTCTGTGTTCTTTTCACATCGCTCTTCCCCTCCCATCTGAGCTGATAAGCTCCATGAACTGCTGAGGTTCCATCGCTCTCTGTCTCTGTCCCAGACTCTTGAACCCTTTTGTTGCACCACTGAAATATTTGGGCAAGTTAAGAGATGCCCTCTTGCAGTCAGACACAGCTTGTTGAAAGGTAACTGAAATACTCAAAACAAGGATCCCTTATAGAAACACTCTTTGTTTTTAGATTGTTTTGTTCCCTCTATCAATGGCACCTTTCAAATTTTTTTTTTTTTTTTAAGAAACTTTGCAGGAAGAACTGTGAGGTTTCAGGGCCCCCTTGTTCTTTAATTTGCTAAAAGGCAAAATTTCTGATCCATCTACATCTCTGAGGGCTGAACTGCAGATAGAATTCCCTGGAGCCTGGCCTGAAGGGGCTGTTGCTTCGGTGGATTCAATTTTTCAGGGTATTAAAACCTGAGAAAGCAAACCAGACAACAGGCACTGAGGGGGGAATTCTATCACCAGAGGAATTTAATGCAGCTTTCTGCCACTGTCTTCAGGTAGGCCAGGATGTCAGCCCTGCTTCGGGGAGCAGAGCAGAAAAATGCTAAGCAAAATTTAGACACTCCTTTTGTAAGGCTGAGTTTGGTAGTAAAATTCAAATGATGATACTGACTTTTCCTGAAAACTCTTTTGACATACAAGAAGTTTTTGGTCCTCTGTCTTATCCTTAGAGAAGAGAATGAGGAGAAATGTAGAAGAATTTTGCATTTAATTTTAACTCACATATAATTTCATTTTTCTGAATATTTTACCTTGATCTCAGTGGTACGATTAGCATATTAAGATATAGGCTGTCTTAATACTGCCAGATGTAGAGAAGAAGGGAAAGTAAGAAAGGAAAAGGGCAACAAATAAACCAGGCAAAGCTGCGTGGCAATGGATCAAAAAGTCCGAGGCAAAGAACAGCAAATAAGGATGGGAGCAAAAGAGAAAGTCATCAAAGAGGGCAGTAGAGGATGGAAAAAGAAATAAACAGAGGAAGGAAGGCATTATCTAAAGCAGAAGTGCAATGGAGGCAAAAAAACATTGCAGCAGCAGAGAGACACCACAGAATTTGCAAACAAAGGTGTGGAGAGCAAGCAGATAAATGATGAAAATGGCATAGAGACAAGAACAAGGCAAGCAAAGGAGCTGAAGCAGGGAAAGAGAACAGAAGGACACCACCTCTGGCAATACATTTAATTGCAATCAGGGGGTGACTTAGGGCTTACACTTAGTGGACTAAATTCCAAGGGAATTAAGGGAAAAAAAGACCACCACACTTCCCCAGTCCCACAGACCACCCCAGGTCCTGAGTAACAGCATTACAAGCTGCCCTTCACTGCTCTTAGTCTTTCTCTGGGCTAACAGGATTTCTCTCCTCTGTGTTTTCCTCCAACTTTTTTGCCAACTTCACTTTACCTCCTGAGCTGTCTCCTGCGTGCTTCCCACGTTGCACATTTTTGCTTGCTACTTTGCACCTTGATTTAGAAGGACGATGGGAATGAATGCTTGTTTCTAACCAGCAGTAACTGAATAGAAGATGACAGCATATCTACAAAAACTACAGAGCAATTCTAATGGAAGGAAAATACATCAAGAAGAAAAAAAGAAGCCAGAAAAGGTGAGTGCCATGTTGAAGGAAGTTCAGCAAGTTGCTTCTGCAAAGCAGGCCCTGAACAAGAACTCTTCCTGGCCCATTCCTTGCTATAAAGAAAGGAAAGCAAACCAGACTTGGAGTAATAAGGAAGCACTTCAAGAATTCATGGTGTGGTGTCCTGTGAACACAATGCTGTTAAATGTCATTTATTAGAGCTCCTGATTAGCAGCCATCCTGCTAAAACCAGGGACAAGATCATGACACTTGCTTTGGGATTTTGGGCTGAGCATTGCTCTATCTATTGATGCACTGTACTAATGTAGCTTTAACATCCACACTGTAGTTAGTCCATAACATGTGAATTTAAGGGGCAGGAGTGGAACTAATTTAGACTTTGTTTCCTCCTTGAATAAAACCCTGATTGGGCTGGCTCATGCTGGGACTCTGCACAACATGGGTAATGCTCCTTGATTCAGTGACATCTGTTATGCACTGGTACAGCTAAAATTGGTGTCTTCCCATGTGAAAGCAGCTTTATAAATAGGATAAAATCTGTCTTATTCACTGGGCAGAGTTCTGGATGTAGAGGAAGAATCAGTATGGTTATGAGCATAGCTGAACCTGCACCATTCTCATGGTGAACACTCCTGAATGGAGATAACTACACATTTTTCAGCTCCATCTCTGTTCTCGGATTAAATTCTTAATCTTTCAAACCCAAAACTTTTGTTAGAATACAGAACTTGCTAGACTACTTATTCCACCACGAAAGTTCCTATGATGGCTTTCCTTGTCAAAAAAACCGAACCAACCAACCAAAAATGTAACAAACAAACAAAAAGCCACAAAATCCAACCCAAGGAAAGAAAAAGCACCTCAGGTGATGATTACACTGAGTCAGAGTGTGAATCAGCAATGCACTGTTTTATTCTAGGGGACTTTAAAAAAAGCAAACAAGGAAACAAAAACATACAGAAAAATACTTCTGAACATTTTCACATGAGTCAAGCATTTCCCAAAAAGGAAACCAGAAAAGGACTGATGACTGAACTGAGGATTAAACAGGAAAAAACTCAGGCAAGTGAAAAATTACAAGCATGATCCATAAAATATTCTGACAGCTGGACAAAAAGTAAGCCTCACTGCTCCAAGACCAAGAAGAGAGTCCAACTGTGCAACCAGAGCTTTTCAAATTGCCTGGCAGGGGTGATGCAGCCACTGGTTTTTTCCCACAGAGTAGATGGGAATGCAGCATCCACTCACACTCGTTTCTCCCTGTGCTGCTGGAGTTTCCCAGCTGCCCCACACGTGGCCCCTGAGTTAAACATTTATTACACTGTAAGCTCCGGAAATATTACAGTTTTCCAGCTCAAAAATTCCAGTGAACCTTCAAAGCAAAGGACGAAAGGGAACTGCTAAGCATGAAAACCAATCATTGCTAAAAACATCGCTTAGAGCAGAGGAGGGGTGTGGGCTTTAAACATCAGGGATTACAGATTTTAAATTCAAGTAAAAATGACTGTTCATAGGACTTTAATAACTACCATAGTCCATGATTTCTACGTAAAATTAGAAGGACATCTCCTGAGTATATGCTGTGTAAATGCAACTTACTGTTAACTGCTCTCAGTGTTTAACAGAAGCGATGGACATCCCGGCAAGGTTCTCCCTTCTCTGCCAGGTCCATCTGATCTTGAGCAAGTTTCTGCTTGCACATCCACATCTCAAAAGTACCACTTCCCGAGCCTGGGTAAGCATGGAAACCACACACCCAGATGTGTGCTCTGTAAAGTGGAAGCTACTGTGTGAGTGCAGCTCTTTTCTGCACAAAAGTCTCGACGATGTCTAACAACAATGGTCTTTACACACACTTAAAATGCACATAGGTTAGATCTGGCAAAAATTTTAAAAATCCTGGTTGAAAAAGGACCCCTTTGGAATCCACTGTCAATTCAGTGAAAATGATTTAGGCTTTTTTAAAAAGTTTTCATGAGAGATGCAAGAGGAAGCAAAGTGGCCACAGCCCAGTCCCCCAGCACTAAACAGATGCCAGGAACAGGCTTTCTGTTGCAGAAATAATCAACAGCTAACAAACAAAGAGGGTACAAGTTCAGCAAAGCACATCAGGGCACCCCATCCCTGCAGCCAACACTGAGGTCAACAGCTTGGACACTTTCCTAAAAGTATGAATATTCCTCAGCCCTTCTGCTGAATAGGGATGAGCTGGTCCCCCATCCAGCAATCCATTACGGTGACAAAGTGGCTCTTAGTATGCCCAGCAACATGTGCGACTGCTGCAAGTGTTGAGCAGCAGCCAAATTCTGTCTAAGCGAGATAAAATCAGATCCAGGAGGCCAATGAGATAAGGATCAGCGCTCTGTGTACATCTATTCGTTCATCAGAGCACGGATTTGAATAAATAATAAATAAAGGTTGTAAGAGAAAAGGAAAGGGGGAGGGGGGAAATAATCCTCCTTAAGTGTTATTTATGTTTCAGAAATTTTGCGAGAGACATCGAGTAGTTGTTGTCATTGTCAATAACATTTTCCTGAAGGTGCTGACTGGCATGAGGAAGAAGATGTGTCAAAGCCAAGCTGTTTACTGCCTTTCACTCAAGCCCCATTCTGCAACAGAGTGCTTTCACAAGAGCTGCAAGAGCCGAGTTTATAATTGTAAATAAGATATTCTCTGTCACTTATTGTACATATCCCTGTTTTTTTTACTGTAAATTCCTTACGGCAGAGACTATTATTAATGCTAAATATATTGAAATTCAAGTCGAAGAGCAGAAAGGAAAACAAGCAACAAGTTAATTAAACTTGCAACAAACACTTCATTGGAAAATGTTGCAAATACCCCTAAGGAAAATCTGGAATATGGAAGAATAAAATTGAATGGGCAAAGAAAAAGTTTGCAACTTGGAAATAATACTCTGTCTTCAATATATAAGCATGAAATCAAGTGTTTACTGGGAAAAAACCCTAACTATTTTCAGGAGACTCAAGTCTGTTTGTACCTGTTTTACAAGAACACCCACACATTTAGTATGGGAACTAAAGAGTCCTTTGCACATGCAGAAATAGCCTAGAAATTCAGATTGGTGAGAGAAATACTGGCTGATAGATGATGACAAGAGACTGTTTCCACTAAAACACAAAACATACCTTCTTCTTACAATTGTACCTTATTAAATCTCCTGTGAAGAAAAAGTCTGTATTACCAGGGGAACAGTCATGATAAATGACAAAGTCTCTCCTGTGGGTCTGACTCAAAACACACCCTTAGGTTTTCATAACCAGAATTTCTAAATGAAACGTGACCGTGTCTGTGTGTCCGTTAAGTTCTGGGTGTGCTTCGGGCAGGTTTTGGAAATCTGTTACAATCATCAGGATGCCCACACACCTCCAGCTTCTAGAGAGGAAGTCGGGGTACACCTGGTGCTGCTGCTGACACCATTAAAAGCAGCAGACAAGCACAGGGATGATCGTGGCATGAAGACTCTCCTGCAAACAGTCAGCAGGAAAGCTTTGAAGTTCACTTAACAGGAATCTTCACAGTTGTGGTGCCTCGCTAATTAGTTGTGTCTAATTCATTATAGAGAGATAGCAACTTTCTAAAAAAAAAAAAAAAAACCAAAAAACCCCAAACATATCAGAAATTTCCTTTTCTTTGTTAGTTTCAGTAAAGTTGGAAAAGGATTTCAGGGTTTCCACAGCTCGTGAGAGTACAAATTGGCCTTGCCCTCAGAAGAAAACAAAGTATATTTTAGGAAGATACCAAGAAGATTCTTTGAAGTAAGTTCCTTTTCATGCTAAATAATGAAAAGATGGTATAAAAATCCTTTAAAATGTTTCTTACTTAGCAGAACTTCGGCATTTATAAAAAAAGGGTGGCGTTGGCAGGCCAAGCGCTGAAGGGTTTTCAATCCACTGAGAAGGAGTGGTATGGACATCGTGCCCATATTAACGGCCATATATCAACACACCCTTCATATTGATAGAAGGAACTCATGCCAGTGCTGAGGAGAATCTCTTTTTTTGAGACGTGATAGTTATTTCTGTTCTTCCAGTCTTTGTCGTCTCTCTACTGAGATGCCATTTCCAACACACCCCTAATATTACCAGCCTTCAGCACACCACACGGAAAGGACTCAGACTACAGATTCCTTTTATTTAGGCCTCCTGGCAACAAAGAGATATATTCCTTTACTGCCCTTCAGAGAAGGGAAAATCACATAAGGAAAAAGGGGTGGAATCCTAAAAACCATCTAAGCATTGTCATCCAAGACTGGCACCCAGGAGCATCAGACAGAGCCTCAAGAGGTCAGGGCTCAGCTACTGGATCTACTCTGAACTTGAGTCACTTTCTCTGTGCTTGAATTCCTCCATTTGTTTATTCCTGGAGAATTTGTTTATTCTCCTGGAGAAGGCTCTAACCATCTTCCTCCAAGAAAACATGCAAAGAAAGAACTTTGTCATTTCTTTTTTGATACTCAGATGTGTACACAAGGCAGAAGCTGAAAGTGAAAGTAGACAATTTAACAATCAAAACCCAAGAACTGTATTGGTGAGAAACTCTTTTGCTCTTGAGATGCAGATTGTACTTTTCCAGATGGGGATAGTATATATTTTTCCATGCAATATATTCCTTATGCCATAGTAGTGATTGTCTTGTCCTCTGCCTTTCATTTACACCAGTAATTTTTATGGCCTTCTGAAGAAAGAAAGAGTTCCGCCAAAGACTGCACCACTGTGAAATATACTTATGTTAAAAGCTGAAGAAGCTTGAGGAACACAATATATCTCTATGTCTCATCGACAGCAGCAAAAAGGCAAAGTTCAAGCAACTCCTGTATCGTGTCCCTGGATTCACTTTTATCCAGTTCTTCATTTTCGTGCCAAGCAACCTCAAGTTTTAGTTTAATTTTCTATTACTTCCATTTTCCAGTGAAGGCCCAGAGCATGCTTTCTGATGCTACAGATGAATGCCTAGCCCTTTCAGCCTTCTCATTTAGACCGTTGTAATTCTGATTCAGAGCTTGCAATTCCTTTCCAAAGGTTGATATTTGATCCTCCAACTTTACAAGACATTCCTGTGCCTGATATTTCGCATTAATCCCACCTCCTAATTCTCTAATCATCTCAAATGCCACATGAGATGGAAGCTCAGAGGATAAATTCACTGCTAACATTCCTGCTGGCTTGTGAGTCATCACAAGTTAGGGACTAAGGAACTGTAATTGAAAAATGCTTCTCTGCAACTTCTTCCCCTGAAACATTTCCTCTGATCAACAAATGATGCTCAGGGGACTTCTGTCTTCTCAACATCATCTTACATGCCAGGGATAAAATATTATTGAATCAAAAAGTTCAGGTAAAGCCTAATTTAAAAAAAAAAAAAAAGAAAGAAGAAGAAAAACCAAGCATATAAATTCCTAGGAAAGCAAGCTCACATTTCTCAAGCTTTCAGAATTTAATTCTTATTATTAGAGCATTCTGCAATGGCACCTCAATGTCTCACCTGAGATTCAGACCTCCTTCTGACATGTGCTGCATGAGAACATGCTGAAAAACAGTCCTTTCCCTTCTGTGCTTAAAATCTACATAAAACCAACACAGTAAAAAGTACCCAAAGCAAAGACATTTCTAGATCACATTCCTGCTCTTAGACCTGCTTATTTCTTCACTAGAGTTGAGGTAATTTTGGATGTCTCTCAAGACCACCCCTTTTACCAGGAGTCAGGCAGGAAACCAACACCGAAAGAAGGTTCAAAGGTTGCATCACAAATGACACAAGCCAGGAGCAAGGTGGAGGTCAAAGCAAGGATCTCAGCAGGTCCATAAAAAAATATCCCATTGTCCATCTTCCCCATGGATTCTGCTGCTTTTGCTTAGGACAAGTAAGGTTGATGCTGGCCAGTGCAAAGCTCATTTATGTGGGACTTTTAATGCACTATTGAGCAGCAGGGTAAAAGAAGGAAGGCTCTGCCCAGCCCGTGTAGTCACACAGCTCTTGTTCTGAGCCTCATCTTTCTCTGTTGTCCTCAGCCCCGACATTCATTCAAACTTTTCATAAAATACCAGCACTGAGACATGAGTGATTTGTCATCTTTATACCTTGTAAATGCAGCATAAAAATAAGTTAGACTGATTGAGATTGCACTGTTGAGGCAAAACAAAATAGGGATCAAATCCAAACTGACAGCTACATCAATTTTATTAGTTTGAAAAGAAAAATTTACAAAAAAACTCTAATCCAAAAACCAATAAAGCACTTTGCCAAATATGATGTTATCTGAGACTCGTCATATTAAAAAAAGTTCTATTAAATCTCCCACTTTCAAGTTCAGCATCAAAAACACTCAGTTTAAATGATATTTCTGTCATTTTTTTTCTTAACCTTCATGAAAAATTTACTATACCATGCTTAGAATTACTTGAATAATACATATCTTGTTTTAAATTCCAGTTATTACATGCACTTGTAAAATGCTATTTGATTTGATTTTTTCCTCCTACACCTTAAGCAAAATATGTGACAATTTTGTTTTCTCTTGGGTAGCATGTATACGAGCTAACCCATTCCTGTGGGATTTTCAATTGCCAGCTAATCCAAAGCTATTTCTTTTAGAATTGCAGCCAATGAAGTTAATGGACTCAAAGGGCTTTTTTTTTTTTTTAAACTCCAGAGTGTGTGCAGGGTTGTTTTTCGCTTTGGGTAGGTTTGTTTTTTTTACATAAAAAGGTCCATAATATATTTTCTCTTCTCTAGTCCTCACACATACACAAAAAAAAAATTACCAACTACAAGCCCACAGAAGCATGACCAGCAACCTCCACTGCGATAGAGGTTCTGGTCTTGCAAGATGGCCCATGGTAATAAATCCTTTTTCAGAGTCTCTTTGCTTCTATCGTGACTACATGCAAGTCCAAGGATATTTACGATCTTTTACAGAGGAGTTGTTAAATCAAATTGTTAACTAAAGGAACAAACAACCGAAAAAAATCTCCCAATTCCATATGCGTTGCCGTTCCTTTGTTCCTCCCACCACCTCACTCATATGGACTTATTCTCAGGAAGAAGAAAAAACCTTATCTTTGCCTTTTCCCAATAAATTTATATCTAATTTTTCCAAACCAAAACCTTGAATTGATTCTGGATCTCATATGCCCAGCTTAGTGGATTTTTGAGAAATACTGGAGTTTTCATCCCCATGTTTTAGAGCTGACATCACTGATGACCCTGGTTCTAAACAGTAAAGTAGCTTTCATCCTTTTGATGCCCCAAATATCACAAGGTCAAAATGATCTGGGAAATATGGAGGAGAAGTCTCTCATCTCTACTTGAAGCAGTTCTGTTCAATTCCTTAACTCTTAATGAACCCCACAGAAAAAAAAAA
>WEKY01063498.1:0-32504 GCA_013390045.1 Picathartes gymnocephalus
CACTAAATCCATGTATAAGATCCCACTTTCTAACTGATTAGTAAAACGTTTGATAAAATATGCAAAGACAAGTGGCACTTTTGTAAAACAAGATTATCTAAATAGCTATTTTAATTCAACCTATGTCTTCATTTGATATTTTGTAGTGTAGCAGGCTAAAGATATCTATAATGCAACTAAGACAAATGCAAGGAAACTTTGCTAGGCAGCTGAGTGAAACTGAGGGGGAAAGACATACTCAGTGCCCTTCATAGCCGCTTTTATAAGTGATATTTTTCTTAACACTAAGAGGGTTTACAGAGGTCCCTTTTCTTGTTGCCATGGCACCTAAGACATTAGGGGTGAAGAGATCCTCTTACCCTGAAAAGGAGTTCACACAAAGACTTCCTTCTCAGAAGAGTGAAAAGCAATGGCTTGTCCTGAAATCTGCTGGATTTGGAATGTACATTCAGAATTAAATTCAGTGGCACAAATTCATAAGTACATTACTGGCTTCAGTAGCCTCTTGATTATTATTTCCTAATTGTCATTTCTACAGTGACCAAACTCTCATACACAATATATACACATCAACAAGGATTTTTGAGTCCTTCTATGACACACGGTAATACAGCCTCTCGTGATTCTATTAATCAGATTCAAGATGAAAATCCTCCAAATTTAATTACATTTAATTTATAAACTAAACATTCACATGAGCACATGCTGATTTGTATCACAGAAATTGTATTCAGTTTCATCTACTCTTGAAAAAAACAACAAACCAATAGAGTTTCCAAAGGTCTTGCCTTTCTCCATCCAAGTAAATAATATCAAGTCCTTCCTCTAGGGTTATCTCAAACATGCTGTGCAATTTTCCTGATCAGAGAACTATTTCTGCCTTTCCACCATTTCATCTTCTTTGAAGAGTTATTTTTCAGGTAAAGGAAAAGCAGAGCTTGGGAGGTCTCATTAGCCTAACATCAAGATGCTGCCATTCTTAGTGTAAGACTTTGCGTCCTGTATGAACAACATTATCATAATTTTCAGTGGCCTTCTCTCCATGCTGTGCAGGTAGATGGTCTTCTCCTGGATTTCTTTATCTGATTGCCTGGAAGTTGGTTGGCTCTCAGAATAAAGCAGCATGCTTTCTTCTGCAGTAAGAGCCCTCCTTTTCACAAGAAAACACACCACCAAGTCTACCTGCAAAATCAGATTCATATTCATAAACAGGTGGACTTGTAAATCTTATTTCCTTGTGTCAACTGTTCACTCTTTTGTCTTTTCAATTAGAATGATTTTGTGTAGGTCAGCTATGCACTTCAAGTTGTCATGCATATTAGTCCACCTGACTCCAGAGTTTTGAAGGGTCTAGCTACAGTTTCCCTTTGAGTCATCACTCCATTTCTAAATGTGTCCTCCAGATGGATCTGTCCCTTGACTAGAAAGCATTTTGTACCTTCAGCCACCTACTTGCTACAATTTGATGAAAAGGGCTTTACTGTTAAAAACTATGCAGAAGATCCAGGCCCCTAGGGCTGACTCCCTTTGCACTGTTTAAAGAACACATAATTACCCAAGGTGGTGTCAAATTTCCTCCATCTCAGAGGACTAAACTTTTTCTTTTTTTCTTTCTTAAAGCAGTGCTTTTCCTATAGAAGCAAATCCCCATTCCTGTCTAGTGAATTTTCTGTTTACATTGACATGATGTGGCTTTTCAAGAACATCCTGTCCTTCCACCTCTATATACCAAGTGTAGAACACTGGGACTGCCAATCTCCTCACAGAGAATTTCTCATTCTTGAATTGTTTATGAGAAGGTAGTGGGGTCATCCATAAAAAAGTCTCATTTCCTCTAAGAGCTTCTTCAAAAGGCTCAAATAACAATGGTGGTTTCCCTGACAATTGTCCTAGTATCTGGTAGCTGCAGATGAGACACTCTACTCTCTTTTTTACACAAGAGTACTGCTTCCCATCTTTCCAGTCACGGTAACTGCATTTGAGAGAGCTATCACACGATTTTCACTGAACTGGTGACTCACTGCAGCATGTATGCTACAGTTAGGGTTTTCTGCAGTTTCCCACAGAATAAAGGGTATAGACAGTAATTTGAATGAAAAAAAAATTGTCTACCTGTATGTAGCTGTTCTTTGAGATATGTTATCTCAATGTACATTCACAGTGTCCTCTTTTACCCCTCTCCTCAAAATTTACTGTAACTGAGAGGAATGTGACACTAAGGGGAACTCTCCTACTTTTCCATTTTGCACGATGCACAGAATTAAGTAAATAATGAGCACATGTCTACAAATAATGTCAAGAGAAAAATACCTTTCTAGCAATACTGGCACATGGCCACCTCAAAGATAAACATGCATAATATCTTGAAAAGAAATGTCCCTAGCCCATATCTTTTCATTTGAGAGTATTGATGTAAATATCTGGGTTTTAACTGTTCTGAAATAACTCCTGACCTGTAAGGATGTTAACCTTATTATCTGGTATGCTACTGTAATTGGTAAGTTTGACTATCTGTGATGGTTTAATTTCGCAGATCTACTTCTGGATAATTTACTTATTATTTAAAATTACCGGGTTTGTATTGTGTGTGTGGGTGCAAAACAAGCTACTGGAGTACAGACAAGTTTCTCCTGATTATCTTTTGTCTGGTTGAGATTTGCAAACAGAAAACAGCTTTTGTCCCCTTCATTTGTTTACATTTTATCCAGTGTTATTATTTGCTATTTTGTTGTTATTATTGCTTTAACTATTATTCCAGTGTTTTCCAGAAAAAATATTCAAAAACATGCATTTTATTAGTAACTATGTTTGTGGTGGGTTGCTGACACTACTTGTACATATATAATTTATTCCCATTATGCCATTTGCTTTTCATAGTTGGAAATATATATATACCTTTATACTTATTTTATCACAGTAAAGTCAGAGTGTGGATGCATATTCTTACCACATTTTCCTTCAGCAATAACTCTTTTTTTCTCTATCTATAATTGCACAGTTCTATTATAGTTTCATTTATATTTCACAGTTGAATACTTTTTCCTGAGGACAAAACCCAGCTTTTAGTGAGTAGTCCCCCTAGAGTACAGATCCAAGAGTAAAGCTTCAAGGCAGTCATGCACCTCTGCATACCCACAAAGCTGTGTGAATCTCAGAAATTTGGTGAATAAGCATCCAGAAATGAGATGGAACAACTTCTTATTGAAGTCTATTGAAGTACCTGATTCTGAGGTTAATGTCCACCTAAAGGAGACTGTCACAATCACATTTCTGATGTTATCATATTGTCATCACTAACCTTTTAAACAGGATCCACATGGTATTTCCAGGAAATCTAAGGCAGATTTTCTAAATCTCATCTAATAAACCAAGACTATGGTTTTTATCATACTTTTCTTACTTTAGAGTTTGCTTTAAGTAAAACTATTCAGGAGCTTTCTAATACTCTGTATTGGAGTTGTGTTACTATTAGAAAATGAATTGAAAGACTCATAGGTTAAGAGAGGCATTCCTAAAAAAACCAAACAAACAGGTGAACCAGAAGATCATGAAAGCAAAATGGAAAAAAAAAGTTTAAAAAAATGAACCGCTAGATCATTAGAAGACATAAGAAATGACAGAAAGCTTCTATTTGCAAGGGTAGGAGAAAATTTTCTGTCCTGTAGGAAGGATATAAAGGCATTATTTCAATTTATACACAATTGTTTTGAGTCTGAGGGGAAAAGCAAAGCAAAGCAAAGTAAAGCAAAGCAAGGAAGAAAGGAAGAGAAAGGAAGAAAGGAAGGAAGGAAGAAAGGAAGGAAGGAAGAAAAAGAAAAAGAAAAAGAAAAAGAAAGATTCTTGGAGAAATAACATGAAATAGCATCTACTGTTCTGAGAAGACCTGTAAAATTAAGAGGTTTTTTTTCATATTAAAACACATCTAAATCTGTGGTTACATAGCTTTAACTAGCACATACTAAAAAAATTTGTTCTGTAAATATCAGCTGCTTACATGGATCCAATTTAGATTCTTCACTTCCCAAATCTGCCAAATATGGAAGTCTGCCAAAATACAGCATTCGAATGACAAGGTCCTTGAACACATCTTCTCTATAAAGGAAAACAGATCTATATGATTACCTGTGTCTTCTCAGACTTGGTGAGGAATAGGGTAGGTACAAAAGCAGAAATGTTTAGCAAATCAAGATATGTGTGAGTATGCACATTTCCAGAGACTGGTGGCCAAGAAGTAGGGGCTGAGGCAGAGGAGGGAGTTTAGACCGCAGTGTCAGATGCATTCATCTGATGTACACTTAAATTATCTACTTAGTACTTTTAGAAATGTGACTTCATCATTTGCAGTAATCCTCTAAAAAGGTGACGAGTAAGCCTTTTAGTTTTGGTATTCTTTTATATGGTGCACTGTGATATACTGATGAAATTCTGAAAGAGAGGAGACATTTCATTCTTTCCTTCCCACTTGACAAAGATGTGCTGTTGAATGATTATTGAAGGCAAGGCGTACAAACCAGAGTGCAGATCCTTTTACAGTCAGTTGCAAAGTACAGAGCTCAGATGTAGGTGCCTTCTCTTTTCAAAAGCCTTTAATTTCATCAGGAGGGGACAAGCCTCATTTGACATCTCTTGGGTGGTCATTCCTTTCAAATCTTTCACTAACCTGAAGAGGGTTAATGTCTTTCTCCCCATAAACCCTCTCTCAGAGTCAGCTTGGCTTTCTTCCAGGAAAATCTTTTCAAAAGGCTCAGGTTACACCAGAAAAACTTTCAGCAGGTCTGAGGTAGCCAGGTCACACTGAGGGGAAAAAAAAAATCGTTATAATTTCACAAAAAGCAGATAGTCACCATTTGATTTGCTCTTGATAGTTACCTTCAGTAACTCACTGAGAGTTAATGTCCTTCTCCTCACAACCCTCTCTAATGGTCAGCTTGACTTTCTCCCATAGAAAACCTTTCAGTAGGTCCAGGTCACACCAGAAAACCCTAAACAGCTTTGGACCACACTGATCACCCCCCCCACACACATCCAAGGGATCCTGTCTGATGTTACAATTATATAATGCTCTGGTACAGCCAGTGGGTTTAGGGGAAGGTAGTTTGATTGACTCTGGGTGGTGTGTGAGAGAAACAACAAGAATTCTCAGCAATAGAGTGAAACAACACTAAATTACCAGAATATATATTTCTGTTATATCTATCATATCTATCTATTTATGTGTGCATGGAAGGTTTATTTTAGAACATTTTGGTTGCAATGGAAAGAAGGAATGTGGCCATTCTTGTTATAATCTATGGAAGTATAAAAAAACCATCATTTAAGAAAATATATAAGGAAAAGCAAAAAGAGAAAGAAAGGATAAAAGTAGATAGTGGAGAGAAAAGATACCACCACACGAGGATCCAGCAGTGAGACTATTGCAACTTAGATATCCATTGCTCAAAATGATGGTTGTGGTCCTGATCCCTTGAGGATGGGGAAGCCCCCACAACATGAAGTTCAGCGGGTCTGATAGTTATGACATTCATGACATTTTCTAATGTTTCTCAGCATAGTGTAGCCAGTTATGCCTTAGCAGAAGGGATGAATACCTTCAGACCTATATGTGAATGTCCTGATAACTTCCCTGGAAATTAAGTTTTACATCTGCACCATTCGTCTTTTCCTTGTTGCTAAACAAAAGTCAGTTTGTAGTGGTCATCCTCTGGTGATGGGTGCTCACCCCCTCTGTACTGGGCTTTTTTATGCAGATCAGAGGTTTCATCACCACACATCCAAAACCTCTTCTCCTCCCTTTCATCTGGGGAGGGTGCAAACCTGGCCTCAGCAAAGCACCTGGCTGCTTTTCCAAATGAAGGATTGTTTGAGTTATTAACCCTTAACATTCCAGTCTCTCATAAGAGGGAAGAAATATTTGAATTTGTTCTTCAATTCTCCTTTATGTGTTTGTCTCAACAATTATATTATTTGATTTGCAAGCTGCTTCTGTCTGCTTGTCTGCACTTTCCCTGCTCACTATCTCTTTAAGAAACTGTATAATTTTACCTGCATGACATATAATGAAAATATCATTTGTGCACTATACAGTGTACACTATATTCAGCTCAAACTAACGTTTAAATGTAAGGATTGAACAGAGTTCAAACATAATATCTCAAAGAATAAACTTAGTTTTGAATGCTGGGGCTTTTTTGTTTGGTTTGGGTTTTAACCTGAATTATTTCCTGTCCCCCATGAGTAATTTCAAATGTATGAAATATTCCTAAATCAAGCTGTAAAAAACTTAAATGGTAAAGCTGAAAAGAAAGTGCTCCTAGACATTTTCATCTCACATTTAAGTGGTGTTGCTCCTTTATTAAATTTTATATGGCACTTGACTTTTAATAGTGCATTAATACAGTATTTGAGTGAAATCTTCACCGAGGTATTGCTTACTGGTATTCACATTAATATCACATTAATTTATCATATTCAGTTGTTATAGTAAATACTTCTTGAATTATTGGTAGGGTGTTCCAATAAAATGCTGACACCATTTCATAAGCTGTTCCTTTTAATAGTTTAGTTAGTATTCATTTCAAAGTCATCAATTGTAATTAATATACTCTGTCATGTTGTAGCATTGAGTTAATTTTCAGTGAGATTGAAACAAGTGGGAACCCTGTTATCCTGAATAGCATTGGAGATTTCTGTGAGACCTCTGAGATATAGCATTCATTGTTTCCTTTAAAGTCCCTGTAACAAAATTTAGATTTGAGTCCAGCTTTAAGAAGTCAGATTAAGTCTGAAAATTGCTGTTCATTTGCAGCTAGTGGTTAGGCAGAGTGAGATCTCATTTAAGAGCTGCTCATGAACAAGAAATCTTCTATAACATCAGTAGCTTAGTCTCTGAATCTTCAGACAGAAATAAGGATCTTCATGCATTCAGGATCCACTGTATTCCAGAATTCTTTATTTAACTGCTATTACATTAAAATTGTTAAGTCTATAGGCTGTTTTCCATTTTATACAATGTATTTAATAGTTATTAGATAGGTTTTTGATAATTTATGTTTCTTTATCTTACAACATTGCATTTTTATAAGTACAATCAAAAGGTTGTGTTATTTAACCCTGTCTTTTACTTTCAGTTTTTTGACTGAATATTGAAGATTTGCTTGAATAAGTGTTGGAGTCTTACTGTGTCTGAATCTTTAAAATATGGTGCCATATAATAATTACAGGTTTGAGTTGTCTCTATCTGAAAACTAAAATTTTAATATTTAGGAATAACCACAGATTTGAATTGGTACACCATGGGCACTCTGATTTTATTTTCAGAATGAGAAGATGTGACTTGTATGAGACCTCAATTACCTTTATCTGAGGCCTGGTATGAAATTATAGTCACATATAGTTAGAAGGAACAAAGATTGCCTCAAGTCACCCTTTTGCCTTCTTTCTATGGTTTCAGGTTACATCTGCTATGTGTTGTTTCCTGCTAAGGGATGTTATGGCCAAAGTTTATTATAAGATGATACTAGAAAGAGTAGAGAAAAACCTCAATAGAATTTAAATACTAAAAAATGCCCACACCTTGGTTTGTGCCAATAATCCCCTGAGGCCAATTAACATTATAGGATTTGTTTTGAGAATGTGAGTAGCGCCTTTTGTCAGAGGCATATGGATTGAGAACTAATTAAGCAAACCACAGAAAAGGATTTGCCTTCTGTTTAGGCCTTCCTTTTCTGCTCCATTATTCAGTGCATTTGAATGGTACAAAAAATACAGAATAACTGGTTTGTTTTCAGCAAAGCATTTCAGTAAGGTTTTCACTGAGGCATTCTAACCTCACCACCATAATACGGGTGTTGCTTAAAGAATACTAAGAGAGGCTGACATGAACATGCTTTAGTAGTGCAGTCCACAGCCGATGACCTAACCTTACTTGAAATCTATCTTAGAGAAGCAAAGAGAAGAAAAGAGAGAGAGGGAAAAAGGAGGGAATGCCAATCCTCAGGCATCAGCTGGTAAGAGGAAGGAAGGAATCCTCAGACAAAAAATTCTCTCCAGTAAAGGTGGTGGTGAAAATAATAATGTTAATAGTAATGAGAAAAAAGCCAACATTTTCTTGCTTTCTTCCTGGTAGAGTTATATTTTTCCTGCAGACCTTCTTAAGATCCTTATTGGTAGCTTATGATACTGTTTACACCAAATGGATCATGTGTGGGTGCTGCAGACTAAATAGTATTTAATGTGATATATTTGTGCAGATATTTTATTGTGCAATATTTATTGTGCATTAAAATAACTATTAACTGCTCGTTATCTACAAGGTTCTATTCTCGTATGAAGTTACAGGCTAAATACTACCAGATCTGGAGTGATGCAATCGTTGTGTAGAGTTAGACACAGAGTGAGAAGTGGGATGAGAACAGAGTGATTTAAAAATCGATGGCAATCACTTTTTAGGAGAAACACAGCATAGCATTATTTCTGAATTCAGCAGTGCCAGGTGAGAACAACAGCACTTGTGAAACCAGAGTGAAGGTAATGCTGCAGCCACCTGGCAGTGTGTAGGTGAAAAGTTAGAGGTGCACCCTCAGGTGGAGGGCAGACTGCAGAGTTGGAGGTGAAGGACTGCTGACATTACAGACTCAGACACTGTGCAGCGACTTGCTGTGGAAACTCCACCTGCACCTCAGTTTGATGCAGCGCTCCAGTTAACAGGAAGCTTCAGCTCCTAGCACTGCATTAGAGTTTGTACATGGATCCACGCTTGAGTCCAGTCATGTGTTGTGTCTGTTGTCCCACAGAAGTCACATGCTCAGCTTTAGAGACCCCTCACTGACTGTGGGAGAACCCTAAGTTTTTGCTATTATGTGAAGACAGAGCATACAATGCTTTATCTGTGATCCCCTTTGCTCTTTTATTAATGTTGCATAACCATCCTACTGGATAACAATATTGTCCAACAGAAACATAAAGAATGTCTGAGCTCAGCTTCTTCTCATACTTCATGAATTGCAGCACAATTTTGTAAATACAACAAAGGTATTCTGCACTCAGTAGAGTGCTTTGTGTCAGAGAAGCCTTTAAACTGACAACATACTACTTTTATTTGATCTCTGCTTTGGAGATCTGCCTAAAATCCTGTCAAACCTTTTAGCAAGATGTAAGGAAGAAGAAAAAATAAAGTAAACTTTTCCATTAAACAAAGTTATTGTTACATTTTACATGAAGTGTATTTCAAAGAAGTTCAAAAATCCCTGAATTTTGTTTGTTTTATAGAGTTTGTGCTCATATTCAGAAAGTGTTTGATGATCTTCAAAAGATCTACCCTCTGCAGTTTCCTTTTATTCAATTTCAACTGAGACAATGAAAGAAAGAAAAAAGTTACTTATTTAAATAGAATTTAAGTGACTTTATTAAGCAAGAGAACAATGAATGGGGTCAAGTATCTGTTCTAGATTACTCTCTCTGAACAGGAATAAAAGAACTGTTTTATAAAGCAGCATTTTCCAGTCTGCTGCAGTTCTTACCAAGGTTATAACAGATAACTTGGAAACTGTTGTGAAATTAAAGCATATAGTTCCTCCCCTAAAATCTTTTACGTGTGGAAACAGTTGACAGTCAATATGAATATACCTCTTGAATTCTAAGATGGATACTTTTGATTTTCTAATTTAAAAAAATGCTAACTTTAAAAAGCACATAAGATTTAAAAGTTATAGTAGAGAATTGGATTAATCTGCTTTTGTCTGCTTTCCAACTTTTGAAACATAGAGTCAGTACCATATAAATTTTTCTCTTTATAAAGAGGATGTGTTCAAGGACCTTGTCGTTTGAATGCTGTATTTTGGCAGACTTCCATAGTTGGCAGATTTGGTGAAGAATCTAAATTGGATCCATGTAAGCAGCTGATATTTACAGAACAAATTTTTTTAGTATGTGCTAGTTAAAGCTATGTAACCACAGATTTAGATGTGTTTTAATATGAAAACAACCTCTTAATTTTATAGATCTTGTCAGAACACAGTAGGTGCTATTTCATATTATTTCTCCAAGAATGTCCATCTGTCCTGCCTTCCTTCCTTCCTTCCTCTCTCTCTCTCTCTCTCCCTCTCAGACTTGAAACATTTTCCTTGTTACTCTCCTTCTTTCTTCAGTTTTATTGTAGAGAGGAAGTAAAAAATATACTTGTTTTATAATTTTCAAAAGCAAGAGGCACATAAATTTGATATCTGTGGAGGCCTTGGAAATGTAAATACAAAATGATTAGACTGCTTATTTGCAAATATAAAACATACATATCTTCTCTAATATATGTAAATCAATTATTTTCTGATCTATTTGCGGGTCTATTTTTACCCTGTATTTTCAAAATTATTCTTTACACATATGCTTGTTAAGCTATACTGAGTTTTACCTAAAACTGTATCCCCCTCCCCCGCCACATATATACTTCCTTAAAAAAATGTTTTAATATCCTAAAAACCCTAAAACCCTGTTAAAACCTGTTTTATAGAAAAAAATACAGGTTTTTTTTCTAAACCTATCAGTTCTTTGATAGGGGGTATCTGTTGTTTTACAATTATAAATTAATTAACTATTATTTTATCTGTTATGTTTTTACAAAACTCTGAATGAGGTCAAAAAACCACAGCATATTTTATCCCTAGACTGAAAAAATGAGATATCAATGTCAATCTATGCACCTAAAAAGAAGGTGAAGATTAATAGTTCGTATGTTAATGTTACTGCAGGATTTTATAAGATGTTTTTAGGTCATTTTTAAGTGACTTTAATATCTGTTTGAACAGTACACAAACATTATTTGCTGTCTGTTTGGATGTTTTCATCTATGTGATGGAATTTATGTTGCATATTTGGAATAATTTTATTAATCTTTATTCAGAACTCAAACTGAGTCCATGGTCTGGAACATACCACTCCTCCTACTCATTATTTTCTTTACTGGGGAGCTACAACAAGAAATGTCTAATGAACGTGTCAATAGAGGCTTACTACAGATGGCTGTGAAAAAGACTCTTTACCCAGAAAGGAAAGGATCTGTCTCCTTGGCATTGACTGATTTCAATAAATGTTTTTCCATTTCTTTGTTTGTTTGTTTGTTTGTTTTATTTCAGGTAGAGAAAAACATGTTTGAATGCTCTTGATTTAGTACCAGATTGGGGTTTTTTTGACAGCTTATTGTCCGTTTTTTAAAATATTCATTTGTAAAGCTGAATACAGAGGTAAAATCAATATTATATTTATTTGAAATATTACCACAACTATATGTCAATGAAGAATTCAGGACCAGGGGATAAATTGGAGGTAAAAGCACATAAGTGCACATAATAAACAGACCCAGTGAAATGCAGGAGATGGCAACTTTGATAGGGCTTCTAGGAGTTGGTCCTACAGTGAGATCTGATAAAAATATACTTTTCCTAGCTAGCCTGTTAGAGATTTCATAGCATCTAAATATTATTGCTAATAACCTATATTTTCTTGAATTGGATAATTCACTTCTTTTGTTTTAATGTGTCTATTTTCTTTAGCTGAATGTGGAGCAACTGTCTCTGGAAATGAAGGAACATTGTTGTCTCCAAATTTTCCATCAAATTATGACAACAACCATGAATGTATCTATAAAATTGAAACTGAGGCTGGAAAAGGGATCCATCTTAGAGCCAGGAGCTTTCAGCTGCATGAGGGAGATATTGTAAAGGTAATAAGAAAAATTATTTCACTTTCTATGCTAAACATTCACATTGCATGAATAAATCTGTTTCCAATGCCTATTATCTTTATTTTCATTCCACTTTCTGACACAAAATTAATGAATTCTAGGTGGATAGAATCACTGCCTTTATAATAGATTCAATGATTTATACTAGATTCAAAGGAACTATAGGAGACATTATGATTTCAATTACATTTCTAGAAGTATTAGACTGTTTACAGTGGTTTCAATCTTAAAGGGAAACCTAAAATTGGAACTTGGATTTTGAATGCCTAATATTTTTTTCTCTTTGCACAATAGTTATTAGTGTAAGACAGATTTTTTTTCCCCCTAAGCAGAAACTAACATTGCAATATTGACTAAAACTCTAGTTATAGAAGATGTCTTTCATTCTTTCACATTGCAGGCAACTTTATAAACATGGCCTAAATATATATAGATTTTGAGCATGCACTTTTCTACAGCATGATGATAAGTTGCCTTTTCCTAATAGTTGTTGCTGTTGTAGTTGAAGGCTGTTGCCTTCTTGTATGTACTGAAAATCCCGATATTCATCTGAAGTGTTTACCATACATTAAATTAGTCTTTCAAATTTATGTCTCCAAATTTTCAGTTAATTAACACTTAAATCACACAGTATTCGGAATTCAGTTAGCAACTTCCTTTCTGGATATCTCCCAGCAACCCTTTTAACATGTTAGAAATTGCTGTCTACATTTCAAACTTGATTTTTTAAATTTGCACTGAGTGCTTCCTACAAGGATTTTAAAGATATAATTGTTATGGATCAAATATTGGTAGCTATATTTTTATCCATTTTGTCGTCTTAAGAGCTTCCTCATGTAATTAAGTATGACAATTCAATTCCTGCAAAGAACAAGGCATTTAGATAGGATGGAGGTGGGGAGGAAGAAAAAGTCCTTATTTTAATATAGACATTTATATCTTTGTTACTATATCTGTGCTTTTCAACAAGTACAGTCTGCATTTGGCCATGAAATAAGCAAAACTTATAGTTTAGTTTATAGATTAGAAAGTTACAATCAAAAGAACGGCATTTTCTCCATCTTTGCCCACAAAAACATTGATAATAAATGCCACCACAAAACATGGCAAGACACTGATTTTGCTTTTAGATCAAAGGGAATTGAGTAGGTGGACAAAATATGTCATCTGTATGGTCCTTTGCCCCCATTATCCGTGGTCTGACAGTGCAGATCCCCAAAAGTATTTTTGCTCTGAAGAGATGAAGCAAAGAAAAAAGAATTTAATTGCCCACTGAGTTGCTTGAATGTGGTACATGTCTCCCAGAAGCTTCGCAGATATCTAGTTTATAAATAATTTAATAAACTACCTAAAAATCAACAACAAAAAAAATCCCTTAGAAACCCTAATGAAACATTCAGCTGAGTTATCCTTCAGGACATCTCATGAGTAATGTCCAGCGTACTTAGCAATATTCCCCAGAGATATAAGAAAGATTTGCCTGACACAAAGCAGTTCTGAGCAACCTGTTAGATACTTTATTTTTTCATAGATCTTTTGGGACAATACTTCAGAGGATCCAAGGGAAGCAAAGGCAAAACTGTGTCTGAACTGCAAGGCCTGTTCTCTGGTTTTGAGTCAGCTGCCACAGCACAACTTCCATTTATACCATTAATTTCTCTTCCACCAATTAAGGTTTCTCTATTACCTGCATTTATGAAAATAAAGTCTATTTCCTCTCTATTCCCATGCCAGGATGTCCTTTTACATATTTCCATTGGAATCAGCAATTTGGCAGGGTTATGGACTTCGAAGCTTGCTTTCTTTCCTATCTGCAGTCAAAATAGAGCAAAATATGTTATAAGCCCCAGCCTTCTATCTTGTGCCCGCACAGAAGGAATCTGCAAGGCTGCCTTGCAAGTGATGCACTAAGCTTAAGAATATTTATAAACCTTGTGATGAAATATGGGACATTTTTCCAGCTCAGTATCTTACTCTGTTTTAAAAGAAAAATCTGTATGTACGTAACCTTCTGTTGGGTGTGAGTGCCCAGGCCCTGGCAGCACTGGGGGCTTTGTGAGGGGAGGCTGGGGCTGCCCCAGCCAGGCACAGCCGGTTCCAGCCGGACAAAGCAGGACACAACTGGACACAGCTGGTTCCAGCCGGATCCAACCACCCACAGCAGGGCGCGGCTGAGCCCACGGCTGGGGCAGGAGCACCGTGAGGGAAACATAGGTAAAGAAGGGCAAAAAATGTTGCTCAGTAGTGCGTGATAAAGAGTGCCGATAAAAGCCTGTAATAAAAACGTAATAATCCCAAGATCAACCCACCAGGAGTGTCAGACAAAGCATATAATGTTACTGTTTTAAATAGGATCACTATGAACACCATGAGGATGTAGTGAAAGGATTTCAGAATGTTAGCAATGTCAGCAAACTATACAAGCCATGCTTCCCCAGCTTCCGAAGGAATATTTTAAAAGTGTATCCCTTTGGAATGATTTTATGCCATAAAATCTCTGCAGTTAAGGAAATTTGGTAAGTTTAGTTGTAAGTAGTTTCTTTTTATTGTCAGAATGAGAAAGTTCAAGAAACATTAAGAAACTCTAGCCAGCATTTCCTTCTCCTTCAGATGAGTGTTGTACATTCCCACAGCGGGTACAGATACATTAGCACTGTTATTGGAGCATTTCTCCTCATGAATAACTGTAGCACTGTCCTCTTCCTTTGCCTGCATATTTAATCCCAGCAAGTAAAACAAACACTTTCAGTTCCTCAAAAATAGGGAAAAAGAGGCATCTCTGAATGCTTTGGCTAAATTAATCCTAAACACAGCTCCAAACAATGCTGTGATCATTCCCCACTGCCCCCAAGACGACCTTCTGCTGTTTGACTACACATCTAAAGTTAAACTCTTGCATCTTGCACAATAAGGTGGCTCACTGGAACTGTGTCTCAGAAAGAGTCCCCAGCCTATGCAGCTCCTGCACTAATACTTTCTCAGGGAAGATTTGTGAAGGTGTTAGTAAGTCTGCATTAAATGTGTTCCAGGGATGTATTGACAATAAATACTGTGTAGACAATCACGTTGTGGTAACTTGACTCCTACTCTGTCACTATTTGCTTCCTTTGAAAGTATAAACTTATCTGCAGCTCTATATATTCAGCTCAGTATTCAAGTGGGGATATTGAGGCTGGATATTGAGGCTGTATTGTGTATGGAATGGCATATAATTTGCAAGAGTATTTCTGGCATCAATAAGATGAGTGCATGAGGCTGGGTCAAAACTATTGTTTTCAAGAAGAATGCATGCAGGTTAATATCTGTAATTTGTGGGCAAAACGTTCTATAGCTGTTAAAAAATTTGAATTCACTTGAATTCAAGTAAAGTAATAGAAACAGTTTCACCATTTTGAAGGACATATGACAAAACTGAATACTTGGATTATCTCTTTATTTTAGAGCTTATCCTTTCTCACTCACTAACACTTCATATTCCTGGACTCCCTGTTCTAACTGCCACTTGAAGATTCATAATTCTTTAAAGTAGCTACTTATGCCAGAATCTTTATAAAGCAATTGCAATGAATTTGTTAGAGGTAAGAGGAAAAGCAAAATGTAATATTCTGTCTTTCATCTATTTTGCCAAATAGACCTTCTTCTTTTTCTTCATGACTGGAGAAATTGTAATTGCAGCATGTGAATAATATTTCAGATGGGTTCTACTAAATAAGTTAAATGTATGTATTAAATATGAATCAATAGTGATAAACATTCTAGTCTAGTTTGTTAAATATATTCTGTACCTCTGGAATCAGTGCCATATGGCATGACACAGTGGTTGTACACAAGCTGTCTATTGGGAATGATCCTTGGCCCCACATTAATTAGCATCACAAGCACTGGTAAAGAAGCACTTTCTTTCCTAGGATTCTTCAGCCAACTTTTCAGTATAGACAAGGGAGATTCAGTGCTAGTATTTGTTCACTAACAATGTTTCACTTATTGGAGTAGCTATGTACTTACTTATGTCTATAATGTGGACAAGTGTCACCACAAATGGTACCAGCCTTCTTGGGTTTTGTTTGGTTGTTGTTGTTGTTGGTTGGTTGGTTTTTTGTTTTGGGTTGGTTTTTCTTGGGTTTTTGTTTGTTTGTTTTTATTTTTTGTTTGTTTGTTTTGTTTTATGGGTTTTTTTGTTTTTTAGTTGTTTTTTTGGTTTTGGGGTTGGGTTTTTTTTTGGTTTTTTTTGGTTTTTTTTACAGCTGCTTTCACAGGATCTCTCTTATCTAATTTTAATTTCACAAAACACTCTTTTCATTTGGGTCTGGATTAATCTTGAGGAATTCTATTATTTAACTTGTTAATCCTCAGGTAGAAAGAATATGTCTAACAGTCAGTGAGGTAGAACACTGTTGAAACAAGATGTCTATACTCTTTAGCTGTGGGTTTCTTTGTTTGTTGTGTTTTATTGATGAATAAAAATCTCTTTTTAAACATAGGTGGCATTTTTAATTAATGACAATTAATGGAACATTCCATTTCAAGTATTATCTCTCAGATCAAGTGTAATATATCTTTGGAAGTAAATCTTATGGGGAATAAATAATTCTTTACTTTGTACAATAGATTTCCAGCTCTAATAAATAAAGTGTAATCTGTCCATGAAATTGATCAGTAGTTCTATCCCAAGGCAATGGTTAGAAGCTTGCAAGTAATTTTTCAGATACTCTTAGAATACCTTAAAGTTATATTTCTTCCAAGAGATGGACCTTAAGTATGTGTAACTGCTTGCATTAACTTTAAATACAATGGATTGTATCTTCTGAGATTTCTCATCTGTGTGCCTCTGTGTAAGACAATCTTTGCATCAGTAATAAAGAACAAATGTATATCAATGGCTAGCACAATATATTATTTTTCAAAAGTTTCTTTTAGAGTAGGTAATTATTTATATCTATGTATGTTTATAAAAGTAAATATATGCTTTTGTCTTAAAAAATCTTTATGCATTTTTTCAAATTAGTTTATTTTGTTAGTGGCATTTGAGATGAACCTGGTACTTTCAAGACATTTCATATGGATGGCATGCTGGTATTTTCTCCACAGAAAAAATAGAACTGCTTTTAATTGCTGGTCCTCACCTACAAAGGTTGCACTGGTCTGTCATCTCAAAAGAAGCATTTCTAAATTTTGTTAATAGATCTAACTGGACATTTAGATAGGAAGAACTGTCTGTGACTCAAGTGTAGCCATATAGATTGTTAAATGGGTCACTCCTGCTTCTCACTGGAATGAGTATAAATCCTCACTGTACCACAAGATCTGCAAGTGGAGGGATGAAGATCCAGTGCTTGAAATATTTACTGTAATTTTAACTTCTTTGCTGGTTGTCTCCAGTCACTTTAGGACACATGAGATAACTGTAAGTTATGTTTCACTTTATATCAGAAACCAGCAGTTCAAATCAATTTCTTGTTTTTGTATAAGCATCGACAAGACATTTCAGGTACAGTGTGTATTTACACACTTTATATTGCTTGCTTTTCCGTGAGAAAGTACAGGAGATTTATTTAATTTAAAGAAGAAATTAGCTTTTTAAGTTCATCTTGAGAAAACAAACCAACAAACAAAACCGCAGAAGGCTATTTTTGCACTTTGTTACTTTCAAGGTTTTACAATAAGAAAAAAATGATTTTTTACCCCCTAGACAAGAGTTTGTACTTGTCCTGTATTAGTGAATAGCCAAAAAGGCATTGTTAAAAATTGTAGGATTTGAAAAAGTACATAGGTTGATATTGTTGAAAGTTTTCAGTAAAGTAACATGGTAAATAAGAACATCTGTACAATTAGTTTGGAAATAGACTCACATATCTTTTTGAAAACTTATCAGACTTTGTTAAATCCTGTAGTAAACCAAAATTGCTGCAAGCTTAGAACCTGAGATAAAAGGTGACAGATTGACTTCAATATCTCATTTTTGCTGTTGATATATCCAGATACAAGAGAACAGAGTAGGCTGTAAGGATTTACCTTCAATGGGGATTTCAGAACTTATACTTCTGTTGGCCTTTGTAAATAATTCAGAAAACAATCTGAGTTTACCAAACCTCAGAAGATAAAGTTGCATATAAATATTAATTTCTTTCAAGGTGAGCTCACAAAACTGAAAAGGCAAAAGACTGTAAAACACCTTAAGGGGGACAGAATAATTAAGATTTCACTGAACTGTATAACCAAGGGGTATACACCTCTCAAAATAGATACATTAAGGTTTTGGAGAAACTATTGGCAATACACTGCTAACTTTGGAATTATTGTATAAATGAAAATCTTTCAAATACTTAGATTTGATGTCCAATTTCATGCTCTTATTTCTTCCAGGTGTACGATGGAAAAGACAGTTCTTCACGCTCTCTTGGAGTCTTCACCAAAAATGACATGATGGGAGTTATTCTAAATAGCACCTCTAACCATATGTGGATAGAGTTTAATACCAATGGATCTGACACTGACCAAGGATTTCAGCTGATTTATACAAGTTAGTAGCTCATAAATATGATCTGATTGATTGCTATGTGGGGAAATGTGTATTTCTCAGCTGTGGTCATTTCTTTTGGAATGTTGGAAGTAATTTCCTAGAATGTACTGTGGTTAAGAGATTGAGCTTTACTTGTCTACATGAATGGATAGATGTTAGTAATTTAAAAACATTGTTGAAAGCAAATTTGTAAGTTTTTAAACTTAGAAAGCATGATTATTTTTAAGACTTAGTAGTGGGATTGTGACATATGTGGGTTGAATATATTAGTCATTAAACTGTAGCAGAAAATGTGCAGAAAGACAGTGTTTTTAAATGGAAAGTTCAATCTTTGCAGTCAACTTAGACAAGAAAAGAGAAAAAAGAAAAGAAAAAGAAAAGANAAGAAAAGAAAAGAAAAGAAAAGAAAAGAAAAGAAAAGAAAAGAAAAGAAAAGAAAAGAAAAGAAAAGAAAAGAAAAGAAAAGAAAAGAAAAGAAAAGAAAAGAAAAGAAAAGAAAAGAAAAGAAAAGAAAAGAAAAGAAAAGAAAAGAAAAGAAAAGAAAAGAAAAGAAAAGAAAAGAAAAGAAAAGAAAAGAAAAGAAAAGAAAAGAAAAGAAAAGAAAAGAAAAGAAAAGAAAAGAAAAGAAAAGAAAAGAAGTGCACCTGGGTATACACTCTTAATCTGGCCTGACTGCTAGTCAGGATCAGGGTGGAGTATACTGGAAGGAGACTGGAATGAACAAGTTTTGACAAACAATGCACTTGTCCCGCAGACTGTATGCCATTAATTGAATTAATTTTGCTGGCAAAACAATGAGTTTTTTGTGGGGAATATCTTTGGGGATAACTAGTTTGTTTCCAAGACACATGAAGAGATATTGTGTCCAGGTTTCAAAGAATCTCCAAGTTCCATTTACTTTCAATTTATTATCTTTTACATTACTTTCCATGGGTTGCTGTTGAATCTTGCAGAGCAGAGCACTACAACATAGTGTGGCAGAGAAATGGAATCATTGCTCATTACATCTGATATTTTCCCTTTGGTTTCGAGCAAGCTGTGGAATAACCTTTTAGATGGTTTTTCTTATAGAATCACTGAAGAATGACTAGGGAAATCTACTCTAATTTGCATAGAGAAACTGTAGAAATTTTCCTTTGAAAGAAAAGGAACCAAACACCTGTTTTAAAAACAATCTTATTTTAAGGGCTCTGACTTCAAGGGTCTCAAAGCAGTTCCTTTCAAATCCTCCTTCAGTGATCAGTTCTTCCTACTGTTTACAAGTGTAATTTTACTTAAAATTAGAATTTTGTCTAATTTCTGCATCCAATTGCTTAATTTTGTTGTACTTTATTTGAAGATTTACTCCCCTGCACGTATTTTTCTGTGTAAGACAAGATACAATAATTCATGTCTTAAGGCTTTTTTTCCTGACTCTTTGATTTGTATTGAATCTGTTTTCTATTCTTCCAAGTATTTTTACATTTTCTGAAGTGTGTAGTCAGAATTTGACATAGTCATCTAACTAATTTTAATACCAGGTAGAGAGGCAGAACTTATTTTCCTATGTCTGCATAACATTTTACTTTTTTTTTTAATTTTGGTTGTCAAGTATCTAATTTATTTTATCATATGTAATCATTTTGCAGCCATTCATATTGAAAAGCTTATCTGTAATGACTTTTCTTCCTACTTTCTCTCACATGAGACAGTCCCCAGTTGTAAATACAAACTAATTCTTTACTTCTCACATGTAATAAATTTTCAATATAATAAATTTTGAGACAGTGACCATCTAACCAGATGATTTTCTCCAACTGTAACTGTTGTTTCCAAACCCTTCAGTGTGGGACTTTTCACCACTCATAAATTAATACAAGCAGAAGATATATTCCTTTGCAGTGCTCTGAAAACTGGCTGCAGAGCTGACTTACATACCTTTTATGAAAGAGTCCTATCCTAGGAATATCTTAGAGATTAGATATACCAGAAATTTATACTCATTATTTGATGGATTTGGAATTTTGTGGTGCAGTTACGATTCAGTTACTAAACAATTATGTCCATTTTTCATTTGGTAAATACATGAAACACAAATTATATTTATCTTTTTGGATTAATAAAGCTAAAGTTTACAGTGGAATTCACTGAAAGATTACTCTGAAGTTTATTTATTCTCTTTTCAGATTGAACTATAGTGCCAGATACATTAAAATTACTAAAACAAATCAAAAAAGTGCTAAAATACATCCTCACTGAAGGAAATGAGAAATATATGCTGGAGTGAATGGAATAATTAATATCATAAGACAGAGACAAGAGAAGTGATGGTCTAATAAATCAGGTTAATTAATTCAGGTTACTTCCTATCTGCTTGCTGAGTTCTTGCTGCCCACAAGGCATCATCAACTGCCCTTAATTGTTGGTCTTCGTAGTACTTTTCTTCCTATTAATGCTATTGAAATTAAGAAGTAACATTGCAGGGTGTTATTAAAAAGACTAATGTAAAAGTCTGCTATTTCCTTCATGTGCAACTACTTTTCCGTCCTTTTTGATAGCGTGAATTCTGAAGGTTATATTAAATTTAGAAATACAATAGAATAAAAATCTAATGATCCATAAGAACAAAAATGTGGATAAAGAAACTTGTGTCTCTGTTTTCAGAATCTCATTACTGACATAGTAAAACAGAATTTTATAAACTCAGAATCCGAGATGTTTGTATAAATTGTAGAAAGTGGAATATAAGCAGATATTAAAAGGAAATCTATAAAGGATTCAAGTTCTAAATGAAATCTGATGAAATTTCTGATGAAATCTGTAGAGCAAATTGCTTCAGGTAACACTGAATGGAAGCTGACAATTATAGTTATCTTATTCTTTGATCTATAACTACAAGATGCTTTTAGGAAAATGGATTTATCCTGATAGGTAGAGGTAATTTTTTACTAGAAAAGACCATGAAAACATCTGTATTCTTTCTCAAGTTAACTGCTTTGAGAAGAATAAGAAATATTTTAAGTGAAAACTAAACTTACAATGATTTTATTTAAGGAAACTACTTTAGAAAAATGGAGAATATTTTAGCCTGAAATTTGCGGTATAAGTATATATGGAGTAAGAGTCATTGAAATAGTTATTTGAGCAATAGCTGAATATGACTCTACCAGAGGAGAAGAAAAATGAGGAACAAAGAAGGAAACTTGTTGACTTTGTGTATAACAAGTTTATATAAAGCCATTTCCTTATAGTATGTTAGGAAGAATAAGGTAAATTGTCCACTTCCAGCATCTCAGACTGCTGTCTGAGGGAATGACTGTGAACATTTATATCTCAGTGCTGAGGAAATGACAACATATGCTTGAGGACTTTAATTCCCTATGAATAGAGGACATCACTAGTGATCAGCATGTAAAAATTTAAGTGTATGCTTGTCGTAGCCACAAATGACTCTTGTGACAGCTATTTTTTCTTTTCTTTTAGAAAATGTCTGTTATTCTTTCATCATTGCTGTTTTCTAATTCAGGGGATCTTTTTTCCTTCTGTCTGATTAGAACTTTTCTCCCTGAGATACCTCTAATTTTTATGGGGAAGATAATGTTAGATACAGGGATTCCCACAGCTATTCCTGTTCACAGCTCAGTTATAAGATTTGGCCATTCTGGTATAAAGATGCCAGTGTTTTGTGTTGTCATGTCAGTGGCAGTTAATGTTAAATTGACAGTCAGATACAACCAAAATCTTATTGATGCCACACAGTGACAGGCGGAAAAAGCAAAACACAGCTGACTGGTAAAAGTAACAGACTGCAACTTTAAATAAGGAGCAACTCAGTACAGCTTCTGAATAACAAAGAGGCAGTCTCCCTGTCATGCCTAACCACTCCCTATCACAGTCCTGACACAAGAGGAAATTTAACAGTGGTTGTTTTCACTCATCATGAACTGAACTTACTCTGACTTGTGTCACTAGTTCTTTGCTCCTGTTTAATCCTTCATTGAACCTAGTCTCACTTTTCTTAGCTTTTGGAAAAACAAAAAGTAATACCTGCACACTTTATCATGCATGCCATATACAAATGTTTTGTGACCCTCTGAGTACAGCCTAATGCAGCTACTGTATGATTTATATGGTCTTGTACAGATCACAGATCACTCAACACTGTACTGTACTTGCACAGTTTTCTCAGTAAAGTTCCCAAACATTTGAGAAGAAAACAGTCTTTCCCTTCTCCGTGCCAGCTAGAAATCTCAAAACTCATTTATTTTCATGGTGCTTGATGGTGGATGCTTATATTCATGATGTGCAAGGAACTTTCCATTGTGTAGAATTGCTCCTTGGACTCTTCTCAGACCTGAGGGTTTTTAGCATGTGCTTTGCACTGGTAGTTGTTTGTCTGAAATAGCATTAAGTTGCTGTTGGACCTCATCTAGACATCTTTTTTAGGAGCAGCTAGATAAGCTGCACTGTCTCTATGGCAATTTCATGATTCCCCAGTCCTATGCAGTAAATAATAGAAGCAAAAGCTTCACTTATCTGCAGATTAAACCTTAGAATATATTGTAGTAAGTGAGTGGAAGGGTCCATCCAGAAACACTGACAGATGTTACCTGTAGGAACATGCCTGGCTGCACTGGCCCACTCAGTACTATGTCCTGCCTCTCAACAGACTCTTCTGTATTTCAGAACCATGAAGAACCAGTTACAAACTTTTTAAACTCTGAAAATGATTCAGGAATTTGTGGTATGCTCTGTAGCTAGATTTTATATTTCTCAAGGCCTGTCACTAACCTGTCCCTGATTTGCTGCTATAGATTAAAAATGAGATTCCATGTTAGTTCCTCAACAATTGTTTTTTTATTTCTATCCTCCACTTCTCCTACACTTCTGTGCTAAGATGAAAATGAAGGATGGAAAAAAAAATCTCACTAAGGATTTGCTTTTGGAAAATGAATGTTGTATAGGCACAAATCATAATGTAATAAGAACGTCCTCAAATTTGGAATCCATGATAATGCTTTCTTTCTCTGAAATCAGAATTCTCCATGGCTGTCATTTCTTTCAGAACAGTTCAGGCCCCTGAGCTGTGCTCCGCTCCACAGAACTAACCACAGATTTAGGATTGTGCATGGATAGAACTTTGTCTTTAATGAGGTTTAATATTTTCATTTGCATTTATCATCCTTTATATTTAGCACAGTTAGTAGTTTTACAACATTCTCTTCATTGGTCTGAAGATATATTTTTCAGTTTAAGGAAAGAAATTTTTAAATACATTTCTCCGATGTGATGCACTGGTTTAGCATTCATGGTTTTCTGTAACTGCTAAAGATTTAGTTCTAATTTTCAGTTTAAGTTCTGTGTCGTAATCATTCTTTAACCTTACTGCTTTCAAGGGATAGTGAAAGTTAGTGCATGGAAGGTGAAACTGAATTAGCATGGTCTAAATTTGTATAAATTGTTGAAACTATTAATAATAGTTAATTTAAGAGAATCTTGAACTTTCATTTAGTTCATTACCTATTCCACTGTAATTGAAAATGTTAGAATGTCAGTGAAAACAATGTTCTGAAACTGCAGACTCAGACAATTATTCTAGCACACAATCAGTCTCAAATCCAGGAATAAAGTGGCTTTGCCTCAGGGTGTATACTATCAGTTCAGCAGAACAATCCAGTAATGAAAAGAAGCTCTTCTAATTTCCTTTCCATAACTAGTCTATATATAAGATCTGTTCCAATCAGAATCTTCACACACTGCAGTAAAAATGTAAGACAAAACTAAATGAAAATACACCAAAGACGAAAATTATTAAATGAGTACATCTTACCCGATACATGTATGACATAGTCACAGGTCCTATTAAGAGCAGCACCATTATGTGACTAACCCCAAATGAATGTAAGCTGTATTGCATGTATAGAAAAAGCTTTTCTAAAAGAAAGTCAAAGTTGCAAACTTGAGAAAAAAAAATTAATGAATGTCAAAAGAAAAGTTTGTTAGAAATATTGATTTCACTTATATACAAGAAATATGATATCCTGATTAATAAGATGATGACATAATCTCTTCCCTTCTTCCTCCCCCAGAAAATTAAATTACCTTCTACTTCCAAAATACTCAACATTTACATGGTCTTCCCTCTCCCCCAGATCCTCAAAACTTTGTATAAACATAAAATAATTGGTCTTATAACAGTTTTTTATAATTGTGGTTGATTTTCACTTTTAATTTAAAGATGCCTGTGAAACTGCTATTCTGGTAAACAGAGTAGGTGACAAATAATTTTTTATCTCTAAGGCAGAAACAATGAAAACTGTTTTGTTAGGTGACTATAAATACTGTATTAATCTTCTATTTGAAAAATTATGTTAACCCATGCTTTGTAGATGGAGATGCTGGCATGGTGATGTTTTGCATTTTTGCTAGGATGCAAATGTAAGAAAGGAACATTGCCAGACAGGCTGTCCGAGAAATAGAGCGAGTATGTGGAGCGGAGAACTGAGACTACATTGGAAAAAAGAAGGGTGCAAAAATGAAACTGAGAAGAGGAAGAAACACAAGAAATATAACAGTAGTAGCATGCTGTGTTAGAAGTACAGGCTGAATAGTCCATGATTATTAAATTGTGTTCTTCAAAAAATACTTGGAGTGAAAACCATGATTTTGTTTGAATTGAAATATGTATATTGCTAACATACATAAGCAAAATGAATAGTTTTAAAAAAAAAAGTTCTCTGAAAATTTAAAAAGAAAAGTATTTAATTTCCAAATTTATAATTTATAATAAATTATTGTCTTTAAGTCATTGAATTATCCCTCTGGGAAGAGGTTATAAAGAAGGAAGATGTTAACTCTTTCTCGTTTTAGTTAGGGAAAAAAACCCAGTTTGATAAATAGGTGGTATCAAACATGTGGAAAAGGTAATTTGTTAAAGATTATTGTGATTTGGTTCTGAAAATAACCAGTTGAAGGTCTCTTGACTTTTTTCTGCTTATGGTTCAGAGATTCTGATCTTCTTAAAACCACTGGGTTTTCCCAGTGTTGTAATTCACATCTATTACAAAGAAAAGGGCTGCTTTTTAAAATCTCTTGTTATAAAATTTAATATGCAGTTATGCTTTGCAGGTGAGAAAGACAGCGGATAGCAGAGATCACTGTAGGTGTCCATATGCATATGATGTGTTACATTTATATTAAAATTCTATCTTTAGAGTATGAAAGTAAGATTTGTCAGTGATGCCAATTCAGGTAGGCTTCTTAAGCATATTTTTTTTTCATCTGCTGATGTATTCATCATAGCTAAAAAATGTGATTGAAATTTGCAAGCAGATTCCAGCTAAATTCATGATCTCAGGGCTAAAGATTATATTGCTTTAATATTAAAGAAGTGATCATATGTATAGTGTTATTACTGAGACTTTAGTGGGAACAGTTTCTATGAATTTGTCAATGCAGTGGTTTGTATGACAGAACTTCTTTACCTTCTTTGTCACCTCAACCTAAAGTTTTTTCTGTCATATTTTAAAAAGAATCTATTTCTATGAAGCCATTATAGACATTGTCATTATATGTATGTGCAGCTGGATTTAATGAGTTTTAGCTGGGATTTGTTCCAAAAGTTTGCTCATTTCCTCTGTTTTTCACAAAATGACTCCTGTTTATTTGCAGTGAATCATTTCCTCTTTTCCAAGTTTTAGATGAGTAGACACTAGAGTTACTGTTAATTTATTCCCACTGCTACAATTACTAGAATTTTCCCATGAGCAAGAATTCCTGCCTGAAAACTTAGAACACTTGAACAGAACTGCCAATATCCTATTGTTCTTTACCCTGGCGTTATTGCCTACACTGGCCTCATGTTAAAAGAAAAATTATTATTTCCCATTTACAATTATTGCCTCAACCCTTTCTGTTTGGAAAGGGAGGCTACTAAGCAGTTTCCTAAGTCAGGTAGATGATCAGCACCTAGAAACTTAGGATGATGGAGTAATCCTTCTTGCAATCTCCTTTCTGCAACTCAAATGTAAGATCTGTTAGGTGTGTCATTGTTATTTGCTGTTTATGAAAGTATTAACTCAGTCTAATTATAAAATCTAAGCTACACAAATATGAATATATAATTCTGTTCCTTATTTCTAACACTCTTGTGCAAAAGTACAATCTTACATAACATATAATAGATATATACTCTAAAAGTATAGTATATAACAATATATTATATAGTAATATATAATATAGTATATAATGCTAGACATTTCAGATAATTTGTGGGAGCCCCTGAGATCAAAGTTTGATCTTAACTTTCTTCTGACTGATTTTTTTTTCCCTTTCTAAAAAAATGAATTTTTAAGAAAAATCTAGAATCACTTAGTAAAGATTTTAACAGTTTAAATGAAGAATGTGAGTTTTTCTCCATTCTTTCTATTATATTAAGGAACTGTTTACATTTCAACAAATTAAGATCAGTGCCCTGAAACCTAGTTATATTTTATAACTGAAGGTTAGCAACAAATAGGAAACAGATCTTTTCGGTCAGCTAAACTATGTTTCTATTTAAAATATTAACAAAGTGTTTCAGAATAAAATTAAAATTATTCCTTCAAACGTTTATGCACATTAAAATCACCCTGCCAAAACTATGTGTACATAATGTATGAATTAGGGATGCATGTAAAGAGAAGACTATTTGGAACAAAGATAGTTAAAAATGAATGCTATAAACCTACTTATTTCTAGTCCTTCTGCTTCCATGAAGTTTCTAGATGGGAAGAGTTGCTTGAAACAGCATGATGAAAGGTAGACAAGGTTTATAAGAAACATCTTATTATTCAGTTCTTCACCACAGTGTATTCAGAAATTGATTTTCAGAAGTTCTGGATACAATACCACTAGCCAGAATAAAGGTGATATGTGCACGTGGTTCACCTATCAGTGTGTGAATGAATCAACACAGTTGGAGATGAAGGGGTTCTTTCAACTTTCAGTCCTGTGCTTTTTATAAGATTGTACAATGATTTTTCCATTTTTAATCCAGCCTTTACATTCATGGTGGCTTCATTTCTCTGAGGATGAGTATTTTAGAAAAGACTGAGGAAATGAATGAATTTGCAAACGCTTAAGTGTTTGGTATGGATAAAGTCAAAGTATCTTGCACTGTATAACACAGGAAAAAAGAAGTTTGTGTTCATGTTATTTCTTCTCCTTTTCTTTCCCCTCTCCCCTAAAAAGGATAAGACTAGTCTCTTCTAACAAGCCACCAGCAGAATATTTTAAAGTAGTGGCTGTATCAGTCATGTCCCCACTGATTATAAAAGAGGGTGTAGACATGGAGATCCCAAAGATATCTTTCCATAGATACTTGAAGTTAGAGTTCTTAAACTCACACATGAAATTTCACCTTTAAACCCTGCTTCTTACATGGAGTATAAATTGTGATTAATTATTCACTTGCTTGCTGATTGCAAAACTTATTTGTATGCTTTCTACATATGCACAGCCGTTATCTTGCTGCAGGCACATATATTTGCATACCTGTCTCTTTTAAGTATTGTTATTTATGTATTGTCTTTCAATAAAATAATAAAAAACCTGTCTTCTACTACTTGTCTACAGATACTTAACTTGCTTCTTAAATTTAAAATTTTTTATTTGTATATGGGGACATTGTAGCTGAGAAAGAGAGAACAAAATTTTTGAATGGGGTACATAGACACAAAGAACCTGGTTTGAAATTGGTGGAGAAAGGCCTTAGAACTATTTTTAATATATTTATAACAGAAGAAAATTACAGAAAAGAATTCTTTTCCTTTTACGTTCAAAAGACCTGTCACTGACAACATGCCCTAACATCTCTATTTTACATATTTTGCAGGTTTACATGGATTTTTTTACATGTTGCTCATATTGAGAAGAATTGCTGAAATTCCTATTAGAAAGTATTATCCACTGAATGACTGTCTCATCCATATAGTGAAAACTAATTGACAATTGATTGCAAAGCTTTTGAGAAATTAAGTCTATTTCTCAGTTTCCAAAGGTACACAGCAGTAGTTTCTGATACCTTACTATAGCCACATTATCCAAACACACTTCTTTCTATAGATTTTTCTATCATTATAATTGGGTAGAGATTTTGTAATTGGTCATATTTCCAGTATATGTTTTTTTCCTACAGCTGTACGTTGCAGGACAGAGTTGCAGATAAATGGTTCCAAGATAGAATGAAAATGCCAAGAACTCTTATTTTGAATTGCATAGATTTAATTACATAGATTATGTTATGGATGTTTAGGATGCAACAACTGCAGACTGAGTATTTGTTGACATTTACATGCATTTAGAAGTCCATTATATACTCTGAACATTAACTCGAGTACCATTTCATACTTTTAAATACTTTTAATAGTTCAAAAAGATTCTGTATTAAACATATAGACTACATTTATGAGCTTAGAGTTACTGATGTTTCCAATGTTTTCATGGTACTTTTATTTTATAATAAAACTTGTTAATATTTCCTTGTATACACTGAAATAGGATTTTTATATGCATTTATCCCTCTTCTTTTGAAGTCATACTGAAATCTTTTATTGCATCACTTTCTGAAGCTGAAGATAGGTTGTACATTATTTGTGCGTTCTGTCTTCCATGGTAAGCAGAAAAGACCGTGCCTTTTCACAATGGGCATGAGCAGAGCCCACCCAGTCTATACTGACATTATAGTAAGTAATATGATTATTACAGATTATTAAAGAGTATTTGGGGTCCCTTTCATGTTTAATATATAAGCTGCGAAACCCTTTTTGCATTCAAAATAATTAACCCCTCATGGTTTGCGTAGTCATATTTTCTTAGCAATTAATGCTATTTTTGTTGTAATAGTATTTCCTCATCTTTAACAAACAGTAATATTGTCAGGGAATTATATGAGTATAAACTTATTAATCCAAGCCAAGATTACTGATCCTGTTGATCTATACCTACATGCTATAGTTTTTATGTTTTAAGAACCTGTTCCTTTTTAGATTAGACATCTAAAGTTTTGAAATAACCCAGCTGGCATTTCTTTTGAAATGTCTTTACAATTTTGTCTGGAGGCTTTCTATTTAGACTTCTTACTACAAAGTAGCAGAGTACACAGAAGTTACAGCACAGGTTCATGCTTTTGAATTTAAAAAAGAAATTCTTATTTGGCAGCTGCAGCATTCTGGGATTATATCTGAAGCCAAGGTTCCATGGTTTTAAAAGTGAATTGATGTGGCATCAGGATGCCCAGTGTGTAAATCAGATCTGAATCTCGCACAAACACATGATTGAATTCCTGTAAAATTAACGAGTGCATACGGAAGAAAACTTGTAAGCCTTTTGTGCTTTAATGGCAGTTTTATATATGATTAGGCATAAAGTCAGAATGGCATTGACAAATAATAATGAATTGCACATAGCTGTAAATAAAGCTAAAATGTCAAAAATAGTTGAACGAATTTGCACCATGGGACCACAATATTAAGGGCTATGATATTACATTAATTTTATTGTCAGTTCAAGTATTTCCTCTTTTTTAGAACTGTTATCTTCCATTTCCAGAAGTGCAGTTTTAATTGCCATAGTATATTTTTTTTTGCAAAACATGAACAAGATTTACTCAGTCAGAAAGGAAAAAATTTTAAAAAGGAAGAAATAAAGCCCTACAGCCTAATTTCTTGTCTTACATTCTGATCCCTAGAAAGTGTGCTTATATGCTCAACTAAATCAGTAGTTATAATAATAATGTAACATGCATCAACATACCTTTGTGTAGGAAGTAAAATTTGGATAAGTACCGTGGCTCACAATACAGTTTCTTTGTTGCTTTTGTCCATTCATAGAACTTCTAGTGTTGAACTCAAGGTCAGAGTTTCAAATTAAGGATCAAGTACCTAAAGGTTGGTAATGCACCTTTTAGGTGCTTACTTTTTCATGTGTCTGGCTTTAGGAGAGTGATTGTTTCAAAATACTTTAGGACTTCTAGTAGGAAATTACTTTGTTTAGATTACTTATTTTTCATATAGCCACTGTAGGTTTACATGCAGTGTAAATGCACAGGTATATATAGTAAGTAAACTATATTCTTCCTTTCAAAGTCAGTGAAAGGAACATTTGTAGATACCTCAGGATGTTGTCAACTTCGTTTATAAGTACAGTCTGCAATACAGAATCCCTGATAATTTCCCTTGGAGACACAAAATGAGCACTCTCTTTGTATTGATGACTGGCTTTGGATGATACAAACTTGAAGCTGAACTGAGAGTTGAGCTTCATGGATACACATAGCATATTCCACCCACTAATGGCCACAAAAGCTAGTCCAAGGTAAAAACACTTGAGTGCAGATAGTATGGACATCATATTCTCAGCTTCATTGTTTCTATGCCCAGATTTGCTTTTATTATACTGTGCTGCTTACTAATGTAGCTAGTACCACAGTGCCCATCATAATTAAACTGAGTTGAAAGAAGTTGTAATTAATAGTCTGAATATATTTACAGACATGATGATTTTTACTCTGACAACTGGAATTTCTACAGTCCTGATTATTTACATCAAATGTGACAGAATAAATCACATTGGATAGTTCCAGGATTACAGCCAATTGTCAAGATGTATTCTGGATGGTTTGGTTTTAATTTAATAGGCTTTTATGCATTAATTGTTGTGACAATCGTATAATGAAACTCAAGAATAAGATAATTGGCAGCAATTTGGCAATACAATAATCTTTCTTAGCAGTAAGAATCTTGGCAGAATTTCTCTGATGCTGGCTGGTTGCAATATCAGGTAAACCCAAGTACTGTGATTGTGTGGAACTCATGACCGTATTCCCCCCCTTGTAAAAGTTCATGGCATCTACTTTAAAGCTCTGTAGCAACATTTCTACAATGATATTTCACAACAATATGATCCTTTATGATAAATTACTCCAGATTTACAAGAGCATCAGGGAAAAAGGGAATGAAAAGTTCTGGGTTTTGTGGATGAGAGGAAGGGGAAGAAATTGGGAAAGAAGAGCACAGGGCAAGACACTGCTGTGTTTGCACATGATGAACAGCACCTACATGCATGTGGAATACCCCAATTTTTAATGGGCCTACTGATAAACAATAGCAGTCTTGCTGGTGGAAAAATGTAGTGAACATAGGGCTGCAAATTATGTACTGTCATTCTTATGTTTTTTTCTAGAGTATTCAAAGTGCAATTTTGAAAATTTGGCATAAATGCCAGCAATTATTTTGTTGGGTGTTTTTGAAGGGATTATTCTTGAAATACAAAAAGCAATAATACTCTTTATTTTGCCTCACTGAATGTTTGCATCTATTTTTTTTTTCCCCTTGGCATACTATTGTGCAAACAAAACTCAAAATTAAGAGTACTGCTGGACTCTTTGTGAATTATCAATACCTAAAATTTAAAATCAAGGTGGTCTTTTTTGATAGAAATGTCTGAATAATCTAAATAAACCAGCAAATACTGAAGGATTTATTGTGTCAAGGATATTTAAATTTAGGTTTTATATTTTTGCTTCCAGTTAGATATTTTTATTTGCATATTATTTTTTAATTTATTGTTTGTTAAATAGGAAATTAAATTCTGGTACTTAACACAGTGACTTGTTATGTTCTTTACGATCATCCTATCTAACACTTTACCCCAAATAAATATTTGATTTGGGTTTATAATGAACTGAAAGAAAAATTTTAACTCTCCTCTTGCTCCCACAGAGTCATAAAAATCTTAAAAATAAGATTTAACAAAGATTTTAAAAATCAGCATATTTCTGGAAGGGGCTTCATATTCTTTGACATATGTACAGGCTGAGAAATTCCTGTATGGGCCACTGGGTACTCAGTGTGTTTCTAACAAGGTTGTGTTTTGCTATTTATAATTTTCAGAGGTAGTTTGTTGTTTACAGATACAAAAATGCAGTGCAGTGAGTATCTGTAGAGTGTGAGGCTCTTGAAGAAGTAGGCAATTCACCTTGGGACAGACAGGTAAAAAATTATGCCTACAGACAAAAAAAAAAAGTTGGAGAACATGTAGGAATCTACAAAGCAAAGAAGGTGAAATACTTTTATGTTTGTGGATACTTAAAGATATAATTTGTAAGATGTTTTCTCTGTTTTCTGGCTTCTTGGCTTTAGAGAGAGATGAAAGAGTCCTTAATTCATTGCAAAAAGGTGTTTATTGCAAGGTAGCATGATCAGTCTCTCAAGGGTGAAAAATAACAGTTCG
>WEKY01063499.1:0-64541 GCA_013390045.1 Picathartes gymnocephalus
AACTCCACCCCAGCCAAAACCAGTACAACATACCATGTAGATCCTTCTATGTCTGAGTGGAGATAACGATGAAATTACAGAGAAAATACCCTTAATTGCCAGATGATATATTTCATCAGTGGGAAAAACTAGTGCACAGATTTTGCCGTATCCAACCTCACAACAATTTTTTTTTCTGAAGAGATCTAAAACACAAAAGGAAGGAATCTGCAGGAGATTCCTGCAGAGAGATGCAGTGATAGAACAATTCAGTATTACCTGATCCTAGAGAGACATCAGAAACACATAAAGGAATAATTCCTCAGTGCTGTTTTTAAGCAATCCACTCAAATTTAAATGTTCTTTCCTCCATTTGCAGCTCCTCAAGCAGCTGCCAAGTTTACAAATATTTCTTCTAACTTGAGAACAGCTGTGGCCTATAATCACATATTTTACTTGAAACTCTGGGTTGTGGCCTACGTTAATGAAATAGAGCAAACTAAACCAAGAAAAACCAAAAAGGGGGAAAAGTCGGTCCAAAACACATGGTTAGATTCTCATTTGCCTGTCAAATTCAAATAAATCACTGGACTTTTCCTTCAGCATACAAAGCAGACAACAGAAAACAGATCATTCTAAGGTCAATTCCATTCATTTTATTTATTTTTTCTTTCAAACTGTTCTACATCTCACACAGAAGTGCCACTTTTCTAATCCTGGTATGAAATTAAAATTTCTAACCCTGTCACAAAATGTCAACGGAGATGTCATTGGGAGACCTGCAAAAAGTCTGCCAAGCAGAACCCCGTGTGTCACACGCTCAGCATGTTGGCAGCTGCACTAACTGGGGGGTCTAGAGCCAAAGTATGAGACAAAATAGCAAGATTTGAAGAGAAACAGAACAATTGGGCAAGATGAAATGGAAAAAGAAGTAAAATTGAACCGTGCAGAGGTGGCACTTCACCATTAACACCCCCCTCTCTCCTGTGTTAATTAACTTCACAGCATCCCTGTGAAATGAGAAGGGAGTTACAGCAACTGTAATATTGCTGCCACCTGATGAGGGTGATCAATCGGAGGTACAACAAAGCAGAGGACACACAAAAGGTCCCAGAGTCTGGGGCAAAGACAGAAACTCACTCCAGATTTCCTGTGACCTAGGTCAGTGCTTTAACCATAACTTTGTTATTTCTCCTGGCTCTTTGGCCTGCATCTAACTTGGCAGCTTGATGTTCACAAAGAATAAATGAGAAGGTGCTGGGTAGCTGTCCTACTGCTGATCCATGGTTACACACTGAATTGTTATCAGTGTTTGGTGAGTCACATGGAGGACAGAAGAGATGTCACAAGTTGAGTGGGGTTCAAATGTGTAAGAACACTTCCAAGAGACCTCATGGTCTGGAAGAAGACAATCTCTTTCTTTTCAGGGTTTCTCCATTCAAGGGAACCAACCAATGACATAATTAATTTTTATTGAAATACACTATAAATTTTGAGGTGGGTTTTTTTTTGTGAGTTTTTTTTCTTAGAGAGGCAGGGCAAAGACCAGGGTTTCATTAAAAGCCAGGGATGATCAGCAGATCAACTGAGAGGCAAAGCTGCAGTGGATATATGTCACCTAACTCCATTTTCAAAAGCTGCTGACCAGATAGGCAGCACAAATGACTGCCATTCTCCAGTGCCCAGATGCAGGATTCTATCAGGTTAATGATGCTAAAACCCTATTAATATCTTGGCAAATTTGACACCAAAGATGGCTTAATCTTCTGCTTCCATATAAAATAAGACATTCATCTAAACTTGGACTTTGCTACAGTAAAGAAGAAGAAAGAAATCAAGAAAATCTCTTCTGGGTCTCTGTATCGTATTCTGATTTAATAATCAGAATGGTAATGTGGACATGATACACAGGAGTCAGTAGAAGTCATAGGCTCCTGCAGGATTATCAGGAAATCCAGCCCAGTGCAAACAACTGGTTAAATGATAACTATTGGCATTTTTTGTGTTTCAAGTGTATGAAAGATTTTATTTAATCCATTACATAGAATTCAATGTCCCCAAAAGGTACTTTCCCAGGAGATATTCAGAGGATCATATTTTCAAGAGCTCTCTGGACCCTTGAATCTTATCATGTGTATCATGGACCCCACCATGAGACCAGAAGGGTCCTCCTGACCCTCCATGTTATGATCACAGTTGTTCTGGAGAGAGCAGATGCATAATTTTTCAGAGATTCCAACAGATATCTTTCTCTCAAGAAACCTGATACTCCAAATTTTAATAAAAATAGGTAAAGCAACAACTGGGTTGTAGCTAATTTGACACATGGTCACCTATAAGCTTGGTACTGCAGGAGAAAAGATGCATCAGAGCTCACTCATGTGGCACAACTCTACACTAATCAAGGTGAGTGTAGAGTTCAGAATAACATAGAAACATCCTAAAGATGTCAAAGACTGGTGCCTGGAATCCTGTCCACGAGCTTCACATTATCTGCTTCCCCACCAGGGCACTCCTTCACTCCCTAAGTAAGAGATTGCTGAAGGACTGGGGTGGTCAGACACCCCTGACAACTCCTGAACTGCTGCTTCACCTCCAGCCCAGGCTAAGCCAAGTGGAAAATGTAACCAAAGAAAGCACTTCTGTAGCAGAGAGCACAGGGAAGTACAAGAGGGAGCTCTTCTGTTTGAATACTCCTGTTCAGCAGCTAGAGTTCCTCAATCAATTGCTGAAACGTTCAAATTAAGAAACAGTCAAGAGTTTGCAGAGCTATTTATGATTGAACATAATGAATAGGAGGTAAAATATAATTGGAAACAGTTGGTACCATAATCCCACTGCACAGAGGAATAACCTGACAAATAAACTGGACTACAATGAGTTGGATTTGCAGAAGCAGGACTAATAGATCCCAAAAGTTCATCTTTTCTTTATTACATGGTTGGGACAAGAGGGTCTTCAATGAAAGATACATTTCTTAGAAACCTTAAAATATTAAAAACATAACTCTGCTCCAAAAACTTTTTTGCTCTGAAGCACAAGTTGATGCTACTTGCCAGCACCTGACACTGCTCAGGACCAGACAAACAGCTTTCCAAGTGCCAGAGGGAAGTGTTCATTGAAACAGACAAATATTCCAGTCATGTATCATGGCATTAATGAATTAAAGTCCTTACATGTATAAAAAGCACACAGAAAATTATTCCGGTCTTGTGGATGATTTGACACATACTAGTTGATACTTTTTCTTGCAAGCATAATCTATAAATTCCATTTGCTCTGCTTCTGGGAATTTTCTGATGTTTCAGATCTCCACATATCTCTCAAAAATTTCAGTAGGTCCAAGAAGAGCACTTTAGGGCAGAGGAGCAATGTGTCAGAGCACTCCAAACTCTGGTGTTGATCTGCTCTTAACCATCTTCTGCTACTGATATTCCACATCCACCCTTTAGACTATCTTCTGGTGCCTCCCTGAAATATGTGCAAAGTTTTTCCTCAGGATTAACTGCATCATCTAGTCCATGATTCCTCTCCTCCTTGAAAAGTACCTTCCTTTAAATCTCTCCCTGCTGGGTAAATTTGCCAAATCACTGATCGTTCTTCTCATTGCTCTTTGCAAGAGGAACATCTCTCCACACCTCTCTTTAAATGTCACGCCCAAACTGGATAGAACATCTGCCTAAAGTCTTATCACCACCTACTTATAACTTGCAGTGATGCACTGCAGTACATTGCCAAACACACCTGAGGCTGCTCAGTCAAGTCTTTGCCAAAGCTATAAATCTCTTTAATCCAGCCAGACACAGGGATGGAAATAGATGGTATTTAAGGTCTCTTCCAACCCAAACTATTACATGATTTTATGCTATTTCTTTACAAAGTGGTGCTGCTTCCTAGGTCTTTTTCATCTCAGAGGTTTTGACAAAGGTCATGATCCTTCTTCCCATTTTACTTGGACACTGAGGTACGGGAAGGGGAAAAGCTCTGGTCAAGATCTCCATTGGAACCAGTGACAAGGACAGAAATAAAAACAGTCTTCAGAGACCCAAACCTACTCCCAATACCAAATGTATCACACATCCTTGAAATAACAACCACTAAGGGTCCACACACTGTTTCAGCAGGAAAGCAAACATCTGTCATCAGAAAACCTCACATTTTCCTCATCTGGGACTTAGTACTGTGTGTACATTCATTCCTCAACAGGGTCTGAGACCCCAAACACCATCATCCTGTCAATGCTAGAGACAGAAGGACTTGTGGGCTTTGGGAGACACAAAATCTCAAGGTCGTGCATAAGAAAAAGGTGGGAGACCCAGAAGAGCAAATTATAGGTGTCCAGAGTTGCACTTGGGCAAGTTAAGAATAGCATAAAATCCAGTGCTGCCCTGTCTCAGCTGCCCTCACCCACACCTTCAGGGAAGGCATGAACCAGGCACCTGAACCCTCTCAGACATCACCAAGCCAAGAACAGCCCAAAACCAGCTTTGATCAGTGGAAAGAGGAAAACCTATCTCCTTAACTAGACAGATTAACCAGCAGGGAGAGGGGCAGGGAATGCTTAGGATACCTTTGATGGACCAGTGATAGCAACTTACTTTGTGTAAGTAAGCTCTCTGTGATTCATTAGGCTATGAGCTGCACTTCAGAGGGTGTGCTCCAGACTGCTGCAAAAGCTGTTTTATTTTCCACCTAACAGGCAGATAATCCATACCTATCCACTGCAACATCACTCTCAGGAGCATCCTGCATTCCAAGGAGATTTATCAAGTACAGAATCAAGACAATCTGTTTCCACCCTCATTCCCCCAATTTATTTTCAGAAGAAACATGAAGCTAGCAAATATCTCTCGCATACTTCCTTCCCCCACTGCCAGTTGATCTTGGCAGAGAAATTCTATAAAGAAACAAGTGCTGGAGGCTTTGCAAACTTCTGGCTGCCAGTAGATGTCATTGCATACCAGCAATGTACCTGCCAGTGAGGGGGCAATGCTGAAATGAAGTACATGTTTTCTAAGTTTATGTAAGGGGAAAAAAGAAAAAAAAGGAACCAAGTTACTAGCACTCTTACACTGCTGAGAATTAAGCCGTCACAATCACAAGTAAGTATGTGAGCTGTCTTTGAGTTGTTTATTGCAATCTGCAGCTGTTATTCTGGGTCACAGAAACCCACAGAATTTGTCTAAAACCCTCTAATTATGGTTAAGAAAAAGGACTCCATCAAACCATGGTTATTTAGCTCTGCAGAATCTGCTTTAACTACAGTTACGGGGACACAAAAATACTCAGCGTGCAGACCAAAATTGGCCACATACACAAGAGGATTCAGAACATACTGAGTAAGGCAGATGGTGACATTACTAGAACTCACCTCTTAATATGAGGATTCTGAGAAGAGATCACAGATATGAACAACTCCAGTGAACTGTATGATAGCCTTATGAAGTAGATGAGGTATTATTATACAGATATTTAAGTGCTGGACTGAGAAGTTAAGTGCTTTTAACCAGATGAAATCAATAGCTAAGAACAGTTCCTGAGAGAGATGATTCCCAGCACCAAAAAAACCCACCAAAACCAACAACAACAAAAAACAAAAACAAAACAGAAAAAAGAACCACACAACCCCAAAACATATACATATATATATAAAAGCCCTGCAGATTGTGCTTTCACTTTCCATTGCCAGGTCAGTTTTACTCACATTACTTTTTATTCTGCAATAAAATAAGAATACCTGAGCACTAAGAACATTAGAATGCAACTCTGAGGAGGCAATGTTTCCATAGCCACTGTCTCCAAGGAACATCAGTGACAGGACATTGGGGTTTTGTTTTGTCTTCAAATTTCAACTCAGTATTATCTCTAAACTTGGAGATGTTTTCCCATTTTGTTACTGTCAAGATGTGCTCACTGAAGGAGCCAGCACAGATGCTGATGCACCAAGGTTCCTGTGGCCTGCTTCTGCCTGCAGTCTCTCAGGGGAAACCCTTCAGCTCACCGGTCCTGGGTAAACTGGGTGGCATTTGTGAGTTCAGGGACTTGGTGACCCTATCTGAACACCACAGCAAACCAAACAAGGTCTGCAACCTCACTGGGGCATATTCCCTGCACTGGGCTCATGGTTTCAGCAACAAAAAGGACACACATATCTTTTAAAGCAATAACTAGTTTTATTTGGAAGTTGCAGGAATAAGGACTATTTCTTGGTTCATGTAAGCTCAGGCCCCACATCATTTAAGAGCTCAGAGAACACATCCTGCTATTAGAAGGTCAGCTGGTTGCTCCCCCTCCTTTGTAGTGAAGTTGTTTTCAAGCTTTCACCTCTGGCCCTTGGGTCTAAAATATCATTGCCAGTCTGAGCCTTACCTGCCAGCAAATCACACACACCATCCTCCTGGCCCCAAAATGCATCCCTTAAAAATACACAGATGAAAGTTCTCCTTCACCATGGAACCACCCTGCAGCACCAGAGTCCAGCTATGCCTGCAGCACTTTTTACAGACACAACTGCCTCATTTTGTTGTGTCCCAAGTTGCTGGATACTGGCCAGCCCTGAACTAAAGGCACAGCTCTCGTGCTAATTTGATAAGTCCTGCTGACAGCACAGCACAGGGTGGGTAAAAAAGCAACAGGGCTTTCAGGACAGGCCTTTTGTATATTCAGCTGCCTCAGGGCAGACAGAGCACAGGGCTCTGTGTGGAGAGACTGTATCTAACAGAGTAGATTTCTGCAGCTTCTCCAGAAGCCCTAAAAATGGCAATAACACCATTTGGAAGAGAAGGGAAGGGGAAGCAAAGCCTTTGTTTGGGGGATCTAGGAGGCAAAATATACAAACCTGGAGGGAAAGAGGTTCTTCAGCTTAATTTTAGAGGAACAAAGACTAGTTGCTTTGCCCAAGGTCATTAGAGCCAAGTTCAAGTCTGGATGTCCTACAGTCTAGCCCAGAGCCTTAACTATCTGCCTGCTTTTCTTTTCTATCTATGGTTGGCCTTGCAGTCACTGCATCTCTAATACGCCAAGCCAATTCAGAGATTTTATTCTCCTTAGAAATCCTATAATAGTTCTGCATTTTTATCTGAGGGAGTCATTACCATGAAAAAAAAAATTGTTAGGAGAATATAGACTTAATCTACTAAAATTGTTTCTCATATTCATTGCTGCCTGTATTATTAGCATGAAGAGAAACAGATAAAGCACAAAAGGAAAGCTTGAATACACTTGGAAACTCATTAGTAAGGGAAGTCCCAGTGCAAAACATAATGAAACCTTCATCCACCACCTCTGCAAAAGGTGGCTGCTCATGGTTAGAGTTTTTTCCTCTGAGAAATTTATTTCTGGTGGAAAAGTCATAGTAGTGATCACTGGATGCACTTGTTTCATGACACCTTTCTCAGGTTTCCTTCAGCAGGTGTGGATAGTGTTGACCTAAACCCTGAACAGACCATAGAAATTTCTGTCACTTTCTGGGCAATGAGGGTGTTAGGAATATTCAAGAGTTGTACAAAAGTCTAAGAACAGCTACCAGCAGTCAAGACAAAGGTGCAGTGAGCTCCTGCCCCATCTGCCTCAGTTTTCCTTATGGGAGACTTCTCAAACCTTCTGTCCTGCTGTCACCAATCACAGTTTGCAGAGCTCCACTGACATTCTGAAGCAGAAGATGTCTTTGTATTGACTTGAGGTTTTTAGATGTCTCTCTCTAATTAACTCATATGCACTGTTTTAAACACGCAAAATTTTAACCTCCAGAACACACTGCAAAGAGATGTTTCAATACCTTCTGGATGAAAAAGAACTTCATTTTGTTAATTTTAAACTTGCAATCAGGTAGCTTGATTTGCTTCGCCTTCAGTTTTACAACAGAAGAAAGAGTGAAAAATAATTTCCCACTAATATCTCCATACCACTCAAAGTTTGACAGATTTTCATCTTATTCTCTCCAAAGTCATCACTTTTCCAAGCATCTTCCTGCCTGCAGAGCCTTTTCACTGCTCTTGGCCTTTGGGATGCTTTGAAGGATGGCTCAGCACCATTGCATGGTGTTCAGTACTTTGCAAGACAAAGGCATAAGTTTTTGAAAGCCTCCCAGTTAAATTTTGTACGGAGGCATTGGAAGGGCTGGCTCGTGATGTGGATGGCTGTGCCCCAGGAATGCAGACCTCATGCTCTGCAGAACCTCCCTTGTCAGACATGAATTCTCTGACTTTGATCGAGTTACTGAAACCCCGTTTCAGTTGAATCATCCTCCAAAATGGTCTCCAGCAGCTGCTGCTGCCCTCACCCCTCTCCTGCCCCTACTCCTCTTGAATCAACAAGATTCAAAGATGTGAGTTGTAACTCTTCCAGGATCAGGCCAGGATCTGGTTTAGCAGATAACCATCTTAATAACCTCCAGAATAAAGCTCAAACCCTCCCTTTCATGGTGATGTTACAAAATTGGATATTTACCCATGTATAATAATCAGTGCGACAACAGAAGAGTTTGCTAAAGGGAATGAACACACAGTAAAGGGACACAGCTTTATGAGCAGAAATATGACAGACTACATTTAATGTGAAAGGGATTAAAAGGTCCAAGCACTGCAAGATGACAGGCAACAATGGAAATTTAAGATCTAATACAGAGCAGCAATAGGTGAATCCCACCTTTCCCAGAAATCCACTTGCGAGCACTTTACAAGGGCACCTGTAGATGCATTATGGTGTTTTCTTTTTTTTTAAATCTGTGCACAATAACTTGGCTGCACATGCACATTTCTGTACATAAAAAGCATCCTCCATCACTCTGAGCTATTAAGGCCTGGCAGAACATATCAGGCTGCTGCTTGAACCATCACAGTGAATTTCCTGGGTTTAAAAGTCACACAAGTCCTCACGTCAACATTAATTAGGTTTTTAGCCACAGCTGCTATTATCTTGGGGTTTACCACTAATGATGTGCTCGACATGTTATATATGCTAATACAAGCATCCTTTTGGCTTTAGCTTGGTGATATAACCAAGGTGATGACCTGGGGAAGCAAGGCCAGTGCCGCTCCTGTCCTCCTGGGAAAGCACAGGATTTTGCTTTTAACAAATGCCTCAGACCTCACATAAATGTCCTACAAACAGTACTTGGCAACAGCGTGGTCTGAGAGGTGTTTGGCACTGGCACAGCTGGAGAGAAAGACTATAACAAGGGGATGATTTTAATCTTGCCATCTCAGTCTTTTCAAAGGTGAGACAATTTTGTTCCATCAACATTTAGGATGTGATCCTTGTCCTTTTAAAGGATCCCACAGCACATGCACAGCAACAACCACACGGACTGCAGCTGTTAGTAAAGTCCAGCATCTCTGATCCAGCTTTCCAGCACTGGCTCACACCCATAAAATTAAAGGATACAAAGCTGTCACAGCCAAAGTGAAAAACAAGAATTCCTGCTCATCCAGCCATTACAGCGCAGCAGGCAAACAAAGGAGACACATGAATCCTCTTCTTCCAGGTGTTCTCCTCTCTGGGCAGGTTTTCATTTCATAGGTTATTCTACTTTGATGGTAACGGGCATTCTAGGTAATTGCAGCCCCACTCCCTGGGGTTCTGGCTACTTCTTGGGCACTGGAACAGACTGTGCAGGGACATGGTCACAGCACCAAGCCTGTCAGAGCTCAAGAAGCATCTGGATTGTGCCCTTACACAGTTTAGTTTTAAGTAGTCCTGGAAGGACGAGGGAGTGGAATTAGATGATCCATATGGGTTCCTTCCAACTTGAGATAGCCTATGATTTTATGGTTCTCTATCCCGAGGCCCCCTTTTTAATCAAGCCAGCAACACACAGCTGAAAATCTTTGCATCGGCAATAGCACTGACCCTGAGCCATTGGGTGCACATGGGGCACAAACACCCTGGGTCCCATATACCCTCCCTCCACAGATGAGAACAAGCTGCCTCAGCTGGCAGAGGTACCAAACAAACACAACAAACTGACCATAAACTCAGCATCCTCCAAGCCTACACATTGGTTTGGGCACTCAATGCAGTTTGGCAACCCCAACCAAAGGAGTTCTGCACATACTGTGACATCTCTCTACTCTTCCCCCTCCAGACCTACAATCCTATTTGCCTATGCATGAAAATAATGCAGATGGAATGATATTTTCTGACATTTTTCTACAGAGCTTAAAATGTAAGAAAACAAGAATTTGTTTCAACTAGAGCACAACTCATATTGTAAACATGTTTCCCACCACACTGCTGACTCTCACCACCTGCCAAACACGAGCTGGTTTCCAAAGGCTGAATCCCGAGTCTCAAAGGCTAAATAGTGGCTGTCAGTGGGAGGACTGCAGAAAAATGAATGCAGAAATGTGTTCTTTATGGCCCCCATGTCTCTAGCCTGGCTCAATAATATTTCCTGCCACGACCAACTGGCATTTCAATTGTAATTTCACATGATGAATTACTACTATATACAATCAATATATCATAACCATAGAAAGAGCAAATTAGAAGATGCAATGGGCATAAATGCCACGTTCTCTCTGGTGCAGCATTCTTCCTTTCTGATCACAATCCAATATTGCTTTAAAACTCTGAGCAATTGAGTAGCCACAGATTCCCTGAGAAACATCTTAACAGATCCTTAATCTCATTTTCAATACGAACCATGACTTCTTCCTTTATACATTCGTCTCCTATACCCTCCGTCAGTCTTTTTCTGTTGTACCTTGCAACTTGAAATTTCATTTTGATCATAAAGAAAACACCTTCAACTAGGTGTGATATGGAGCTACACAGAGAAAAAGCTAATTCTCCTCTGAAGTCTAGTCTATGAGACTCATTTTTTTGAGCAGAATGGAAAGTTTATAGCCAGAATTGCCTTGAGATCACCATCTTTTTCAAATGCAAATTAATCCAGTCCTGGTACTTGTTTCCCAATGTTGATCACCAGTGAAAGTTTTCCAAGATACATAATCCAGAAATTTTCAGTGGTTATTCCATATCCCGTTTTAACCTGTCCTGCCTAATATTTGAAGTAAAAAATATATTCCAGCTTTTGTCATTTAGTTCATTAATGAAAAGATCCAATTGAAAGAAAGACTACGACACACTCCTCATAAGCCAAATTTAATCCTGCTGAGAAATTCAATAAACTCAAAATTATGCTTTCCTTCTGCTTTTCATCCTTCCAGACAATTTCTTTAGTGCATTATCCTCCACAAACTCACTGCTGCTTAAACAAAGCAAAGATTATGATTTCAATTTGATGAGATTTTCCATGGCCAATGCTCAAAGAACACAAAGGAGAAAAAGCAATGAACACTCAAAAGCTTGTCTGCAGAAGAAGGCATAACAAAGCATAAAGGTTCCCCACAAAGATCCAACTATGTCACATCTTTTGCATCCTATGCATTCCAAAAGCAGCTTCTGAACTACAGAAGGCAAGAGCAAGCAACTCATTTGTTGGATCAGGGAAGGATTAGGTCTTACCTTTTCTCCTTTTTCTCCAATGCCATAGGCTTTGCCCTAGAAATGAAGAAAAAGAGGTGAAAATGTACATTTGAAAACAAGGATATCAAAAAACACTACAAATATATATTTCATGTTTTCCTTGTTATGTATCCAAAATCTATCTCTATATATAGACACACAAGTCACCTCACAGCTGCTATAGGGAAAGCTATTTTCCTTGGGCATAATTCCTTGATAATAATTCAGTGACAAATTAAACTAAAAATCTTATCCCAAATTCTCCTACTGCAGCCAGAAAAACATCTTATTTTTTATTCATGGAAGAGTCTGATGTTACATTTCCAAAAGCAAAGTTGCCAACAACACTCACTGGAATGAATTTTACATAGGGTTAAAGATTTTCTTGCCTAAAAACTCAGCCTGGCATTTGCATTTATTGCAGCTGGGGAAGGCTGTGTCTTGGTCATCTGAATGCAAAAAGTCGAGAGAGATTTGTATCTTTGTGTTCAGTTCCCTCTTATTGTCCCCCCAGACGTGCAGCTGTGGTAATCAAGTGCATCCAAGTTCCATATTTCATTAGAAGGTCAATACTAAGTCAGTTATGAGCTGTACCCAGGGATCCATTTGCCCCTCTCCAAGAGAGAACAGTGAGTACCAGAAAGATCAGGTTCCTCCTGGAAATCAGGCCCAGCAGAGGGAACAGCTTTGACCAGGGCACACAACATTGTGAGCAAGTTCTCACCATAAAGGAGAAAACAACTACTTATATTTTCATGTCCTTTAGTAAAATCATTGGGTATTTCTTACTTACTGACTCTCCTTTTTCACCTCGGAGTCCAGGAAGCCCTGGGATGCCTCTTTCTCCCTTGAAATAGAAACTGTGTTAATATCACATAGTAATTCATTCCTTTCTTAGACGTAGAAGGAAGTGATGCCACAAGGGTTTGACTGAGATTATGGACACTTCTGGTCCCACCAGTCTCTGCAGCCAAGATTCCAGCTCCTGCCCTAAGGACTGCATGTCTTGAACATCCAAGTTTTCAGATTGATTTTCTATTCTATTTTTCATACGAAAATACAGGTAGAAGCCTTTGGAGTGCACTGGCAAGAGAGAGAATTTTCTCCTGTGAGAAAGCCCTCATTTTTTATTAAGAGAGGAAGTACTTGGAAAGGTGCTTTGCAGAAGACCTAGAGGGTACATGCCTAAAATGTGCAAACAATAATCTGAAATATTGTTAAGATTTTAGAGGTTGTTTTTTTTCTTTGGTTGGTTGGTTTTTTTTTGTTAAATCCAAACCCCTTTTTTTCAATCACACTATATTTTCAGTTAACTCTTCTCTTCCTTCTCACAAATGTGCAGCACACACAGAGTCATTCTTCCTGTTTTTCCAATGGGAGACAGGGAAAATAACAGAAAAAAGACAGCTGAAAAGATATGATTTATGATGGTTGGAAAAACAGTAACTGGAGAAGGACACACAGAGAGGAAAAGAGAAAAATAGTCAATCAAAAAACAAGCAAAACTTTTTTTTCACTTTTCACCTTAAAAGGGGAGGGTTTAAAAGGGATAAAGAACCAAAGAAGATAAAAAATTTTGTAAGTATTTATCAGATACAGAACTAAAAGTGGTGCGAAACCCAGCAAATGCAGAAAAAATACCCACAAATTGTTTTCACACACTGCTCCTCAGTCTCAAAACTAGAGGAAGGACCAGCTGAGGATATATCCACTACTAGGACTAGTTTAAGGCTACCTGCAGTGTTGCCACCAGTTCCTTCAGTTCCTCTAGCACTGGGAGCTGCTGGGAAGCAGAGGGCTCTGCCCACACACCTCTGATAGCTCCTTCCTGATTCTCACCCAAATTGTACAAACCAGAAATGTGCTGTGCTGAGCTCCCCATCCCTCACTAACAAATACAAAGTGCTCACCTATTTGTGCGTCCCATCATTTTTTGCTAGGAGGGAAATCAGGCACTGTGACTTCAGTACAGACTTAACAACAAGCTGAAGAAGTCTCAGGCCTGGAGCAGGACCCTCCAGTACCACAGTATCAATAAGTCTGATGACTCCTGCTCTCCCCAGATCTCCCCACATGGACCACACAGGATTTAATTTTGTGTTTCTATCCAATTTATCCTGATCTATGCCCCCTAAAAAATGTGATTAGCAGCACCAGGCACTGAAACATTTGCCAGGATCATGTTTTCTTTTCCCCAGCTGAAAAACTGCTTTTGAAAGCAGAGGAAATATGAGAGTTTCTTTCTTTAACCTTTCTGTTTTGTTTTTTGCCAAAAGAAAGAAAACTCACAGAGCAACAAGCATATATGCAAGAGTTATGCCACAGCAAGAAGGCTGTGGTACAATTCATAAAAATTTTCATGCAACCATCTCTTCTAAGTCACTGAAAGTACAAAACCTTTCTAATTTAGAGGAAAAGATACATCCTGCTAGAGCTTGTCTAATACCCTGGACTTCACAGTCTTCACAATGGCAGGTAAGAATTATAATTTCTATGTGGACAAAAACACATCTCACAGTGAAAGAATTTTCTCTAAACTTGGATCAATAGCCGTGCTGGAAAAGAGAAGAAGCCTGTTGATCATCAGCCCAGTGCCCCAACCAGCCATCCGGGCTCCCTGTAAACAACACAGCCTGCAGAGGGACTGTGGAAGGAAAATAAATCAGACTGGGTTGTCATTAGCATCTAAAATTTTTCAATAGGACCCAGCTTCAGACATATTAGCCAATTCTGGCAGAGCTATTTCCTGCCTAGCTGTTTCCCAATATGATCCTATACCCTATCTCATTCCAAAACACATCAACTGTGTCTCCATGCATTACCCTCAGTTTGGCAGCATGGGTTATTGAGGTAGAGGTGTTTATCTCCCAGAAATTTTTTCCACTTTCTTGATAACTGCAAGCTCTCCTGTTTCTCCCTGCCTTTGCAGGCTTAGAGAAGATCAGAATCACATTATCTTCATCTTTCTTTAATAAATACCAGGTGGTAATGTTGGGAAGCTGCAAATAGCATTGAATTCCTTGCCAAGGCCAAGATTTTAGCCTGGGTAGCTCAGTAACATTGCAGGGAGAGAGGAGGAGAGCAAAATTCGGTCTTGAACATAGAGCAAGGACTGTGACAAGCTGGTCCTTGGCAATGGCGGTGTAAGAACTGCTGTCAAGAGTAGTTTATGTTAATGAATCACAACATCTTTGCAAGCTGGGAGAAAAATCTACTACTCGCCTTATTTAGCAGATAGAGAAGCTAAGTCTTTTGTCTCAGATCATCACATTTGTACTAAATTCTTGTCAGATCCCAGATTTAAATGGCATTGTCCCCAGGTCTTTGAGACTGTGACACAGTCCTGCCTTGTCTGCGTACAGGTCTCAAACCGCTACAGCCAGGGGAAAGTCACAGACCCCTGCTGGAGTGGGGCAGCACTTTTGGGGTCTGTTCCAGAAACCTGTGCATGCTGTGCTTGTAGATCCACTCCTCTGTATTCCGCAGAGGAATGTGTCCTGCACCACAGCAGTGTCCCAGGAGACACACTGAGACACCCTCACCAGCACACAGACCTTGGCAAAGCAGGGGAAAACAATGGAATCTTGCTGCAAGGCTCTTTTATCACAATCATCATCATCTTTTCTGCAACCTCCTCACAACAGTCATGGCTTTGCCATTCCTTAAAATAGCCCATCACTATTTAAGCTGTCACAGATTAACATAGAATGCTTCTATTTATACATACATGGAAGCATAAGGAACCTTTTTCTGCACAGGCACATTCGAGCAGTAATGAGCCCATGTTCTTTCATCCCAGCCTCCAAAAGGCATATTCTTATCTCCAAAACTTCTCCCTGCAGAGAGCAGACCAAACTTTGCCAAAAGACAACACATCTCTGAGGACATCTGACCTTCCAAGACCCAGAGATTTTTCCTTTCCCCTCCCACAGTCTTTCATAATAATTGAGAGACATTTGGTATGATGCAACTCAGTTATTCACCAAACAGGTATAAATTCAGTGACTCAGTTTGAAGAAGTTACTCAGATGGAAATAGTTTTGAATACAACTGTTTGTCCCAAATATCTCTTCACAACAGTAAAACTGGGAACCACCAACACCATCAACTTTCACCTCTCCAGCAATGTTGTGACTGTTTTCTTCCAGTACAAGTGCTCCCTTTGAGTCTGTTGCCTCACAGCTCTATTTGTCACCATGCAGAGAAGGACAATGTGTTTATGCTGAATGCACACACGTGTATATCAAAGAGGCTTGCAGAACAGGCAGGGTAATATAAAGGCTGCACCGTGAAACTTGAAGGAGACATCACAACCACTCTCCTACCCTTTTTTCTAGGAAGAAGAGTACTGAGGGAAGTGGCCTATATTTAACATCATGACTCAGACGGTCTTGCTAAGGATAAGAGATTGTGACTGATCCTTTACCTCTAGTCTCAAGAAATTTTCTGGAGTGTGACTGGAAGGCTGCTGCCTAAACTATGCACATATATTACTGCTGAGCAAGGCACAGCATGGAAGCAGCACCTCATTTTCCAGGTGACCTAGCATGGAAGCTGTGCACGACCTAGTGCATAACAGTAACTTGCAAAAATGCCAGTTTAGAAGCTGCATGAAAGGATTTTGTGACACATTTATTCTAAGAATGAAATAAAGCAGCAAGGGAGAAGCCTAAATGCAGGCATAAAATAAAGATAAAAGATCACAAAAACTTCTCAGTCCCAGGCTCATCCAAAACTGTCTGAACTAAAAATTTATTAAACTTACTCTTAATTCACAAAATCTTAAAATCCTCAATTTACTCCAAAATTGTTTCTCTGTTGCTGTTTTTATTAAAGACATGAACTAGCACATATTACTGACCTTTTGACCTTTAGGACCTTCAAAGCCAAGTGGACCCCTCTCCCCCTAAGACAAAAAAGACATGATTAATCAAATTGATCTTCTCATTTTATACGCAAGCAAGGGGGCTGATCCTACAACTATTGAGGATAATAAAAATGTTTTCAGGTTTAAGCAGAGAAGATAATAAAGCTGACATGCCCTCAGGAGCAATGACAATGAAGCTGGTTCCTCAGAAGTCCCAGTCAGAGCCAGAATAAGCAAGCACATTGCTTTTAAAAGCTATGAGATTTTTTTTCAGTGTGGCCACATTTACCTTCAGAATCTGTTTATTTCATTTGAAGAAGGATACACAAAACTGAGCTCAATAAGAATAATCACTTTGTTTTCAATGTTGTTACCAGGAACACCAGCATGACCAGAATCACTGAATAAGTTAAAGAAAAAAACACCTGGGGAAACTTCCTTTACCTCTATAGACACCCCAAATGAAACACACTGGTCTCAACACTCACCTTTTGTCCAGGAGGACAGGAGCAGTTGAAAATCTTGAGATGTCCAACTTGCTCACTGCCAGCAGTGGGCCTCACTTCCAGGGGAGGTGCTTCTGTCAGGACCGTGACCTGGCACTGCAGCCAAACACCCAAGGTCAGGACAAAGCTTTGATGCTGGAAAGTTTCCCCTTCCACCCAGTTTGGACAAATCCCATAGGCACTACTTTGTAACACACAACCAAATGCATCCTCTTGAGGAATGAAATCCCACAAAAGCTATTCATCCAAGCAATAGGGGAAAATGTGGCAAAACGAACAATGAACCTCTTCAACCAAGATTGAGAGGAGAGTGGAAGTTTTTAGTGAGAGTTGAGCACAGGAAAAGCTGCAACTGGCACTGTTTTTAGCTGTTCCCAAATAAAACCAGTGGGAAACATGTTGAATATTTCATGCTGCATTTCTATTGTTCTATCATCACTTTGGGGTTTTGTTTCCACTGACAGTTTGACAAGGAAAGAGGAACTTGGAAACTTCAAATTCCTCATACTCATCCCTCTGCAGTGGTCCTCCTCTGGCACTGCTACACTGCCAATTACACAGTTAGGTTTCAATCACTCTTATTAAACAAAATGATAATCCCACACTGCCACACATTCCCTGATTCATGTAATAGATTTCAGTGAAGAGAGTTCATGTGAGAAGGAATAAATGACAAAAAGGAGCTTACTGGTCCAGAGGGAATGTCACAGCAGGTCTCCAGCTCAGCGTGCCGGGAATCACAGTAAATCACCATCCGCTGAAGATCAAACTGGGAGACAAAGGGAGGCAACAGTCTCAGAGACAGTGAATTATTAAAGACCCTGTGTCCTTCTGCTTGGACACAAACAGAGCAGGCAAATACAAAAAGCCAGATGGTGCTAACTTCAGAGAGGTTCTATGGATCCTGTAGTCAATCTCTATCTCTCTCTATCAATAATAAACCAATATCTCAGCATGCTCTAGGAGCTGAGATAATAAGGCTCTGAGAATGCCTATTAAAATTCTGCAAGTTTTCAGGCTAATCCCCATGCTCTGGCCAAATTTCTATCTGAGAAGACACACCCTGGCCACATCTATCCTTCCTAGAATTTCATCTAGACACAAGGACTGTTTTCCTCTTGTTGTGCCTTGCATCTTCTCACCATTTATTCCTGCGTGAGAAATGTTATGAACATATTTGATATGCACGTTCTATCCATTTTGCACAGCTAAGAAAGATTATACAAGTCTGAAACACCAAATGATCACACATAAATTATACCAGGGTAACACTGCTGCTGGACAACCAGCTTGTGTGTCTTGACTTTGGTTCATTTGTACTAAGGGTCATTTAATATATGAGGAATGGAGAATATATCACAACTCTCCTGAGTTAACAAGCTTCCTTTTTTCCCCCATCTTCCTCTGACATACATAATGCCAAGATGAGATGGAGAAAGACCTTTCTGCGTAGTTCAGTACCCAGTTTGATGATATTTGTGTACAACTTTGTCTTTACTTCTAACTATAGCACATTCTGTGAGTAGACAGAAAGATGAAATAAATTTCTCATTTTTTATCCCTGTTTGGAAATACAGTCTCATAAAAATACAGCAAGTCCTGTACATCATAAGGTGCCAATCTGTCTTAGCTATGTAACACTGGTAGCATTTCAGTGATGCTGCCTCAGGAAAAGGGTCAATTACAACATAACCTCCAAAACCCTACTCATTCACAGGCTGCAAACCCAAAGCTGAACCTTTACTCAGCTCTAATCAGCAAGTGCAGTACTTACATCAATGGGGACGCTGTCGTACAAGCGTTTGCCAATCACAGTCTTTCCTTGAATGTCAATGTTTTCCCTGTCTTCGATAGGCAGCATCTGCACCAGCTTGCAGTCTATGTACAGCGAGACAGCCTTGGACTGGATGCTGAGGGCGATTTTGTGCCAGTTGCGGTCAAACAGGTCACTGACCCGTGCGTTTCGGAAAACCACCCTGACAGCGTCCTTGGTGAGCCCCACAGCGTTGTACTCCAGAGCTTTGTTCTCCCCATCCAGCCGGATGGAGACCTGCAAGGAAACAGAAGGGGGTTTGTAAGGAACAAAGCCTTCTCCTTCCTCCTGACTGCTTTCCGTCCCTACCGACACCCCAAAGCCAGGAATGGCACAGGCTGTGCTGAGAAGCCCAAAGAGCAGAGGATGGAATTTAGTGGGAGATATGGACAGGAAGCCTACACCTGTGCTGATAAATAAGATGGGGCTCCACAGCCTTTGGTGCAGATCCATGACCAGCTACAGCCTCCTCCTGTGAGTACAACCCTTGGCATGGTTTCAGCACAGGCCACCTTGCTGCCATGGCTGGGTGGTAGCCCAGGTCAGGGCCACTTCCCCAAAGGCACAGAGACAAAGCTGAACCTGGTTTGGATTCTTCTATCCCGTGTACTCCTCCACTGCTTCCCAGCAGGCTCTTTATTCCCATCACGTGTCATCAATTGTCCCATGGGATATGGAAAAAAAACCTCACTGCCTGGTATGAAAGCAGTTTGCTGAGCTGTGGCACTGCCCACCCTTTATTTCAGGTGCTTTGAACAGAAAACAAGAGCTACACCCCATCTCCTGTCCTGCAAGCTACAGAGCAGGCAAAAATAGGTTTTTGAAGACATGCAACTTTTAGTTCATTTACAAATGGGTATCTTCTTTTACCAAGGTCAGGCAGTTAGCAGCAAGCAGCAGGGAATGGAGCAGGCAGAGCCAGGAATGGTGTGTCCACAAGCTGCAGAGCAGGGAGGAGTTTGGGCCACCTTGGCACCGAGCTGTGAGTGATGTGAGGAGCCCAGGGTACACATCAGACCCAACTCCTGTGTGCAGCTGAGCACTCTGCTGGCTGGGAATGCCAGCTTGGATCAGGGTTGGCTCAGGAGTGTCTGCACCTGTGAGCTGTGTAGATCTGCAAGGGAGCGGCCAAACCACAACTAGCTTTACATGAAACATGGCTCCTGGGGCTCCAAGGCATTTCTGGCACCGTAATTTAAGGCACTTTTGAAATTATTACTGGAAATATTGAGTGATTTTTTTTCTCTTCACACCCAAGCAGTTCAAGTTTTCAACTTCCTACTGAGTGATAGACACAGTCTCACTCTGCAGCACCTAGGAATGCCTGTGGCACAGTAAATCACATTTCATTTAACAAAGTTGCAGCGAATAATAACTCTCATATAAATTTTTTACCATTGTCTCAAACCCAGTGCTCTAATTCTTCAAACTGCACCTATCCTTCACTGAAAGTTCCCAAAATCCTTTTAAATACCTGTCCTAAAGTAGCAATACTGAATTACACGGCTATGCAAGGCCATGCTGACAGCCCACTTTAAAGTCCTGGATAATGCCATCACTTCTATATTTGGTGCTGAGCAAAAAACTGTACAGCCCATCCAAACCACTCCCTCCTCAAGCACACTTGGAAACCTAAACACTTCCAAGCTGCTAAGAACATGTTGTGTAGGGACAGACAGCCCTTTAGTACACACCTATAGTATTTTACTTCTGAGAACCTGAGAGTACTTGAAAATAAAGTTATTAGATCGAATTGTGCAGCAGCCAGGACTCTGGGTTATGGAGCTATAACAGGTGTTACACCCACATCCAGAGCAGGAACCCATCACGCCTTTACAGGTTACCTAGAAGTCTGTGCAAAACCTGACATAACTCACTGCTCTGTAGTACATCTGTGTGACAACCTTTTTCCAAAAAGGCAAAATATTTTCCCTAAGCAGAACTATCTGAACAAAACAACTGAAAACCCAACAATAGTTTCAAGAGCAAGGATGGTATATTTTTGTCCCCCTTTCCAACTAACATATTTATCTGCATTCTAATAAGAACCAAAGTGTATATAAACATTTATCCAGGGTTTGAATTAAAGGTAAAAGGTTTGAGGCAAAATGCACTGAAAAAATAACAGGATTTTTACCAGTTCACAGGAAAGAGGAGTGCGAGGTTAAGGCAAGAAAACTGGCTCATGACAAAAAAAAAAAAAAAGAAAAGAAGGCTGTTCCTGCTGGCTGCAAAAGAGCCTCTTACCTGTGGTATGCCATACTTGTCAATAATCTGCCAGATATACCAGTCTTCTTTCCTGGAAGCCTTCCGGAATTTGAAGGTAGTTACAAAGGCATATTCATCAGGCAGGCCTTGTGGAAATACATCCCTGGCATGGGGAGGGCAAAGAGAGCAATGTATCAGGCTTAGCAGTGAAGAGTAGAACTTCTAAACCCCTCTCCATGTCCCAGCAATGCTTTCTAAAAGTATAATTATAGTTCCTAAAAAAATCTGCTTTATTTGGAAGCCTGGAGAGAGATGAACATGACCTTGTGCCCTCCAGGTTCTGTCTTTGTGGAGCTCTTTTTTCAGTCCAATACTGAAGCTTTCAAATTGGATAAAATGTAATGGAAATCTGCAGTTGTGTATCCATCATGTTACAGTGGATGTTTTTCACTTCATGCTTCTGTTTATGCAACCTGTAAATAATTCTGTTCTGCTCCAGGTGCACTAGCGGCCTGTGACTTCTGAAAATGGCCAGGAACACCCATAACCCTCTATAAATATACCAAATTATAGCAACAAATATTATAATATTTGCCCCAAGACAGGCACTGCAGCTCATGTCTTTCCAAGAAGATTTTCCTTAGCTGGCAGCCCTGGATAACAGAAGAAGGTTCTCAAATCAAACATCAGGCAGAAGTTTATTCAGCATGACACCACGACCTTTGCACATAACCAAACACATGAAGTAACCAAATCCAACACTATTTTTCTCTACTCCAGCATAAAAACCCACAATAACATGGGGATGCAGGGCTGGGCAGAAGGGATAACTAACCCAGTATCACTATTTTTTTGTTACTAGCCTTTACTAGATACCTAAGACCAAGAATGAACAGAAAAAAACATCTCTTCCCTACATCCAGATCTTTGGAATCCAGGAGTCTAATTCAGAGGCAAATGCAATTTCTATATCAATAACTTTGTATGGATTTATCTCATATAGACTTCTGCATCCTCCCCTCGAACTCAGGTAAACTTATGATGTCCACAACATCCCTTGACAAGGAATCACCCTCTGCTACCCATTGCATAATGAGCCTTCTCCTGTTTGTTTAGGACCTAACTCAGTTCTTATCAGGGACAACACAATGAGCCTATTGTTTTTCTATCTTTTATGCCATCCATGATTTTTCAAACTTTGCTTGTAATGCCTCTCAGCCATCTCTTTTCCCACCTGAAGAATCACTGTTAATGTTGTTCTTCATGTCCAAGCCAACCTGCTCCTATGCTCATTCCTAAATAAACCCTTCATAAATATCACATCTTTGCTTCAGGACATCTGAGCAGCCAGGCATAAACACTCAATAGAAAACAAAACATAATTGCAGCAATTAATGAAGAACAAACTATGAAACGTTGTCTTTATAGTTAACATAATCCATCACTATGCCGAAACTGGCACAGTCTAAGGCACATAAAAGTAGAGGCCTTTAAGTGTATTAAAAGCAAAAAGTCCTCCAAATTGCCAGAATACTGTTTTGCAATTGCAGCAAAGGTTGAAATCCAATCTTTCCTAATGCCAAAATATTCAATCATATTTTAATATGTGCTTTGAATTTCCTATCTTTTCAGCCAAGTTATAAATTCAGAACACTCTGGTTTCATCCATTAACATGACTTTTGCTGTATAAAGTGCCCCTGCAGGATATGCACCATTATAAGTTGGTTTTCCCTCTGGGTACATAGAGACTCTGGAGTCTTCTGACATAAAAGAAAACTGAACGAGGCTCCCAGTAGGTCCCTTAAAAAATCCTTCCTTTAGGAGAGCAGACAAGGGTGCCTCACTTTTAAGTAACTCATTTGTTATTTTAACCAGGGAGGTCCCTGTTGCCTGGAAGATAGCAAATCTGCAGGAAGGGCCAGAAGGGGACCTGGACGTGAACAGGAGGATCTGGAAGGAGGACTGCCTTAAACTAGATATTAGGAAAAAATTCTTTACAGAATAGGTGGTCAAGCATTGGAACTGCCTACCCAGGGAAGTGGTGGATTCGCCATCCCTGGAAATGTTCAAAGAAAAGTGTAGATGTGGCATTTGGGAACATGGTTTAGTGGTGAACATGGAAGCATAGGACACCAGTTGGACTCACTGCTCTTATAGGGCTTTTCCAGACTTAATGATGTTATGGTTCTGGACAGCTCTATGCTGGGAACAGGAATATCATTATGCAAGCTTAATTTCAAAAAGGGTTTTCAGATGCTTAATGCCCACAGAAGTAACTGGGAGTTAAGTACCTAAATATTCCTGTGAGCCTGGCCACACCTCATCACACAAGGCCGACAAACAGCCCATCAGGTAGATTTAAACTGACAGAAAGCCATAAGGACCCATTACCTGCCACCCTCAACTGATTTTTAAAGCTGCTGAGGAACCAGCTGCAAGTCGCCAACAGAGAAAGGTTTCATGCCAAAAGCAAATCTAAAGACACTCTCATTGCTTTGAAGATGCGATAAAAGTTGTTGCTGAAGTCATTGGTCCCTGTACTTTACAGAGCTGCATTGCTACATAAATGATAAAAACTTTGTTTAGCAATTTTAACTTATTTCCTCACTTGAAAATTATCTCCAACTAGAAGTTCAGCTTTACTTGGGGATCCAAGAGCAGGAAAATTCCTGTCCCCAGAAATGTTTTATGTTCTTTTCACACAAGGCTGAATTGAACTGATGGTCGATATTGTGGAACTTTGCTGGATGCCTGGCACCTACAGGGAGCATTCTGCCAGCTCCTTGGTCTGTAATTCTGACAACAGGATACATTGCAGAAGAGGCCCTTATAAAACTCCAAGACAAAAGAATCTCCCAGTGCTGCAGGTTGGTCTAAGAGTCATTTAACTCAAATACAAGGTCAGGTGAATCACAACTTGAACAAGGGAACAAAAATTTAGTAAGAAGGCAGAAAACTCTTTTAGCCATTGCTGGTTTTCAATATATTGTGACCTTCTCACATGCTTTAATTTGCAATAAGAGCTTTCATCTGTGACAATAAACATGAGATCCTACATCTATAATAACACTATGGAAAAAAATTATATTATCAGATCTCATTTCAGATGTTGAATGCAACAACATTTAATAGGGTCTTGACATTTGGTGAGGAAGAACGTAGTTAATGCACTTGAGCAATTTGACCAAATTTACAACAGCAAAGCCTACTGATATGAAATGTAACCCACTAAGGTCTGCAAAACCAAATTGGAGAAAGCCAGTTCATTTAAATATGCTTCACACCACCAGAGGCTCTTAGAATGACAGGAGAAAAAATAAAAACAAGAAAAAAGGGAGAGGGAAAGGGAGAGGGAAAAGGGCAAAGGGAAAAAAAGGGCAAAGGGAAAACAAGGGCAAAGGGAAAAGGGAAAGGCTGTAGAAGGATGTTTCTCATACATCCTTGGCACACATCTTTTTGACTTCTACTTCAGAAATCTCAGTGATGGAACAGGTACATCCTCTCTAGGTAATTTCTTCCTGTCTTTGTCCTACATGCTTTAAAAAAAAAACAAAAAAAAAGAAATCTATCCTAAATCTCGCTTGCTGTAGTTTAATTTTCCTGACACAACTTTTTTCCACAAGAAGCCATATGAACAACTTGTTCTCCTCTCCTTGCTGCAGTCTTTGTGTTTCTCAGCTCTCCCTACAGTCCTTTACTCTCTACAAGACCAAAAAAAGCCTTCAGTCATTCCACGTCCATCATGCTTTATCTCCTTTACCTTGTTGGAAATAGGAGACAGTGAGGGACCTCTTGAGATCATCTCAACTAAAGAAGGTTTTTCTTGTGTGTAGATTTCATGGATTTAAATTGTTACCATTCCTTCTTGCCCTGTCAATGAATATGACTAAGAAGATTCTGGCTCTCCGTTCTTTGCTTCCTCTCCATCAGGTATTTACACACAAGGGTAAGATCCTCCCTTCTCTAAGCTAAACAGGCTTTTTGTCTGTGCTGTTCTTAATATGAAATATTTGTTTGGGAAAAGTAAGAAACAAGGAAGCTTCCATGTTCAGTGTGGGAGTTTTTGGTGGCTTTTTGTACAATTTCTTTTCTTAGCGGGAGATAAATGATGAGACCAGGGCAGGAACTCGTGGAGAAACTTAAGGCAGGTGTCTGAATCAAAGCTGACGTCAGGAGACGCAGTCCCCAGAAAAACACACCAAGGTATCGTGCCCTAGACAACCCAAGACTCTGTATTGGCACAACACTGTGACAACAGAAAGAACAAATAAATCATGGCCAGGAGGTTGGCCAAGCATCAGGTATTTCTGTGAGGTGGTAGCCAAGATCATGATCAAGTCAGGCTGGAACCGGACCAGGCAAGAGAACACTGAGGATGGACATGGCCAGCAAGAAGGCCCTGGAGTCACAACGAGGAGATACGGATAGACAAGAGAACAAAGGAGCGAGCCTAAATCTTGGCATATTAGCCAAGATGTCGGTAATGAGAAACAAGCCTGAGCATCCAAAACCAGAGATCTGGGGCACAATTTTGGCCAGAAGACCCACTGAGGAGCCACAAACAAACCGTAGGACAGCCCGTTACATGAGGAGTGAGGAGAAGCACCAGCCAGATTTTGGGGCCAGTCCTCAGGCAGCTACAGAGGCCTGTGAGTTCTTCAGTGATCAGGTCCTCGACTGAAGCCAAGCTCTGACTGCTGGGTTTGTTTGCTCACAGATGATGCCTCACCACAAAGAAGAAAGTTCATAGCTGTAGGTTACAGATCAGAAGATGAGCAGGCACATTTCCCAGACAGCTAATCTGGCACTTTGTAAAAAAGTACTATTGCTTGTAGAAAAGAATACAAATCCTTTAAGCAGATAATAAAGTGAATCACATATATTACTCAGTTAATGATTTTGTATCTAATTATGAGATGTTGCTATCAGTTGCTACACATTGCTGGAGGTTATCTGTGAGCCAGGACAGATGTTTTGGTTTGGTTTATTATTCCAGTTATCGGTTTTGTGCAACTTTACAAGATTTCATTTTCTGTGAGCAATGACCTTATATGCAGCATCTCAGAGTCCTGGCATACAAATGCTAAAATGAACCAATTATACAAACACCTTCCATGGTGTTATATCCATTTGGGTTCATTCCTAAACCACAGGAGTGTGGAAGTTACAATACAAAAGGCCCAAAATGTAAAAGTCCTCCTTGAATTCTATGTTTCAGAATCATTCAAAAGGAATCTTACTCATTTCAATTTACTAATTGAGGATATTTTATTTCTAATTGTTCTGGGGCGATAAAATATTCTGCTTATTTTAAGGACAACAGCAACAACAAATCAATGGGAGTAATCTGAGCAGATGGAAAGCTTTCATAGCTGGTTGGTCTGGCTTCACTCCCTCAGTCTTTCTGAGAAAACAACAACAGAGAAAACAACAACAAAGTGCTTCAACCCTTACTTTGAAAAAGGGATTCAAACGGACAACTCTCTGTAATCTGTGATAACTTTCTCCAGTGGTTAGTTACATTCATCCTTAAAAGTGTGCTCTTCTTCCCTGCTGGTTTTTGATGTCAAGAAGTCACTGACTGTCACTCTACCATGACACTTATTCAAAGACCCTTCACCAAGCTTTGATTTCCCAGAGGTTCTTCTAGAGAATGATCCCTTCAGTTGTTGGCTGCTCCTTAATTCTACCTGTCTACGCTGCAGTTCTCGAATTTCTCACCATCACATTTGCTTCACAGCTCTTCAAACTTTCATTAGCTCCATTTTTACCTACTGAATTATGGAAACTAAGCAGCAGTGGTGACTGAGCTGTGTGATATGATTATCAGCTCATACCTGACAGTTCCTGCTTCTACTCCAAGGATTGCACTATTTGTCACAGTATCACCCAGAACCCAGAGATCACAGTGAGACAAATGAAATGGGTTTATTCCCATCCAAATGAAATAGGTTTATGGCTTATTCCCATCTGCACTCAAACCAGTTATATATGTACATCAAACCTAAAACGTCTTTAGATGGCTGGGTTAAAGCAAGTCTATTTACCCTTACACTTGATATAATTTATGGACTCTAGAGAAAACAGTTTTCCTCTCAGTATATAATATTGTTGCCTTTTTTTCTTTAATTGTATTAACATGAAGAAAGAGAGGGAGAAAAAAAGAGCACATCAATTCTGGTTCCAGGATGAAAAAAACCCAAAAAACTAGCATATGTAATTTATAGGACAATCTCAAAAATGCAGTGAGCTGAGAAAAAGAGCTAAAAACAGAATAAAAAGTAACATCCCTCATCCAGAAGAAGGAAAAGAAGTATTATTGACTTTTTTAAGTTGACATTCAAACCAGAACAGAGAAATTTACTGCAAAAATGTTAATGATGACAATTCAATCTATGGCTCATAGTTACTCAGTGAAATTATGCACTCACTTTTTTCAAGGCTAATGCTAGCAGGGCTCAAGTGACAACCCAAAGAAACCCTTGTGATAGACTGCAACACAACTGGCAGACTTCGGTCATGAAAGGCTCCCAGGACTGAATCCATGTTGACACAGTATTAAAAACTGCTCATTCTTCTACAAGGCCAGAATCCATATCTGCTAACGGGTCGCAGCATCCACCAGCAAGTGGTCTCTAGTGTTTAGCAAATTTCCATCTCAATGGGAGTGGTACTAAATATTCCCTTTAGAAGCTATTTATGTAGCCCTAAGTTCTTTTGTGAATGTATTGATACTGCTCCTCAGACCCACTGGCAAACACCAAACACAGCTCATGTTCTGCCAGGATGGAGCCTGTAGGTAACTGCTGAGACTTCACGTTGTGCATATTCTGTGCCAGCTGAACTGAAAGAGCTGCTCAAAGCAGAAATATACCTGTAGGTACCAGATAACTACTACAGGGTTAACCTAGAGGAACCAAATAATACAATGCAGAGGTTCAGATGAAAATAAAGTGAAAACCCAGAGTACTCACTCAGTTTTCTGAACAACAGGAAAGCTTCCAAGCCGTACATAAGCACTCTGAATCCCATCTTCTTTCATTCCAAAAATCTGCTTCACGCTGAATGAATCCATCAGGTCAAATCCTATTTGTTACAGAAATATAAATTAAAGACATGAATCAGGCAGGGGGACATTCCTACAACTGTATTTACATGGATATCTTAGCCTATGAACAGCACTTCAGAAATGAGCCTTGTTCTTGTTGGGAAAAGCCAGAACAAAATTCTGATAGGGTCTAATCCTCTCAGTTCAAAAACTCAAAACCAAGCTTAATTTCAAGCTGCCACAGACTTGAACAGTTTTCCAGAAGTCAATAGCTAATGTTTGCATTGCCACAACATCCTGAAAATACTGCATAATTCACTAACTCCCAAGCAGAAAAATGCACAAGTGCAGACTGAAACATTTATTCATAGAATAAGAGAAAACACAGAATCTTTTGGGAAGGGACCTTCAAAGATTATCTCGTTCCAAATTCTCCTGCCATGGGCAGGGACACCTTCCACTAGACCAGGTTGCTCCAAGCCCCAGTGAAGCCTGGTCTTGAACATTTCCAGGAATGGGGCATTCACAGCTTCTCTGGGAGCCTGGCTGAGTGTCTTCCCACCCTCATCGTAAAAATTTAATTCTTTATCTCCAGTCTAAATCTACCCTCCTTCAGTTTAAAACTGTTGCCCTTGTGCTGTCACTATGGACCTTGATAAAAGGTCTCTTTCTTTCTTTTAAATATTGAAAGGCCATGAGAAAGTCCTCCTGGAGCCTTCACTTCTCCAGGACAACATACCCAACTTTCTCAAAATTTCTTCACAGCAAAGGTGTTCCAGCCCTCTCGTCTTTTTCGTGGACCTCCACTGTGTATCCATTCCAATGGTCCAGGTCTTTACTGAAAATTATTTGTCCACAGACACTTTTCATATCATTTTAATACAACTTAATCCAATCAACTTATCATTATAATGAGCTATTAATTTGACAGAAGACAGTTGTCTAAAGCTTCTGACTTTGTACTGACAAGGTATTTTTAGCTCAGTCCTAAACCACACGAGTGAATCTACACAGCTCCAGCATCAACATGTTTCCAGCCACAAGGAACCCACGGTTTTGTGACAAGAAGTCCCAGGTGCTAAACCCTGCGAGGGACAGTGGGGGTACAATGGTGCCATGGGGGTACAATGGTGCCATGAACGCATCCAGTTCCTGGAGGTGCAAAGCTGTGTGGATGCAAGAATCCTGCTTTTAGCTCCAAACTGGCTCCACAGGGTGCAAATCCAAACTATCAGCCACTCCCAGAACCAAACACATTGTGGAGTTAGAGGCAAAGGCACGGTAAAAAGCAGGTTGTGAGCAACTGAGCAGAGAATATGTGTTTTAACTTTATTCAGGTTATTCCAATATCTTCTCCTGCTCACACATGCACAGTTACACATATTAACTCCTGGTTTTGTAATTCCAACACACAAACCTGGTGACATAAGTGTAGTTTATTTGGATAAATTGCTTTTAAATTATGGCAGTTCTTTCAACTTTGTTCAGTTAGTGAGCTCTTAAAACTTTTCTAGGACAGATAAACATTTTTATGTGATGAAATTAAGCCTGAAGATTCTTGGGTTTCTTAGTTGTCCTCATGAACCTTTCAGGCTGAAAGGCACTGCAGAGCTTGAAAACAGCTTCAACAGGAAAAGGCACCAACTTAATATTATTCTTCACATTTATATGAATAAATAGGTGCAAAAACCTGTGTGGGCCAGTACTTAGGCAAATCAAAATAGCAAAGAGCAAATAAAATATAAAGCTTCCATAATTTTCTGGAAGCTTTTTCTGACAAAATTGCTTCTTCTGGGGAAATATAATCTTAATAGCTTGCAAAGACAGAAATGGCTGTCTGGCGCCAAGTTGAGGCCTTTAGTATTACAGTAACTTTCCTAACTGTCTACAGCTTTTCCCTTTTGTCCACTCCATTTTCAGCTATTACTGGGCACTCGGGAGGGCAAATAAGGCAGTTAAGGTGCTCCAGGGCCTCATGGCCACACCTCATCATCACCTCTGCAGCAACTCCAGTGATACAGCCCTCTGACACACTGCAACCTGCCTCGATTGCAGCTGTCAGTCAGGGTAAGGAGAGCCCACCAGAACATGAGAGCTCCCTCCTGGCTGTGACAAACAACACTGTGACTTGTCTATACAGCTCATTCCACCACACAGTACACATCCCTCATCCACACCAACCAGAGGAACTGAGGGAAGAAACTGAGTGTTGCTGGCAGGAAGAGACCACTCTGCCTGGGAAGGGAAATTGTTAACCATTCACAGGAGAGGAGCTGTGGATGATGAAGGCTGAAATGTTGCCCAGGTGACATCCTCATGACAGGTCACCAGAGGCCTCAAGCTGTGAAGTCCTGCTCTTGTGGAGCTAAAAATGCACAAGAGCAGGATATAGTGACAAGAACTTCCTGCTGAGTTTTCCCATCAGTAGCTCAGACCCAGAGCTGCTCTCATTTTCTCTGACAGCTCAAAGGTTCACATCATGAGCAGCTCTGAAGCTGTGCACATTGGTATGCTTTTCCAGTGGAAACAAGAGTCAGATTCAATCAATCTCTTCTTCTTTTTTTCCAGAATTTCCTATCAAAATGCACTTTTAAAAGCCTAAATAACACCATGAAACATAAATACACCTATCAAAACTATTTTGCAAACGGAATTTGGTGTAATGAAAATAAGTCACATTCTCACAATATAATCACATTTACATTTCAGATTGGATAAAGCACACAAGTAAGTCATAATAGGATTTTTTTCTTTTATTCAGACCATAGATTGTAAAATTAAAAATCTGTTTCTCTATTTTTAATTAATTGATGAATGAGGATAGCTCTTTGAAAGATGTAATGTAGATCCAGGCAAAAGTAAATTCCTTAAGTGTGTCAGAGTCCACACCTAAAAGCAAAGGGTTTTTCATTTTAATCACACTATACATCTGTTTTGTATCAAATTTAAATATTGCCCAGCTGGTGAGATAACCTCCACTTTTGGATACTCCATTTACAACCAAAGTCCTGAAAGGTAAGGGACACTTTGGTTGCTGAAAGGTTTCAATAGAATTCCAGAAAATTTGTCATCAGGCCATGCACTAAAAAAATTAAGAACTCTGCCAAAGATGAGATGCATCTCACCTAATTTTAGCTGTCTGAAAAGGAGATATATGATAGATGCAGGTTGCCTCAATTTCCTTGTGAATCTACAGAGAAATTTAGGAGTTCTTAAGACAAGTCATCTTAAAGACAGGCTGAACTCCTATCTGGAAGTGCCCCCTTCTATTCAGCAGAAAGGGAGCTCAGACAGACAGGAATTTTCAGAGTACTGAAGTTGCCTGAGATGTATTCTGCTTACAGGGAATGCTATCCATTTTATGCAGGGAGTGAAGCAGAGATAAAGAGGACAAAATTGTTAAAAAATCACACATAACTTATATTCACATTGCCTCATTTGTCATCAGGACTGAGTAAAGATTAGATTTTTAAATTCAGCTAGATTAACCAGCTATGATTTTCAAAATCTCTTTTGAAGAACAAGCAAACAAACAAACCCAAAATACTGTCATTTGAGCTGAGAAAGTAGTCAAGGCAGATTACCCAAGTGGAACTGGAACAAAAACACCTAGGCGAACCTCCAAATGAATTTGTGAATTAAAGGAACCTCAAAGATTGTTTCAGCTGAAGGACAAGCAAATATATTATTACCATTACTATTACCATTAGTAGTAGTATTACTACTGTTAGTACTAATATTACTATTATTATTACTATCATTTTGTTTGCTCTGTGTGCCTGGAAGCCCTTTGTATGGATTATGTTCCCTTGACTTTAGGAATGGAACTGGGATTGTGAGGGAGACAGCATGAAGCTTTCAATTTTGATTTTTAAGTCTTGAATGACAATATTAATGTGAAAAATAAGCAATGCTGTGATCATTTCTGCAACACGCGACCAGGACATTTCATCTGGCAGTATTTGTTCATTAACAGTGCAGTACAAACTGCTCAATGAGATCTTTCCCCAGACAGTTAAATGTGTCATGCAGCATTTCAGTGCTGGAGTTACAGCAGAAATAGAGTCTGTTTTTCGGTTTCCCCAGCACCAAGGAGGCACCATATTGTCAGTGGCATAAGGAGAACGAGATGCCACATGTAACCTCCCAGTCCTCTCTACAAGTGAGTGTGAAAGAGCAGACCTGCCTAAATTAAGGAGAAAGATGCTGTTACCTGTTGCACCATGCTCAAGCACAGGGTAAAAGGGTAGGATTTTCCTGCTCTCAGCTGCTTTGATTTAAAAGGTGGCTTTTTGTGTAGCAGGGCAGGTGTGGTTTCCCAATTGGCTCATAAACTGCTTAATCAGTAATGCCATAAACATGGCATTTAATAAGGTGCTCTTTGATCTTAAGCCTCTTATTTCATTAGAGCTTCTAAAACAACGTGGGGCCACCGAAACCTTCTAACATGATTACATCTCCTGAAAAGCAGCAGACCCTAGTCCATATTAAAATCAAAATAGTGAGCTGAAAGCAAAACTCAGCTTTGTAACAGCATACTTGGCTTGAAAAGTAATTTCTTATGCACTGGTCTGCTGATCAAATCAGCCGAATGTCTCACTACTTGAGAGTTATAACCCCCTTACAGGAAGCAGCCTGTTTTCCAGAATCAGAAAACACACCCAGATCTTTCTGTTACAGGGAGAAGACTGCAAAACTTGGCACTGGAAAATTTATACGTCATCTAACTGTAATGTGCAGCCAGATTCTCTTTTACATGACAAATGTCCACACTGCACCCAACACATTAAAGCGTGGCCAAAAGGTGACCCAACAGCTCTGTACTCATCCCATGATCCTACAACCTTTGTTTTAAGACAATTATCTGAAGACCTGACTAAAGGGGCCATGGTTGGTTGCCCTGCATATGAGCTTAATTTCTGCCTGGCTCCATTAAGGATCTGATATGGGCAGCGTGGTGGCAGCTGTTGTGCAGGTTGAGATTTTCCTGACAGTCCTGTCTTCAGGGGTGAAAAAACCACAAAATAAAAACAGTACCCCAAGCCAGAAAGAGAGCAAAAAATGTAAGTTTTAATAGCCAGAAAACAGAGTGGTGCATACATTTGGAAAGGCTTCTCAAAGCAGGACAGAGTCATTGACTTCTTATTTTGCCTGAAGAAGCCTTTTGAAAAAAGTCTCTTGCTCTGTGTTCCCAAGGATCCTAAGGTAACACTCACAGGGGGAACAACTGGGCTACTTCTAACTGTGAAAGTTTTTGGTGAGACAACAAGCTGGAGAGGAATGTGGAAAGTGGTTGAAAGAGGAATCAGGAAAGGCACTGGACATCACAGCCTCAAGTGAGGTGTCTGGAATATATTTACTACAGTGGATTGCCCGCCAGGAGCACTAATATCAAACAAAGCAGCTTTTGCAGGAAATGCTCCTGACTCTGGTCCTGCTCAAACTCCCAGCTGAATTATCAACCATGCCAAGGCATTGATGAAGTGTCACCAATAGCCACGATCAGGGGAGTTGTCATCACCTGCTGGTTCACTGACGCTTCTGAAAACAGCAGTCGGTACAGCCTGGGATAAAATAGCTCACACTGTTACGGGAGGATGGTCAACAGCACTGAACTTCATTGTACTCCAGAGCAGTGTATAAATTCCTGTGAAAAACAGTCACACCTGGGAGTCTTTCAGCAAATACATGATCTTGTCTAACATCTCTGCACTCTTGAAAGTTAAGTTCTCACAGATTTCCTGTGCCCACGAGGAAGAGCCTGTATGCCCTCAGTGTCCCTTTTAACTCCTCCAGTATGATCTGCAAGGTTATTGCTGCTGTAAAGGGCCCCACTTTTTGTTACCTATCTTAGTTGCTGTGCTAATATATACTCTTTAAAAAGAGAAAAAAAAAATGCTATCATGCCATAAGATAATGTTACATGGTGTATTTAATGAGATAGTTCTGGCAATTAGTTATGTGAAGGCAGAGAGTAGATGAGGGTTATTTTTTTCTCCTGTATCTAAACATTTGGCATCCTTGTCTTCCACAGTGCTCTATGCTGAAAGCAGCTATTTCTGGACAGCCAGTATGTGTCTCAATTCAGGGCTGGGATAGAAGCACAAGTGTCCAAATCCCAAAGGAGAGAACATTTATTTTATTCAGTATGTGTTGCTGTTACTGTTATAGTAGCCATCATCTGCTACAGTATTTTTGCTGTTCCTGACATTTCATCCTCCACAGGAAAGGAAACCCTGTCAAGAGCTGAGAGAGTATCAGAGTTTAGGCATATTTTTAAGATCTCACTGAAGTGTCCATCTCAAAGGATCTTTGACCACATCTAATCTAAACCTATTCTCTGTTTGTAGCCATTTCCCCTTGTCTCACCACCACATGCATTTTTAAGATGTCTCTCTCCAGCTTTCTTCTCTGCCCCCTTTAAGTAGTGCAAGGTTGCAAGAAGGTGTCCTTGGACCCCTCCCTTCTCCTGGCTGAGCATCCCCAGATCTCTCAGCCTGTCTTCACAGCAGAGGTGTTCCAGCCCTCCGAGCACTTTCATGGCCTCCTCTGGACTTTCTCCAACAGTTCCATGTCCTTCTTATGTTGGGTACCCCAGAGCTGCATGCAGCACTCCAGATGGGGTCTCACGAGGACAGAACAGAGGAGCAGATGGGCACAATGGGCTTTTTGGGCTTCAAGAACACCTGGCTGAGACATGTTGATCTTCTCATCCACCAGCACCCCCAGTCCTTCTCCCCGGGGCTGCAATCAATACGTTCTCTGCCTGGATTTGGTCTCGAGATTGCTCTGAGTCACACGTAGAACCTCATACTTGGCCTTGCTGAATTTCATGAGGTTCAGCCCCACCTTTCCAGCCTGCCCAGGTGCATCTGGATGCCACCCCTTCCTTCCAGTGTGTGACTGCACTCACAGCTTGGTGTGTTCAGCAAACAAAGCTGAGGGTCCCTCAATCCCACCATCCATGTCACCAAAAAAATGTCAAATAGTGTCAGCCCCAATATCAACCCAAAGGGACACCACTCGCCACTGGTTTCCACTTGGACACTGAGCCATTGACCACGACAATTTGAATGCCAACCCATCCAATTCCTTATCTGAGTGGTCCATCTGTCCAATCCCTGTCTCTCCAATTTAGAGACAAGCATATGGTGCAGCACAGTCCCAAATGCATTGCACAAGAGCTGGTACATGAGTATTGCAGCTCACACTGTTTAGATCTGTCCCATTGCAAATGTTTGTAAAATTTTTTTTTCCAATTATCTCTGGCTGTCAGAAGAAATTACTTCCAAAGAGTAATGAAGAATATGGGTTCTGTCTTCTTGCCCTGTTTATTTCACTGTATTCCACCTCTCCAGCAAAGATGGAAAAAGGAGAAGCTTATTTTTGCATGGGTAATTCACCCCACATTCAGCTCTCCCAGCAGCTGGATTCAGCATCATCAGTCAGAGTGGTTCCCTGACTTACCCCCAAAGCATTGAGGACTGCACCTCTGGAGGAACAAACCAGAGATTTATTGGCTGCCCACAAGCCCTGCACGAAGCACTGTAGTGATGACTGAATGGGTTGAACTGGTCATTAAAAAAATTAGTTAGCTAAATTTTACAAGAAGCTAGCAGGGGAATTTTGGAACTATAAAACTTTCCAAAGTCTATAGATTAAGGGCCTCAAGAGTGCTTTAAAGAGGTTCTTGCTACTAACCTTTGTTTCCACTGATGTTCCAGCTGGGATTCAGGCAGTACTTTGTGCTGACCTGACTTTCTTCTCACCAGATCCCCAAATTCCAGTAGGGAGAGCAGCTAAGAGCTTTTTGCTGAAGTACATGGAACAGGCCTTACACCAGCATGAAGGAGGTATCTTCCAGCAAGCCTACTACCTTCTACATCATACTCAAAAAGGTGGCTTAGAGCACACTTTAGATGGTCTCATTTTTATAAAAATTATATATCAGATTTACCCCTGGTACATGATGCCACCACTCAGGCTGTTGGTTTGCTGATCCTTGTTTGCTTCCTCTGCATCACAGCACTGAAAGACATAATTTCTAAATTTCCTTGGCCCCAGGAAAGGAACAAGCCACAAGAGTCCCATAGGGAGCACAAAAAGGAGCTTGATCTCAGCTCGAGCACCAATCCACACTTGGGATTATGAGGAGCAGAAGCCTTATTTGAGGCATATAATGGAGTTTCACTTCAAAAAGGAGCAATCTTCAGTGGAGTTACACTTCAAAAAGGAGGCAGCGAGGCAGGTGAGCAGGCAGTCCCTGGTCTGAAATGTGGGCCACGGTTTCAGAAACATCAGTCTAAAGTTTCAGCCACAACAGGGGGGACAAATACAGCACTTGGTATCTTTACACAGGAAAGAAAAGATAACTCTTCAGGAAAGATAAAATGAACATAAACCAGTAAGAAAATTAGGCCAAAGATACAGTATGAGAGAGAATTTAAAAACAGAAGCAAGTAAATGAATACACAATTCTAGCCACCCCACCCATGTAAAGGCTGTTGTAATCTAATCCCCAGCCTGCTGTAAAAACAGGAAATAAATTCATGTGTTCAGCAGCTGCCTCTGAGGCAGCACCTTTCAGCACCTGATCCCATGTTAAAAACACACCAGTTTATGTGATGCATTGTTCTGTTTATCTACAGCAGTCCCCTGCTTCTCTCTTACCCTTTGGCCTCTCCGTTTTCAAACAGTTGCAAGTGGCATACTGAACGACACTGAAAGCTGGTTTTGACACTGAACTCTTTGCCTCATTACTGAAGGCTTTTCTTGTGTTGAAGTCACCTCCATTTTCTCAGTGATGGACACTCGGCTTGGTGCCACAGGCCCTCTTTCAGCTCCTTTCCTGCTCCAGTGATTTACAAGATCAAACAGGAGTTCATTCCTCCTTTGATGTCCTTTGTGTGGCAGATAGGCTTTCACCAGCTGAATTTACCTGGGACCATTTGTGTTAGGTTCTTGTTTTAATTAGTTCCTCTATTTTGAACGCTTCTTTTGAGTTCCTCAGGTGTCAAGGTACTCTGTTTTCCTCCAGAAAATGGCACATCTGGAAAGTCATCCCTTGGGACAGCAGTGGGGAGGGGAGGGTCTCTGTACAAGCAAGTAGTATTATTTTTAAGGTAAGAAAATATATTTAAGGAAAAATACCTTACTAAGAGCTGCTAGATTCTCCTGGTAATACCGTCTGGACTACAGGAATACTTGGACAATAAGCTGCTCATGCAAATAAAAATATTAATTTTAGGTGTAATGAACAAAGCCTAATATGAAAGCACGTAGGGACTACTCTTTAAGAGACTGTCATGGTTGGTTATGCCATATAATCAGTACAAAACAGATTAAACCTACCAGTACTCCAAAACCTGACCACAGCTGTCATCAGAGAGAATTCTCGTCAGACAGACTAATTTAACTCCAAGAACTAGGAGTATTTTCTTAAGATTTTATATATGCCTTCTTCCCCTCATGCATCCACAATAACCAGAAAGCTTGCAGTGATGAAAAATCCATGGGATGGTATCTGAAGGAGAATTAATCTAAAATATTTGGACTGAGAAATATCTGAAAGTATATCACAGTTAGATAACCTATTAGTCTTTTCACAGCCACAGGATTGGTTGCTTTTTGGGCTATGAACAGTCAAAACTGAATTTATTTCCCTTTCATCAATCTCAAATGCACTGGAATAAGAAAACAACCTGGATTGTTTAACTTCTGGGAGAATACAAATACTACCAGTCAAAGAGAAAAAAAAAAAAAAAAAAAAAAAAGCTTTAGGGACAGATTTATTTTTATTTTGTTTAATATGCAGGTAGATCTGAATAATTCACATGCACTTTCATGTGCACTATTAGCCCTTGTTAAACTCTCTTTGTGAATGCAGATGTCAGAATTTGTCACTGCTGGGATTCAGACCAGGGAGACTTTCACTGGGACTGCTCAGCTGTTACCAGTTTACTTCCTGCACAAGCACATTTTAAAGTAAATTCAGCTTTCCTTCTCCATAATTCCTGACATATTTGGGCAGCTCAGCCAGGCTACCTGCTCCAGCACAGACCTGATGTTGTCTGCTCATTCACTGTGTCAGGAGTCCATTGAGATCATGGCCTTGTGTTACAGCTACATCTCTGACCACACTAAGAAAAAAGATTAATTTAAAATATGTTTTTTCCTAGTTCAAAGAACTCACCCCAGCTCTGTTGATGTCAGCCTGGTTCTGCACACTTTGCAGGTTGTTCCAGTATTTGCAGGCTCCTAATCCCAATGCACACTTTGGTGATTCCCTACTCCCTGTTGGGGTCACTGTACATTTTCACTCACCAATTCTTTAGTTTCTGTAGAAGGGAAATTCCTTGGCACACAAGCCCTAAAGAAACCAAGGTGCCCATGTTGGATCAGGACACTGGGCATGCACAGTTTAGAGCCAGCCCACAGGATTGCTCTGGCTGCGCTTAGAAGCCACAGATGATTTATTGGTAATTACTGGCCTGCTTTACCTGTTGTGTTTTTTTAGAGTTACTGAATATTAAAATGCCTTTGAACACAAGTGAACCATTTGTCAACCTCTGAAAAACTTCAAGGACCTTTTAAGTGCAGTGATATAAGTTGACTATAGTGTTGAGATTAATTATTGCACAGTAGTATGGTAGAATCACAGAATTATTAAGACTGAAAAGATCTCTAAGATCAAGTCCAACCATTAACCTACACTGCCAGATTCATCACCAAGCCATGTCCCCAAGTGCCACATTTACATGTCTTTAGAATCCTTCCAGGGATGGTGATTCCACCAGTTCCCTGGTCAGCCTGTTCCAGTGCTTGACCATCCTATCAGTGAAGATATTTTCCCTAATATCCAAACAAAACCTCCCCTGGAACAACTTGAGGCCATTTCATCTGGTCACTTGTTACCTGGTGTGAGAGACTGACCCCCACCTCACTACACCCTCCTGTCAGGAAGCTGTAGAGAGCAATAAGGTCCTTCCTGATCCTCCTTTTCTCCAGGCTAAACACTCCCAGTTCCCTCAGCTGCTCTTCAAAAGACTTGTATATACACTCCTCAAAAATGGGATCCAACAGGACCTCAATAAGGTCACCTGCTCTGCAGGTGTCCCATCCACCAGCCCGGAGGACAAACTCACCTCACAGCACAAGTCCAGCCATTTTCTCCAGCTCACAGTAGACTCACATAACTCCTGTGACTACAGGTACAGGTCAGCTGTTCCTTTCCCTATTTGTTTCTCAGGAATCACAGCAGCTATTGCCAGATCTCTGCATGTCAGGAGCTCAGTTTCAAATTCAGCTCAGACCAGGTTCACATTATCTGAGAGACTTCCTTGAGAAAAAGTTGGGGGAGGAGTAAAGAAGAATCCCTGAGCCCTATCCCATGAGCACTGCCTAGCGATGGGTCACTGGAAAACACAAGAGCAAAGTGATGGTGCCATGGCACAGCAAAGCTTCATCCTTCTGCCTCATGTCTCACAAATGTCACAGCTGCTTCCAGTCCTGCCTGTGTGTGCGTAACCCTGAGGATGGAGAGGAGAGTGGTGTCTGCACGGGCAGCCAGCTCCCCCAGCAGTGCACACGGGCAGTCCTTACTGGTGACCACCGTGTCAGTGCATCTACTGTCCCACGGCAGTGATCCCTCACAGATCTCTGCAGTTATTCATGGACCATGCACTGGCCTCTCGAGGGCTCCCCAAGGAGACTGCCAAGGGCAAGGGGAGGGCACAGTGCCTGTCACACAGGCACCACAAATACACTTTTTTCCCCAGGAGGACATTGTTCGAATGCACTCGTTCTGCAGGTCCAGCAGTGTGGACACTCCAATTTTCTCATACTACCACATGCTTTACTGGGAAAATATAAATAGTCCCAGGGATATATTGTAATTAGCTAGAGAGTCACTGGCACCTCTGGAATGTGAACCTGTGCTACAAACCACAGGAACTGGAGACACACTGACAGTTAAACACAGCCACTGCAGCCCGTAATTGCAGGGGACTGCTTTTACAACCAGTGCCTTCACCGTAAAATGCCCGAACGCCCTTTATAGAGTCACAGAAAAACACACAGGTCATAAATGTGCTGGAATTTCGGTCATTCTCACATGGAGGTTTTGGAGACAGGGAAGAGGGCTGGAGGCTGAGGTCAGTCTGTGGTACAACCCATAATGCAGTTTCTGCTGTTGTTCACACACACAATCTCTGCAACAACTACTTAGGAGTTAAAGGCAGGGCTTTCATGTTCCTCCCTTGCCCCATTAACACCATCCAGTGTGGGATGTTTGATGCCATGTGCTGCTCGGAATTGTCATTTCCTAGGGGTTTTTTTCTTAGCACCCTGTGGAAATCACTTCAGGCCTTTCTTTACTTCCATGGAAGAGTCCCCTGGAAGTAGCAGCCAGTATCTGCTGAGGAGAATTTTCTCCTCTGATAATGTTCAGGACCAGTGCTCAAGTCATTCTCAATTCTAGGGACCATCTAGATTTCTGCAACCAAATCCCATGCCCAGCAGGCTTAGTTTAAAATGCAAATAACTCAAATGTGAAGCCTTAAAACCTCAAGAAGTAAAATTCATGTTAAATAATGTTCATATATAAATTTGATGCAATATTATGGCTCCTAAAAATACACAAAGGGCACATCCTCAGGATGTAAAATATTACCATTGTGTTTCCCTGCCTGGTTTTCCATCCTTTGTTAAATGTTGATAGAATGAAAATGACAATTCAGCTTAAGAGTTATCAAGTATGCTAAGTGGGGTTTTTGTATTGAATATTTTAGGGCAGATGAGTTAAACCCTCTTTTGTCTTCATTTCTCTTTAAAAAAAAAAAATCCAAAACACAGTACCCACAAGAATGCTGCAAGAACTTTGTTTAAACCATCATTAAGCATTACTTCAGACTTCCTGGAAAATAAATTGATATTCTAAGTAGATTTCTTGTTTTCTTCCAAAATTCCCTGTTGATTTCTAATGCATCCAGCAACATATTCAGTGTTATATTCTGGATTCACATACTGTTAAGCAGATGCTGCTTCACATTACTGACAAAATGTTATCAGTAATAGAGAAAAGCTGCCTATATATTCTTGCTCATGAAACCCTATTTCACTGAAGCAGCCCTTCCCGAATGCTACAGCTGGAGATTTTTTATTTAAATGTTTTGACACCAGAGGGTCATAGGGTACAAACCTCTGCTATGAGAGGACTCATGACTATCCATCACTGTTTATTTGTCTCCATTAGTACTACTTCACCTCCTGTCCCAGCACTTCATATCTCTGACAGCTTCAAGTCTTCTTCTGATGTCTTGAATGTGTGTCTTAAGCAGCTGATAGACATTTCTTATTGCTGCCTCTGTCCTTCAGCTTGAGTGGTTGCCCTATCTCCCTCCTGCTGTTCTCCTGATCTATTAACAGAGAGCAATATTATCTCGCCTTTCCACCTGTACACTGCAAGATCAACCAAACCCAGGATTTTAATTGCCTGCCTCTGGCTCCTAAACACAGCAATAGCTCCTCAAGGCTGAATCCATCTTCCCTGAGCTAAGGAGATCTGAGCAAACTTTTCTAGATGAGCAGTAACCAAAAGCCCTCTCCAGTCCTGGGAATTCTTCCCTTCTCTACCCTGTCCAGTAATGACCTTTGCATTTTCCCCAGCTCTACAGAACTGTGACATACAGACATATTACTAAGACCCCATCAGTTCCCACAGGAGGAGTTTATAGTTTATAGTCCTGTTATTGATCCAGACTTACCAAAACAGGCCTTTTAAACTGACCAGGTTAGTTGGAAAAAAATCCCTGGGTTTTGGAGCCATTGATCCCAATCTATAGAGTGGAAGCTCACAGGGGAGATTAGACCCAAAAATAGGCCCTGAGGAACTTCATCACTGCCTACACTCTAACTTGCTACTCCCTTTCCTAGAAACTTCATAATTGTCTCCCTGCCAGGCAGTTTCTGGCTCACTTTACATTTATTAATCTCTACCCTTTTTCACTTTAGCAGTGACTTCCAATGCAGTACTCAACAAAAGCAGATAGATGAGATTTACTTAGTCCTGTTTGTCTAAAGAAAAGAAATCATCTGTCTTTTAAAAGGAAAAAAACAGTTTAGAGCATTGGTTCTCCTCCAGATCACAATGTGGTTTTTTATGCAATTATTTGATTCTGCATGGAGCCACCGTCGCTATCCTCACCCCTATTCTCAGCCTCTGACTGAAATCCCATGAATCTTCCACCTCAGCCACACCACTGTTTCCCTTTATCTCACAGAGTTCCTCCTTTTAAAGCTCATTTTATGGTTCAGCTTCTATTTTTACTTGTGCTGATACAGAGTGACTCAATTCATCCACTTAAATGCAAACACAGAACTAAATGTAGCAGGTCATGCTGCTACTTGTATGCAGGTAAGGTGGACAAGGAAGGGCTGGAATTGGTGATGCCTTGTGTGAAACAATTGTCTGTGCCTTCTGCTGATGAATATAAGAAAAAAAAAATTAAAATCCATAGAAATATTTTTTGTCCCTCTGACCCTCATTTCTGATGTTATGTCCCTCTCTGAGAGAGGAAAAGGTGTTAAATCTAAGAAGCTGTTAAACAGTCTTCTCTGTCTCCAAAATGAGATTTACTGCAACTTTTTCTCTATGAGACTGCACTTTGTGTCCATCTAGAAATGAGTTTGTGCAAGACATAGCTATGAAATTCAGTGTTAGGAGTCTGTAGGGCAAGGACCAATTCTGGTTCCTATTCGAGCACAAGGCACAAGTGTTAACTTAAAATCCTGGTACACATGAGGATGTGGGAGGCAGAGGAACAGCCTCCCTCTCAGTGTTGTCACCCACAGGCTGTGCCCCAAAACTGAAGTGCAGTCCCCTTGGGGACAGAACACGAAAGCCTTTCAGCACAACACATCCTTTTGGAATGGGAAGCACAGCACAGTGGGCCAACTCAAATTTTCCAGTTTAGCTGGAAGAAGGCAATGATTTTTTGTTGGAATCAAATCCAGGAGCCCAGAGTCTTCAGAAAATGCTGTGGAGTAAGTAAGGAGCACATAAGGAGTGGAACAGCACTTTGATCTTATATGATCCATCTCCAGCAGCACAATAATCCATAGCAGACCCAAACTGTTTCATTTCTTCCAGGGAAGAGGCACACATTTTTTCTGGTCACTAGTAACGAGACAAGAAATGAATAATTTTACCACCATATTGGAGCAATCAGGAGCCTCCTACAAATCCTCTGTATTGTTGGTGAGGGACTGAAGTTGTCACTTTTAATTAAATACTGTAACTAACCTGTTGTTAAGACACTGAAAGCTATGGTGAACAGTGAACAGAGATCCCTTGGGTCAAGTAAATGACAGCCCTGAATGATCAGCCTGACCAGATGTTGCAAAAAATTAATTTCTGCTTATGGAATTCCATAATATAGGGGGGAAAAGTCATTGTGGTATTGAACAAACTGGAACAGTTGCCCAGAGGACCTGTGAATATCCATCTTTGGAGATACTCAAAACTCAACTGTACAAGATCCTGAACCACCTGATCTAAACTCAAAATGGACCTAACTGTGAAGCAGACCCTATTTTAAATGGGAGGTTGGACTAGATGATTTCCATAGGACTCTTCCAACCTGAACTAACATACAGATATAAGACAGCAAAGTGATCTTTTATGTTAATATGTTGAATATTGACTTCTTTCCTAGAAGAGAAGTGAGATTTGAAGATAAAAGGAAAAAATACCTCAAAAATATTACAGAAGAGCCTGTCTACATATGTGTCTGTGTGTGTGTGTGTGTGCATAAATACACACATACATAGATTTTACTGCATATAGGCATCTACACCTCACCCTACTCAAAACTTTTGTTCCAGATCCGAATTGGAATTCCTGTCCTGTACACTGCCCAACAAAAGATATGTTTCTGAAGTAAAATAAAAGCAAAGTATTTATTAATTAGCACATGAAATTCAAATAAACCTGAACTGTATATAGGAATCCATTTGCAGCTCCATTCTTCTGGGAAGAATCATATAGAAGGTGTTCATCTGAGAAGGGACACAATCCTCCTACTCATTTTGAGCAGCAGCTTCCACTACAGATAGTTTCATTCACAATCAGTAGGGCTGAATTGCTCTAAAGTTTGCCCAGCCAGCAACAGGAGGACTTTCAGGACAGGTTAATGCAAGACCCAGCAATAGACAGCAGTTCAAAATAGGTGTTTGGGGATAATCCTCTTGTGTCTAATGATCAGAAAATATGTTACCACCCAACATTACCACGGGCTCAGATGTAATCGGACTGCAGCCACAATAAGCTGCCCACAGACAGCACAGTTGGAGGTGATTATTTTGTGCAGGCAGTAAAAATCCTCCAATGAAAAAGCTCTGAGTGCACAGCAAAGGTGTCAAACAATAATCATTTCTACTCATCAGCTGCAGAAGAGCCTTCAGCCTCCCACTGCAGTGACTTATGTCCTTGAGTCAGCCACAATTATTCCCAATGCAATCTTGATGGGCATGTTTTCTCTGACAACAGCTCAAACAGTCTTGGGAGGCTAAAAAAGAGGCACAGTCCACACATGTATCTGACAGATTAGGTCCTTCAGTGGCTGAAAAGATCTATTGGACCTCACAGAAAAGCAGAGATATCACCAGACTGTATTTCCCCTCAATCTCTCACCGGGGTTTCAGAAAGTCTTTTCTTTATATAAATGCACAAATAAACCTTTCTTCAGTGGTAATTACCATTGTGCATGGATTTCCCATTATAGACAGGGTGGGCTTTCGTGATTAAAGAGGAAGTTGTTAATTGTAGCATAAGAAGTTCATGTTGATAATTAAAGGTTATTGTAGTTAATTGTGTACTAATTAGGTTAATTGTTGTTGCACTGGGTGAGAGGCCCATTGTTGCATTGGAATTGTTACGGGTGTGCCGTGTGCATGTAACCACCGGGTGGCGCTGATACGGACCTCTAAGGGGATGGAGCAGCTGGAACCGTCCACAAGTAACTCACATAAAGGGATGTCAGCCGGAAGATCGTTGGTGCTAACACCCGACCAATAACAGCCACCCCTGGATGGCGACTGGATTGGAACGAGCCACAAACGAGCCAATGAGGAGACGCCCTAGACCAGCCAATCACTTTCTAGACAACGAGCCAATCAAATCAAGGATTGAAAAATGGACCAATCGGGATAATGGAAAATGGTATAAGAACTGTGCCCATGCCTTGCACAAGGTCCTGCTTCCACCCATAGGCTCTCTCTTGGTTGGGAGCACCCAGGGCGCGTACGCCACTCTTTCCGCTCTGTTTTTGCTGAGGAGGTTTCAGGCTTATCCTGCTACCTGTCCTTGAGTGCTATTTAATAAATCTTTCCAAATTTTAACAGAGTGAGACCGTTCATTTCTCACAGTCCACACATGTATCTGACAGATTAGGTCCTTCAGTGGCTGAAAAGATCTATTGGACCTCACAGAAAAGCAGAGATATCACCAGACTGTATTTCCCCTCAGTCTCTCACCAGTGCTTCAGAAAGTCTTTTCTTTATATAAATGCACAAATAAACCTTTCTTCAGTGGTAATTATCATTGTGCTTGGATTTCCCAAACAATCACAGATCAAATAAATGGACATTAAAACTCAATAAATGTGCAATGGTAAAAAAATATTATCCCCAAAACTTACTGCACTCCTCTAGCTACTGCACTAAGCTCCATTGGCTTTTTAATTTGATGCCATATAAAAAGGAAGTTCGTGATTAATTTGGTGTTGACTTTCAGCAGATAACTCATTTGCAGCCTCACAGTTTATAATACACTTCTCCACTACTGAACATGTGTTGGAATAAGAAAATTTCATCTAGGAAAGGTGCAATGAATCAGAGCATCACACAAGAAACGCACAGTTATATTATTTCAGTTCAGAAAAGTGTGTCTGTTTACCTGGAATCTCATCAGTGCCCCCATTGGTGTGTTTGAACCGATCTCCTTCCACATGGACATTTGGACACAGGACATCTGGAAAACAAAACCAGTACAAAATTATCCCAAGGAAACGCATCATTTTGGAAGCTGCAGAACTAACAAAGGCTGATCTTCTGGGTTTTGTTCAGAACTTGCGTGTGGCACCTCAGCAATAATTCCATGCCAGGCTCTGCACATCCTAAATACCCTTCCTATTCCATAACTGCATGATGGACAAAAGACCCAGTGCACTACATCTGGTTTTGAGCCACTTTTTTTCTGGCTGACAAGACAGGAAGACAGGATAGATGAACTGAGCCTTTCCATCAGCTGGGACAACACTCTCTGTTTGTGTCTTTCTCCAGTCTGTACATCTGCATGAAAGTCACAAAAAACTTAAGAAAATATAGAATGTGCTTCCACTCTCAGATTGGCTGGAAGGGAAGTTCTGAAAGGCCAGCTGACATTGAGGTGCTGCCCAAACTTTTCAGAAAGGACAGCTCCTATTCTGGAAAACCTCCCTGAGTTTGTTCAAGCAGAAGTTGGAGTTAAATGACTAAACTTTGAAGAATATTCACCCCTACACACAGGTTTTAAAAAGTCATGAAAATACCCAGCCTTTGTCAACCCTTTCTCATGCTCCCAATTAGTGTCAAGACAATTGTAGATAAATGCTTTTCCACAGAGAACTGTCTATGTATCCACCTCTTTCCTGCCAAACCTTTGAAATAACTTTTATTTATGCTTTCTTTTCCCAGATCGATAGGTTATTGCACACTTGTAAACAATGGGGACAGGCAGCTCCAGGGATCAGTTTAATGAGAAGAACTGTTAGAGATATAGCATTTGTATAGGTAAAATACTATAATTATAAAAATAACAATAGTAACAACAACAATAACAATAATAAATATATATCATTGTATGTATAATATTGGACTTGTTAGAGCAGGTCCAGAAGAAGCCCATAAAGATGATGTGAGGCCTGGAGCACCTGTCCTGTGAAAGGAGGCTGAGAGACCTGGGGTTGTTCAGCTCCAGGAAGACTTTACATCTTCGTAATTAAAAGGGGCTTACAAAAAGTGTGGAAGGGACCTTTCACATGGGCAGATAGGGATAGGACAATCTCTTATTAACTCTTACAGAACTGTAGCCTCACTTTTGCCTTTATTTTACAAATGCCCTGTGCTCCTTTTTTCTCCTCCCTGCCTGCCTGCATCTAAGGAATGAGCATAAATAGCTGGCAAGAGAAAAAAGATTATTGCAATGCTCACTTTCCAGCCACAAAATAATTCAGAGAGGCTCAAACAAGGCTGGTACTTTACCATCCCAGTAATTAGCACAGCTCTGTATGTCCACAGGAGCAGAGTGCTGGACTGACAGCACATCCATCAGTCCCAAGGAGCCACCAGGTCCCATTGCCACACCCAGGACTGCACTGTTGGGAAGGCAAGACAAAAGCTGCCCTCCTTCTGTGAAGCCTTTCTATGAAACCCTTGATAGAGGTGAACATTTTAGTGTCAGAGTGTTTATGCCCATTTTTTCTTTGCTACTGCCAGGCAAACCGAACAAACATTTGTGAAGCTCAGAGGATTTGCAGCAATGAGCACCCACTGCAAACGGCAGAGACAGAAACAAAATCTGCACTGCAGCTAAGGCTCTGCTAATTTGTAAATCCTTACAGATTTACAGAAGAGAAAATACAGCTGGCTGACCTAACCTTCCAGCCTCTGCCCCTTGTTACATCCTCTGCTTGCAGTTGCCTTTAAATACGTATTGTTTAAAACTTCTTTCTTGTCTGCAACCCTAAGAAGAAAAAGATTTTGCATTTATGTCCACGGGGTTCATGAAAATTTTTATTAGCACCAGAAGTGCTAAATATTCCTTTACAGTTGCACTAGCAATGATGACTTTCCACTGACACCTGCTACATGAGATCAGTCATCTTTTAATCCATTGTAGAGTGCTACTTTTTAATGCAAATGCAATTCAATACATAGTAACAATGCCTAAGAAAAAATGTACTTTATTAAAGAACAAATGTACTTTATCAAGGTAGTTACCATATCAACCAAACTGTAACTTTGCAGAAGAAAATTAGTTTTGTTAGAGATGACCTATTTATCATAAAATTATAATTCTTGAAGAGGGATGCATAATAATTTCTATTCTGTAATACTTTATTCACTGGCTTCAACACCAAACACTACTTTTTTTGTGAGTGAGATCAGGAAAATTGCTCTGTAGCTATACATATGGACCATTTTTCAATTTTTAATAGCTTTACATTATCATCATTTCAAAGGCCCGTAATTAGAGGGACTAGGATGACACCAAGCTGAGTGATGCTGTTGACACCCCTGAAGGACACCATCCAGAGAGACCTGGACAAGCTCCAGAAGTGGCTCATGGAAATCTCACCAGGTTTAACAAGACCAGGTGCTGGTGCTGCACCTGGGTTGGGGAAACCCCCAATATCCATCCAGGCTGGGGAATGAAGGGACTGAGAGCAGCCCTGCCCAGAAGGACTCGGGGTGCAGGCAGATGAGAGGTTGGACAGGAGCTGTCCATGTGCACCGACAGCCCAGAAATCCCCTGTGTCCTCGGCTTGTATGAGTTTCTTGTGGAAGGAAGCACTTCTGAAAGTAATTTAACTGCAGCTAGCACCCTTTTCTGTAAGCAGATCACACTGAGATCTGTTTGATGAGGAGGGACTTAAACCTCACTTTTAAACATAATTTTTTAGAACCTTCTCTATGAAAAAAATCCCGAAGCTCTCAAACGTTTTAAAAGCAAGAGACAGTATGTCCTACAGAGTACATGTTCTGTAATGAGACATGTCAGAAGAACATGATGGCTCGGGAACATTCACTACCACTGAAATAACATTAATAACCTATTGTCATAAAAAAGTAAAAATAGGGCTGCAAGTTTGAAAAAGAAGAGGGATCTGGTCGTTTGAGTATCTTTGCCTCCAAGGCATTTCAAAAGAAAATCAAGGAAACAGGATAGGAAACAAAGGGAAAAACAAAAGAGAAAGAGAAAAGAGTGGAGAGAAAAGCAGGTGGGGGAAGGGAGGGAGGGAGGAAGGGAGGAAGGGAGGGAGGGAGGAAGGAAGGAAGGAAGGAAGGAAGGAAGGAAGGAAGGAAGGAAGGAAGGAAGGCCTAAAGAGAGAGAGAGGAAAGGGAAAGGGAAAAAGGAAAAGGAAAAGGAAAAGGAGAAAAGGAGAAAAGGAGAAAAGGAGGAAAAAAAGGAGAAAAGGGAAAGGCATTATTGTGTCTGTTATAGCAATTCCAGGCCAGGAATGGTGCGATTCTGCTGCCCCTCAGGGCTTTCTGAAGAGAAACCTTCCCTGTAAACTGACAAACACAAATCCCTGTTGCCAGCGCTCCATCCTTGTGTCCATAGGACTCTGCTTAAACAGTTTCTTAATTCTCATTTTAATTCTTTCAAGGATAAGCAAGCCCTCAGCTGCCAAGGGCTACTCTGGGGACTTGTGTATAATGAATGCTGAACATGTGTCACTGTCAAGTTCCACAAGAATAAAGTAGGGAGGTGAGAATAGAAACACAAGAAGGTTAAAGAAAACATTATTTATTACCTTGTTTCTTTTTTTTTTCTTTCCAGACTGAGAATCTCAGGATTCCAGAATCTCAGCAGCACCCAGTGCCTTGGCAGAGATTCAGACACACTCTGTATCTCCACCATTATTCCATTCCCACAGGAGAAATTCTCTAGTTTCTCTCAAAAGGTACTCAACAAAAGTTGATACTCCCAACTTAAATATTTGAGTTGTCTCATCCCCTGACAATGAAGTTTAGCCCCTTGTAATTCCATCCATGTAAAAGGCAATGCAAGGCAAATGCAGGCTTCCCTAAAAGTTGTCTCTCAAAACTTAAGGCCTGACAGCCTGGTAAGAAAGAGGGATTTGGGTTAAGGGATAGGTGAGTTTCATATTTTATGTAGCTAGAATTGCAAATTTTTTCTATATTGAAATATTTTTTCCCATTGAAGCTTGCACTTAAAGGGGAAGGGGCCTGGTGAGAAAATTTTTCTTAAACTCAAGAGTATTTCATGAAAGCAGTTTCTCAGAGGAGCTTTCTCAGAGCCCATTAGCTCTGTTCTTTAATTACGCAGGCGGTTCTCTGTGCAGCAGTTCCTGCAGCACATTTAATTCCCTGCAGTCAGTTGATGACTCCTACATATAGCACTACCTTTATTTGTTCTGTTCTTTTCTTTGCACATAGACCATTTTATAGCCTCCAAATCTAAGGGGTTTTTTTCCCCCACTCTTCTAAAAATGCTTCTTTTGAAAGAATATCTCCACTCTGCCCATATTCACTGAATATTTTTTGGCAAATGTTTGTTGTCAGATATTCTTTCCCTGCAAATGAACCAATCCATCAAGTGCCACCCACCATGGAAACAAATTTATAAGGAAAAACGTGGCATTTTTTTCAGCTACAGTGGCAGGCAGCCCTGACAGTGTAATGATACTGCAATAGTGTCTGTACTAACATTGTAATTTGTAGCAAGATGTAGGTACAACAGAGCATCACAGCAATTATATGATTATACCTTGCAGTTTAATGCCTTGTGCAACCCTCCTTTCCTTTCTGAAATCACACTGAATCTTCACACTGCGGAGTTTGAAGTCCCTCAGTGCCAGGAAAATCACCTGTTTGTGGCTGCTGAAGCCAAGGGTGATTCTGCCTTTTTTCCTTCAAATAATGCCTACAGTGATGCTGGAGGAGGTTTCCATATTTGCTCTCACACAAAGACTCTCTGTCACCTCAGTGACAGAATCAGAGTGCTGTGGAATGCCTTGGGCTGGAAGGGACCTTAAAGGTCTTCTGTTTCCAATCCTTCTGCCATGGGCAAGAACACCTTTCACTAGACCAAGTTTCTCAGGGACCCATCCAACCTGACCTTGGACACTTCCAGGGATGGGGCATCCACAGCTTCTCCGGGCAACCTGTGCTAGGACCTCATCCCCCTCACAGTGAAGAATTTCTTCTTGATATCTAAACTAAACCTGTCCTCTTCCAATTTAAAACCACTACCTTTTTCCTATCACTACCTGCCCTCATCAAAAATCTCTGTCCAGCTCTCTTGTAGAGCTCATGATGAAATGAAAAGGGAATAGCAAGCCCTCCCCACAACACAGCTTTCAGGTGGAGAAAACATAGCCACAGCCCACCCTACTCCTCATAAAGCTGTCACATTTTTCTGCTAAAAATGCACCAGAACCAGCTGAACTGCTCCCCAGGCTCCCTTGTCTGCTGAGAAAATCCCAAGTGACTTTAGAGGGACTGGGTATTTGTGTCCACAGGGCTCCCTCCCCTTTTCCTGCACAGTAGCCAGAAAAGGTGAATCTCTGTGTGACCACGCATTCAGTGCTGGCGCTGCTCAGCAGACGGTGTGTTCCACACCGAGAGTGAGCAAAATTACTGCAGGGTGTTGTACCCCAGGGAGCTCTCATGAAACACACATTTAAGGTCCCAGGCAAGAGGACACCTTTCTTTGAAAGGCTCTTTCTATAGAATGGAGAAACAGGGCTCCTTCAAAGAGCAATTCAGAGCAGAAACCCAATGTTGGTGCCCTGATGTAGCCCTGAAAAAGCTATTCCCTTCCCATTGTTTCTAGGGGAAATCTAGGAACACACAGTTTCCAAATTAGACATCTATCAAAGGCACCAGCGTTACATCCATCCAATTAAAACAAGCATGGTTGGGTGCATTCCTGGGCACTGAGGCCAAGACATGTTCAAGCCCATATCTATGGTAGCAAATGGTCTTAGCCTCCAAAACGAGAGGGCTGCTGACCATGAACGCTCCCTGGCACGTTGGAAGTACCCATCTGGGCCCTAGAAATGTTCCAATGGAGTGTCAGCTTGCCTGGGGTGCAGCGTGCCAGATTGAAGGGCAGATGAGTGCATTCCACTGCCCAGGAATGCTTCTGGCCACATTTATGGTTACTAGTTTAAATACAGCTCATAAATATCATCCTTTGATAAGAGTTCTCTAATACTGATCAAAAGGACCCTCTTGAGCAAAAATGCTAATTGATTTTATGGTCACAGGCCACCAATCCTTAAACGCCTTCAGTGCAAATGGAAAAGTGGGAAGGGGGCTGAGTGCACAGCCAAGAAATTCTGTATCCTGTTTAAATAGGGACAGCAGGAATGCAGGGTTTTCTGGCATTTGCAAAGCACTTGAAGTCCTTTTGAAGGTGAAAAAGTAAGTTTAAAACAAAGGTTAAATTCTTCTACTACACTTTTCTTCCTGTCCTGCCTCACTTACACTGGAGCTTCACATCAGAGAGATGTGAAAAATACTGTTTTCCCCACAATGTGGCAGGCTGCACTGTGCATTTATACCATCTTCTCACCCTGGATCCAAGCATCTCTCTCTTCTCCTTTTGTCACCATCAATTGCCTACAGGTACTCCCATGCCAAAGCCACAAAAAGTGGCAACACCATACCTCCACCAGCACAGGGAAGCCTTTAGAGCCCATCAGCCCCATCTCTAGGCTGAACTCATACTCTAACCCTTAGCTCAGCTTCAGATGCCCTTTAACATTTCCCAGAGAAGTTCCTGAATCTTGGTAAGGACTCATCTTTCCAAAGGATACCTGCACTGCAGCATGTTCAGAGAACCTCTCCCTCTCTAATGCACCCACACAAACACAAGAAACTCGTCGTATGACTGGCAGCAGAAGTATATTGTCAACAGGACTGATGCAATTAGCACCATTTAAGTGAGCAGCATACAGAATTAATTTGCACATGCTCCCACAGGGAATAAGTGGCACTCTGGGAACTATGAAAATAGCATCAGGCCTTGGCACTCCCGAGCTAATTTGCTTGTGTCTGCCCCTAAACAAACACAGAGACTGTGTGCCAAGGAGCTTGTCGGCAAACAGCACAAGGCTTTGAGGAAAGCAATTAGCAGCTGCTCTCCATCCAGACCAGGAGCTGATTGCTGCTCTGGGGCACGACTCCACCTCATTCTCTCATTTTGGGCAAGAGGTGAAACTTCACCATGCAAAGTGTCCTTGATTCGAGTGAGCTACAGGGTTTCTCCTGAGTGGCCTTGGCAGATCAATTGCCATGGGCACATCTTCATGCTGATGACCTATAAAATATTTAACAGGATGACAGTATGGAGTTGAGCTGGAGCACATCCTCCAGGAGCCAGCAGCCACAGCAACACACCCTTCCCCAGGGGCTGCTCTCCTGGCACAGAGGGAACATGTCACTCCTGATGCAGCTGCTGGGCTCTTTGGCACAATTTTAGGTGTGTTTGCTGCCTGTACCTCAGAGACTGGACAGAACAGGGTGCTGCAAGACTAAAAATGTTTCCTGCTTGGCTTTGTGTTCCACATGAAGCGCAAAGATCCAAGGCACCGCTCGCCTGTCTGTGGGGAGACAAAGCCACCCCACCTGCCAAAGTGAGGATCCCAAGGGTGCAGAAAGATGAGAGCAGCACATAGGGCCTGTCTAGGGCTTCAGATGGGAATGAGTAGTCTGTGGATGGAACAGAAAGCACTCCAGGTAGATTGTCTCACCTGCTGACCATCTCACAACTGCAGAGCTGCCAAGCATAAAAAAAAAGTCCATCATTCTCTCTCCCCTTGTCACTCATTAAGTTTTAGAAAATAAAGATTTTATCTTCTTGGATTTTGCACCATTGGATATAGATAAGTTCCAATATCCACCAGTGTAATGAAAAATGAGATTTCTATGGTGTTTAAGAAGACCCAAGCTAAAACATCTGTGCTTCACACTCCTTTAAAAACTTATAAAGATCAATACCACACATGCAAATGCTGGTTACAGAAACAGGAGAACCCTTTCACTAACACAAGCAGATCTCTATTTATTTTTTTTCCTGTGCTATTACACAAGTAATATGGAAGCAAACTTCTGCCAGCAGCAAATTTCACAACAGGGAGCTGGTAGCAACAGTAGCAAAAAATGCTAAATCTCTTACAGCAATGGTTGGTTTTAGGATGGATTCAAATGTTGTAAAATGCCATCAACACAAGAGAGATGGGTTTTTTAATGTGGTTTTTAAATAGCAATTCTGTGTTAGTCCTGTAATTGAAATGACTCGGATGGTTAAAAATAAACTCGGTGTGAAGCTCCGGTAGGTTGGTTCTCACTGAATAGGAACATTACAGTATTTCTGCTATACAACCTCATCAATCTCACTTCCACTTGGCATTCATGAAAGGCACTTTCCCCAAATGAGCCCAATGGAGTGGGGCAGCTACAGATCTGCTGAAGCCATCAGTTCCCACTGCTGGCTGGGGGGACAAGACTGTCTGGCCATTATCCTCCCATGTGCCACAACACGGAGACAAGAGCGTGGAGTCTCCTCATCTGAGCACTGCCAGAAAGCTGAGATGCCAAGTCAGAGTTTATAATTGATTTTTTAAAAAAGCAAATCCTGGGCAGACCACAAAAGTTATTTTATTTGTTAAATTTCTGTAAAAGCAATTACTTGTCCAGAATAATAACAAGAAATCCAGGTGAAGTGCTCTGTTCCCTCACAGTAGTTCCAAAAGTGAATTAATTAGAAGAAACTAGTTTCAAAGCTCTTGGCTTTTCAGCTGATCAATAAATATACACTAGCTGCTCTCAAATAACTTCCAAGAGAGAAATATAGCTCAAGGATGAGTTTAAAAGGTTCTCTCACTGCCATTATTCTTTTGGTATAATTATACAACGGCAAATTGAACAGTATCTTCTTTCATGCGGGTATTTTTGGGGGCTGCTGTAACTGTGGCTTTTGGACTCTGACCAGCAGCAGCATAAATATATCATAAAAGCAAAGGAAGGAAACTTCTGTATAAATACAAGACATGACTCTGGCTAAGAGTTTGGTTTTGTTTAGTAGAGAATTGTAACATCACCATTGCAAAATGGAGGGAGTTTAAGAAAAATAAGTGACTTTAGTTTCGTCTTAGAAGAAACCAGGTTAAAATAACATCCTGGCTGAAGGATGCTATTTTATGGATGTACCTCAGCAAACTCAGAAGTTTGCCTCGTTGCTGTCCACATCCTGCTGAATATGGCCTTTCCTGAGCAGGACATGGAACTGGCCACACAGAGGCAGAAGGTAGAGGCAGGCATGTGCTCACAACATCACCAGCTAGACAAAGCCATGGGATGCTTTTGTGGTGGTACAGCTCTTCAGAAGAGATCCTTTAAGAGCAATGCATCAATCGCTAATCACTCTGCTGCCCGGGATGCTGTGACTGCGCCGGTCGAAGGCAATCTCTCTGGGGACCTTCTCTGATCCCCAGAACCCTATCGCAGCCACAGCGAGCAGAGCCGAGAGCAGCGTGAAGAGCAGGTGACCACCGCGAGGAGAAGCCAAGCAGGGAGGACTCAGCAGCTCTGCATCCCAACTAAGATTTATTCAGCTGATGGGGAGACACTCACTGAGTCAGGCCACCAGGAGTTTCACAGAGAAGGATCGAGCCCCCTATGCTCTGCTCTGAGTGACCCCTGAAACACAGGTGACAGGGGGTTTCATACCCTCAGGACCCCAGGGGTGGAGGCACAAACATGACCAATTGGGAAAGCCCAAGGGTGTGGTCCAGGGGTGAGGGACAGGTTACACAGCAAAGGGGAGAACAGGGGAGTGGGGTTACACCTGTGGGGGCCAATGCATAGCCAAATGACAGAGACCTTTCCAGAACTTGGGGCAGGGGTGAAAGGAGAATGACAGGGGAGAGAGAGGGATTCTCTCGCTCGACCAGGGGAGGGGACAGATAATTGACAGGGAGAGCATACAGGGTCCGAACAAGGGTACATGGAACAAACCAAAATACAATTAACCAATAAAAACCACTGCATCAGGCATCCATCTGATAATCTTCATGGCAATAAACCTTGGGGACACCAATGGAAACAGTTTAAGGATGATTGATCGTTTGGGGAAAAAGGGCTCGTCCCAGATCGGGTGCCACCATAAGGTGCTGCCTCTCTGAACTCTGTCTCTGCCTTCCAGGGTGCTACAGAGTCCAGCAGAAAAGAGACATTGCCCAAAATGAGTGAAGGATGGCAGAAGCAAGCCCAGTGCCTGCTTCTTTACCTGAAAAGTGTTTAAACAGGTCATGGAAGTCTGTCTCTGCAGATTTAAAGACCTTTAGGAGACTATCTGAGTTTTTTAGCTTTCAAACACACCTAAAAATAGCCAGGTGGAAAGCACTGCATTCACTGCTGACTGAAATTTTGAAAGATAACTTCAGTCCAATGTTAATTTTAACCAAACACCTTCATCCACCTGCCAATTCCAAACATGTCACCAGGCCCAAATTTTCTAATGAGGTTTGCACAAGATCTGGGTGCTTTCTTCCCATGGCTACTTCAGCAATCCCTCTTCAGAAGCCTAAAAGCAGCCAAAAGAAAAGCAACTTAACCAGAAGTGGTTTTGAGAGCATCTGCCCCCTCCACACTCTGCTAAACAAAGGATGTGACAAGTGGAGCCTGGAAAACAAGGGGTTGTGAGCAATAAATCAAAGCAGGCACAACCTGGGCTATGTTACTCAAGCCAGGTGCACATAGTTCAAATACCAATTTCCCCTTTCTTCCCCCCAACAGAGTTTTCCCTGCTCAAAAATATCAATCACTCATTTTTAAGGAGGTCTAAGAAGATATTTCAGACAAAACAACTGTGCAAGAAGGGAAAAGGGAAAAAATAAACCAGAGCACAAAAAAGAAAGTAGTCAAGAGGCAGAAAGCACATGAGTATCAATCAGAAGCTATAGGCCTGCCACCTCTGAGTTCTGAGATCTTCATTCCCCACTAAAAGCTTATCTGTGCCAGAAAAAAATAACATTTATTAAGCCCTCTGCATTAATACGGAGCTGCCACACTGTGCAATACACCTGTGCTGTCTTATTCATGTACCTGGAATCAAATTGTGCTGTTGTTGTGCCAGTCTGTCAGCAGCACAACCCAAGCCTCCCCACGGACATGCCAGGATGAGTTAATGCTGTAAAACTTCCAGCTACACGGCCACTGAAGGTACATCCCAGTGTGGGAGAATCTGTGTTTCCAGAGGACCTGCAGTCAGCCCAGCAGTACCTGTCCCCATTGTCCCTCTCCAGGGAGCTGAGCATGCTGACTCTCCAGAGGGGAACATGGTTTGCATTGATTTTTTAAAACATATTCAGTAATTGATGGTTTGGACCAAAACCAGAAATTCTCTGCTTCGCAAAAAAACCCCAAGTTCAAAATAAAGCATTTTAATAGCTTCAAAGATTTTTTTTTCCCAACCTTTCTCCATGATCAAAAACTCATCTAAATTGGTTTTGCCCAGAAGTTTTGATCTCGATGAATTAGCATTTTCCCTATGACAGACATTTAATTAAGAGGTCCCAAATCAATTCTGAGAGGTTTCTTTTCCTACAAAACACAATGTCTGCTGGCCCATGCACCTAGGGGTGTATGATGTGGGAGGTGGATAATTTTGCCGGCTGTCAGTTAGGAATGAAAGATTTGGAATTGACGTTTAAATCTGAAATAAAATAAAATATTGCAGGCAGAAGTACAATATGTCAGCTTGAGAGCTTCTGATGAGTCCTGAAGGACAACATTCAGAGTCATGCTCATCGTGCATGCTCCTCTCCAGCCTGAGAAGGAAAGCAGTTTCGGAAAACCTCTTGTGATCTCAGGAAAGGAGATTTGGTGTTTTGTATCTGATGCCTCAGCAGCAGTTCAGCAAGTTGTCTGTAGTAAAACTGATCCCCAAGAGGTGTTTTTGCAGGGTCACTTCAGATTTTAAAGCACATCCAACAGGTTTGGGGGTTTTTAAATTTTTTTTTTTTTTAGACATCCCTAAATTTTTCCAAGGAACTCTGAAACCTGTCTTTCAAATTTAGGTCAAATACCAATTCATTTATTTCCTCTTGGACTTTTTCTCCGTCCCTAAGTGATGCTTTTGCAGAAGATATACTGGGAATTTCTGCATCAGGTGGGGCTGCATATCTGGGAAGTGGGATTTCACAATCAGTTCTGCATCCTCAGTCTGCATCACCTGGCATGGGGGGTCCCTGGGATCCGATTCAGAACAGCCACTGTGAGGGTTTCACCTTTGTACAGTGCTAAAGTGTAGATGCTCTAATTGCACCAAAGAGCCACACAGGCACTGAGAACCAACCAGACTCTACTTTTTAATGTTTTTTAACCCTATCCTATAGAAGCATTGAATCACAGAATCATTAAGATTGGGAAAGACCTCCAAGATCATTGACTCCAACATTTTAACCACCATGTCCATTAAACTATACCACAAAGTGCTACGTCCACTAATTTTCCGAACATTTCCAGGGATGGTGACTCCACTTCTTCCCTGGGAAGTTTGTTCCAATGCTTAAACATTCAGTGAAGAATTTTTTTTGCAATATTCAACTTATTTTCTTAGGTAATGCTCCCCCCTTCTGCATTGGCAGATTATAACTTGTATAATTGATACTTCAAAAAGTAATTCTTGGAGCTCTTCAGCAGTTATTTCCGACACTTTATAGAGAGTGTGTTGGGCACAAAGCAAAATACAAGCAGGGAAGAGCAGGGACAGAGCTTGGCTGGGACATCCATGTGTGTCTGCACACAGAGAGAGAACAGCCAGGAGGACTCACAAACACCCAGGAAAGGGCAGGACCACCAGCTATGGTTTTTATCAGAGAGGACTAAAGTCAACCCTGCAAGGTCATTCCCAGTTGCCCGTGAGATCCAGAACCAATGGATACGGTGTGGGTGCATGCTAGAGAGGAGTTAGACTGTGCAACTACTGAGCAATCAGAGCTGTTATTTCACCTGGATCACAGCATCTGCACCTCAGGGAAGATGGAAAAATGACACCTCGGCTTTTCTTCCTGGGGAAGTTGCCTGTTCAGGAAGGTTTGGCTTGCAGTTATATGTTACCCATGCAGAGGGAGAACTGGAAGAGGAAATAATGTTATCATAGGAACTGCAATCCTAAGGAAGTTCCCAGCTGCCTTTTGCAGGTGGGATTCCTCCCTCCCCTCTTAAATAGAGACTTGAGCCTTAAGTGAATTTGGTGAAAGTTTATCTGAGCTGGCTTGCTGAGGTTCTTGGGGAGTGGATATTTTAGGAGCTGATCTGAAGAAGAAATTGTTTCTAGGTGAGGATCAAGGGAGAATGAGTTCGTGCTTGCAGAACTGTGTCAGGGCACATACTGGGCTGGGACTTTCTGTGTGAAGGAAGGAACAGTGAAGTCTGCTGCAAGAAAATGGCTAGACACATTAAAGCTTTTCATTAGCACTTTCTGATCAGATTATACATATTCTGTATAATTGCCATTATACAGTGGCCAAAAGCCTGAAGTGGCAAAAAAAAAGTGTGAGTTCATTATAAAAATTATTCAGAACACACATGAGAGGGGAAAGCACAAGATGGAAAAACAGAGCTGAGGAAGTTCATCCATTTCTTAAAAGAACCTTTTAATAACTAAAACATGCCACACAAGTCCCAGTGTGGACCAGTTGGCCCCTTGCCACCTTCTCCTCCGGGGCAGTGGAAATGGGATCCATCAGCTCAGCAAGTACTGCCAGTGAACAAAGGCCCCAGTGCCAGGATGTGCTGGCAGCGGCACCATTCCCACGCATCGCCCACAGCCCCTCCAGAGAGCAGGGCTGCCTTGGACACGTCCAGCCCGAGTGTCCCTGCCTGGCACCAGCACCCGAGGCTTTGTCCTTCTCCCCTCCCCGTGTCCCCCTGGGTCTCTGGGAGGCCTGGGCTGCCTGAGCCATCCAGGGGGTTCCCTGGCACACTGAGCCGACCTCATTGTGCTCTGGCCCAGTGAGCACAACTAATAACCACAGTTTGCCTCCTTCAATTGAGGCTCTGAATAACTGGGAGCAAGTACCCACCCCTCCAACAAAGGCAGAGCTCCCCTCGCAGCAGAGCACAGCTGCCACTCACGCTGGTCTGTGCTAGGATGCCACAAAAGCTGAGCTATTTTGCAGGGAAAGCAGCTATTACAAAAACCAGCTATGAGCAAATGAGGGCCAGCATGCATTCCAGGAAAGTCCCCATGGCAGAGAGCACATCCAGCCCTCTGCACCCCACGCTTGCTGAGCACCAGAAACTTGGTGAAATTATTTTGCCCTGCAACAGGTTTTTCTAAGAGGCTGCAGAAGCCCAGAGGAATGGCATACATGCTGGCGATGAAAATTACCACGGAGGGTGTTTTTCACCTGAGAATACAAAACAGATTGGCTTTTCTGCAGGCACTGGTAAGAAAAAGACTGATTAGTACAACGTATGGTGATAGGCCAACTCTCTTGCTTAGTTACTCGTTCATTAAAGTGAAATTAATCTGGATTTAGATCAATGTAAATGAGTGAGGAATGTAGCTGGGTGTTTTGTTTTGTGCACACCCATTTGCTGCTATTGCCGATCACAAAGAAATGAAACAAAAAGCACAGCACAGGACACCTCAAAGTCAGCTCTACCCCTAATGACCAAGGGCTGCTCTCAAACAGATTTGTCCTGTTACAGCTGCGAGACCCGAACACTCTGTCTGAGGATGTGAAGCCATTCAAGTGAAAACAGATTAATCTAGATAAAGCTCACACAGAAGTAAAAGCAGGAAACAGGAAAGGCAGCCTGCCTCAAGTTCCCTATGTGGAGGGGTCAAGGACAGCCTTGACTTGGTAACCAGCAAGAAACCTTCATATATAACACAAGAAATCTGGAGAAGAACTCTTCACAGGAGCAGGTAGTGACAGTTCAAGGGGAAATGGTTTCAAAATGAAAAAGAGGAGATCTAGATTAGACATGAGGATTAGGAAGAAATCATTCATTATAAAGATGATGAGGCATTATACAGGTTGCCCAGAAAACCTGTGGATGCCCCATCCCCAGATGTGTTCAAGGCCGGGTGGGATGGGGCTTTACATAACCTGATCCAAAGGTGTCTCTGGTCCTAGCAGGGGATTAGAACTAGATGATTTTTTAACTTCCCCTCCAACCCAGACTATTCAGTGATTCTCTGACTCTGTGATCACATTCTTGGTTTCAGCCATGAGGTCAGGCCTTCTTTTTTTTCACTGAGCTTCTCATCCCAGCAGCATCCCAGATGAGATTTCACAGGTCACTGTACCAAATCCTAAATCCACATAGGAAAAACACCATGAAGAATACGATCAGCCTAAAAACTACTTACAAATCTGATAGCTGTGCCACTACACAAAAAAATGGCAACATCATTTATGACTAGCTGAGGAAACCCCCACCCGCTCCAAAATCATGTAGTATGGACCAATGCTTCCACATTTAAACATCCTGTCTGCTTTACAGTGCTCAGCATTTCCATATTTCTATACAAACCAAACTCATTCTTTGGCCAGGGCAGGAAGGCAGAGCCAAACTATTCTCCCTAATCCCATCCACCCAAAATTGGGATGCGACATTCCCACTGGCCATTAAGGAAAGGCTCCTGGCCTTGGACTCTGCTATTCCCTGAACCATGGCAGGTCATTGTTTGGAAAGAGCTCATTAGCACAGAGTGAGCCCATCCCACCCAGTGTCCCATGGGCTGTGGTGGGACAGTGCCAGGGCCCAGGACTTTTACTGGCAGTGGTGTGGCTTCCAAGGGCCCGTGCTGACACAGGACATCCCTCTGGGTGGCATTTCTCCTGGCTGCACTGTGCCTGCACATGAAGGGTTGGGCTCTCCATCACTGCTGCTCAGCACAAGCATCCATGGAGATAGCTGGGGTATTCAAAGGGGTTCCCTCCGTCCCACAGCTCACGTGGAAATGTCCAGAACCAGCAGAGGTTTGGCTGAGTTACTCAAGTACTGATTAGTGTTGCTGGAGCATGTTCAGAGAAGGGCAACAAGGCAGGGGAAGGGTCTGGAGCACAAGTCTGATAAAAAGCAGCTGAGGGGGCTGGGGGTGTTCAGCCTGGAGAAAAGGAGGGTCAGGGAGATCTTATCACTTTCTACAACTCCCTGAAAGGAGGTTGTAGCCAGCGGGGGGTGGGTCTCTTCTCCCAAGTAACAAGCAAGAGGACAAGAGGAAATGGCCTCAAGTTGCACCACGGATTGGAACAATTAGGAACAGTTTATTCACTGAAAGCGTGGTCAAGCATTGGAACAGGCTGGAATCATCAGGTGGAATCATCATCCCTGGAAGCACACAAAAAATATATAGCTGTGGCACTGTGGGATATGATTTGGTGGTGGCCGTGACAGTGATGGGTTAAGAGTTGAACTTGATGATCTTAGAGGTATTTTCTCACTTTAATGATTCTATGATTCCATGATACCAGTGGAACACAAAGGAGACAAGTTCGTGCTGAGAATGTACCAGTGGTCACTTGTAACTCTGGTAGTTTCAGCTTCACAGGAAGTTGCCTTAAGCTCATAGTGGTGGCTGTCATGGCCAGAATTCCTTCCAGATGGCAGTGACTCCATGTTACAAAGGCACACACAGGGGCATTTCTTTGGGTAGGACATGCTTTTATATGGTGTTACAGAAAGAGGGACTTTTCATATGAGATAAGAAGTAAGACAAGGAAACCCCGCGTCCTTTCAAAGCCAGGCTTGATCCAGCTTGGATCTGCTTTGTCCTAGCCATCCACTAGCCATCACATCATTATCTTCTCAAAGAGCTGACTGTCTTTACAATGATCCGAGGCCAGCTCCTCTTGAACTGTTCCCCCACTGTCTCTCTGGGAAGCAGATGGGTTAGGGAGAGTGATATGGACCCGGTGCTCCTGCTGGGATATTGAGAACTTGCTCCCTGCAGCGATCGCCACCATCAGTGTCTGACCCCTTTCCCTGGGAAGTGCTGGATATGTGGTGTTGTTTTCTGTGCCCATAACTGACTCGGGATTAGTTACCGAGAAACAGCTTGGCAGCCTTCCAGGCCACCACAAAAGAAAATCACTCCACTGCCTGATGGCCAAACAAAGTCTACAGTTTGTCTCTAATCACCTCCATTAGAGCACACTTTGCCTTCTAATCAAAGGCCACGTTTTCCATTTTATTTTTCTTCCCATCTTCCACCCATGCCAGGACCAAGATGCTGCAAACATTCCTATATATGTAGACACTTAGAGATTAAAATATCCCTCCTCCAAGGTCTGAAAGCTCAGAATCTAATAGAGAGGTTCTGGTGGATTTTATGCTGGAAGAAATCACAAGGAAAATATATTGGTGATCTCTCAACAGAGCTTTTTTTTTCTCTGCCAGACTCACAAATTTTACAGCTACAGAAGACTATGATCAGCGTCAAGGCCTCTTGCACATGACATCAGACTTCTCATATTCCACAGCAATATCTGCTTGTTTGGAAAAGACTCTTTCCTTTCTCAGAAGAAAAAGCTGTTAAAGCCAGCAGTTTGAGGCTCAGATGAACAAGACCTCATCTCTTAAAAAGGCATCAGACTGCATTTTAAAGAAACCAGAGCACACTCCACCAGCCCCATAGGTGATCTTTTTTCAGGGATTAACTATGCTCAGTTAGGAAAAAAAAAAGAATTTTACATGCCCCTTAAGAAGCAGCTTCTAGTTTCTACTTTTGTCTTGCTGAAGGGATTCAGACAATCAGTGCATGAAATTTTAACACTGATGATGTGCCCTCTGTTTCCATATTTCCATATTTCTCCAAGGCAAGGTGGGTACTGATGGTCATATCTCCTTATATATCCTTCCACACATGGTTTGGGAGTTTTGATCATTACCACTGCCAGCATTTAGTATGGCATGAATTTTCTTAGTCAGTGCAAGGTTATGTATAAGTCCAAATAAAAGAGTCATGTAAAGATAAGATTCAGTGTCGGTTCTCTTGACTTCTTGCACAAATACTGAGCAAGCCCAAATTTCTATCACACAGTATCTGCCCAGCAAAAAATAAAGCTGCACATGTACATCAATCTATTATTTGCATTAACTTCTTTATGCATGTAGATAGGACATCAACCTGTGGGAGCAAGTCCAGAGGAACCACCAAGTTGACTAGAGGGATGGAACATCTCTCCTATGAGGAAAGGTAGAGAGAATTGGGATTATTCAGGAGGTAAAGAGAAGGCTTTGGGGTGACCTGATTGCAGCCTTTCAACACCTGAGAGACGGAGAGAAACTTTTTACAATAACCTGGGGTTATCCCCCTGGACAGAACAGGGGGGAATGGCTTCAAACTGAAAGAAAATAGGTTTAGATTAGATATTAGAATTTTTTTTTTTTTTTTTTTTACTCTAAAGGTGGTAAAGCACCTTTAGGTTGACCAGAGAGGTTTTGGATGTGCCCCATCCCTGTCAGAGTTCAAGGCCAGGCTGGATGGAGCTCTGAGCAATCTGATCCAGTGAAAGGTATCCTTGTCCATGGCAGAAAGTAGGAAATATATGATCTTTAATGTCCCTTCCAACCCATTCTATAATTCTATAATAAACTTCTAAATGTAATTGGTTTTGAGTTAATGTTGCCATGGTGTACCTTACTAGAACCAATCCCTGAGCTGGCCCATTTTAACCAAGAGAGGATCCACCTCTCACAGCTAGAATTCATCACTTTGTTCTCCACTTTCATTAAAAAGAGCTGCCGTAGCAAAATCAGTGAATCCAGCAGTGAAGGTTAAATTCTGCTTGGCAGAATCACAGGGGAGTAAGCACTCTGTTGTTTTCCTTGGT
>WEKY01063499.1:67555-110961 GCA_013390045.1 Picathartes gymnocephalus
ACTAGGGAAGGAACATTATGGCCAACATCTGCCCACTAGCAAAACTCTTGGGGCTGGACACAGCCAAAATCTATAGGGAAATACAGTGTCAGGAACTGAAAAAAAATGGATATCCAGTTTGCTAGTCTAGACACCTAAGTGGCCTTCCCAAAGGGCCTGATCTGTGCAGTGTGCTGCACCAGAGAGCATTGAGACTGGGTTTCAGCAATCTGTGACTCAAGGGCTGGTCTGGATCATTTCAGTCTCCCAGGGATTGTTGCTCCTGAGCACATCCCCTCTCTACCTTGATCCTTCTTGTATGTGTTATGTTACGAGTCAAAATATTTGGGACAAGGCATGCTGTATTCCATCAGACAAGATTTGCTCAGCAATAACAAAAACATCTCTACATTGTCAACACTGTGTTCAGCAGAAATCCAAAACATATCTCCATACCAGCCACTGTGAAAAAAAATTAACTCCATCCCAGCTGAAACCAGCACACTACTGCAGAGGTGCCACTCGCATGGACACTTCTGCAAATGGCACCCAGAGTGAATTCAATAAAAACTTGGAGAAATCATAGAATCATCGAATGGTTTGGTTTGGAAGGGACCTAAATGATCGTTCAGTTTCAAACCTGCCATGGGCAGGGACACCTTCTGCTACATCAAAGTCCTGTCCACTGGAACCTGTTCCAGTGCCTCACCACCCTCAAAGAATTTCTTCCTACTATCTAGTCTAAATTTAATCTCTTTCAGTTTAAAGCCATTTCCATTTTTTCTATCAAATAATAATCAGATAAGAAAGATTGTTTAGTTACCTAAACCCGTACTCGGAACTCCATTGGCTTAAAGTCATTTACCAGCTTTCCAATCCCATGCATAGCAGGATTAATTTGTCACAGCAGTTCTTCCACTGGGTTTGTTCACCAGGTCCTCCAAGTGAATTTCTAGCTCGTCTCTACAGGACAACCAGGATGTACCAGCAACGTGGGTTTGGTTAAATTTCAAGCTGGTCTGTGCTAGAATAATTCCCATTTTGGTTCCAGTTTGGTACAGTTTGATTTGGGGTCTGACTTTGTTACAGTGAGAACTGGAAAGATCATTAAGCACAAGTGGATTCATGCTTCAATTAACAACAACAACAAAAAAGCTATTAGCAGCAAAGGTATCTTTCAATAGTAGTAATTAAAAAAGCTGTCTCTGTTACTCTTAATTGTATTGCAGCTGTTAGTTTTTTTTTAAAGCATTTTCTCTTTGCTATAAATGAGTCAACAGACTGTAGCAGGTAATATCACACCACAGTTCACTTCAAGGACCAATTTATCACAAGATTTAGGAAGATGCCAACGATAAGGGAGAGAGAGCCATTCTTTTTACAGGAGTAGTCCCTTAGGGTTTAAATAAATTTGGCAGTACAATGTTTGACCCTAAACATATGGCAATACTTGATAACAGCTCTCTAAACTGACACTGTCTCCTTCAACTGCACAAATCCTGCAGCATCAGGGAGCTGGTGAGAAATGCAGCACATCCTCCTCAGCTTGCAACGACGCTGGCCTGAATATCCATCAGTAATATAAATTCCAGCAGACTGAATTTACTGGCATAAGTAAGGAAATATTACTGTATTCCCAGAATGTGGCAGGGAAATGTTCAACTCTTTTGCTTTTGCCTGTCAAAGTGAAGAATCCACTGAGAAAGTTATGCAAGTTCTCTCAATTGTGAATGGAAAGAGAGAGGCACTCAGAGGTTGAATCATGTCACCTGTCTCTCACAGTCACCCTCAAAAAGGATGAAACATTCTCTTGAGACGTCTACTCCTTTCCAGTGACTATCAAAAGAGCACAGACAAATAACTTTCAGTTATTTGTAACTTTCAGTATTACTGCAGTTAGATGATATGAACCCCACCAAAGATAGTTGAATATAAAGATTCAAGCTGTCAAAATTTTTTAATTCTATTTATGCTTCTCAGTTCTGGTCCAACATCAGTCTTCAACTCAGAAACACCCTTTGATCTAAGCTATTAGAGTCATTTGCCACAAAGCTTTAGCACTAGTGACTAAAATTGTGTTTCACCATCCCACTTGTGCCATATTAATATTACAGCCTCTCACAGAAATGTTGCATCTTCAGTACTAAAAAAGAGAGACTTTTATAATAGATATAGAACTAATATATAGATAGAATTAATATATGCTATCCACCTTGCTGTAAAACCCTGGAGGAACAAAGCACAGTGATGGCAGTGTAGCTGAATGAAGTCTCACCCAAAGGTGGTGGATTGGGTTGATTGTGTGGAGCTACTTTGCAGTAAAAATGTTCTGAATTTCATTCTCTCTAGAACTTTAACATGTTATAGTTTTATCTACCTCACTGTAAAAAATAACTGAAAGGACAAAGATTTATTTTTCAGAGTTCATACATATAAAAATAAACATATGTTTTATGCACATACCCAAACATATACACATATATGTGTATTTTATATATAAATTCCTTGGTTTCCTAGAGTACAGATGAAGTTATAGCCAAACTGGTACTGAATGTTGACCATTAATCTATAAGGGAATTAATGGAGATTAGGAACCTTATATCCCATGACCCTGCTGTTCAACAGACAAGGACAGCAAGTGACAAAAACCACTTATCCAATTGAGCTACCTTCCTTGAAAGATACCTTCCCTAGTTCTGGCCAGGATTAGCAGCAGTACTTACAGTTCTCAATATATACAACTTGCCAAAAAACATTTTATGCAGAACTTAGAACAATTCACCACCTTTTTAAAGTGCATTAATACAGCAGAGCTTGCAGCAATTTCTTAATTGCATTTTAAGGAACTTAATTAGTACTTTATCAAAAAGTAGTTCTCCAAAGTGTCAGAGTATTCCCACTGCTTTTGTTTCGCATCATAAACAAGCTTACTGATTTGAAAATGAATTTGGTATTTGGGTGTAACTTGTAGGGAACTTGATGGGATTGAATCACTAACCCTACAATTTACTAACAAAAATAGCCCACCAGTTAAACCACACTGCAGCTCTACCACTGAGGGAGAAATATTCTTAACAGACTGGTACATTACAATTCAGCCATTCTATGATTTTATGATCTACCTACAGCTTCAAAATAAGCCCCTAAAACTTAAATGCCCAGCTTCGCTTTGGTCCTGAGCATGGAAATAAATAACACAGGCTTCTAAAGGCAGCTCATCTGAACACAGAACTGGAAGCAATGGTTTCATTTCTTAAAAATTGGTGTTCCTGCCCATTTTGTTCCAGGTGTTAATGTGACAGCTTATCTAAATCTGAAAGCAGTTTTGGTCTTATAATTCAGTTCTGCCTGTGAAATTGTTTCCAAAATCAGTTTAATTATCAGGCCATGCACTTGATTCAATGCCATGAAAAGTCACAAATTTTATGGTTAGTCTATTTGATGAGAAAGTTGAGTTTTTGTGCTAAACCTTTTCACAGGCAGCCTATGACCAGCAAGCACTGCATCCTTCTATGAAATCCAGGACCTGCCATGGTAGCTCCAAGCACCCTCATTAAGCGGAATCATTGGATCTGCAGCTCTCATTGCAGTTACACCTCACCAGGTTTTGAGACTGGAATTTATGGAGCCAGGAGCAAAATGTCCCACCAGCCCTTAGAGACCAATCTCACCACTGATATAGAGGGTTTACAGAAACATTAATTTCATAGGAAGCCAGGGGTTTCAGGAAACCCACTAGGTTTTACGAGTATAATATGCTGTTATGGGACCTCTAATACATTGCATGGGTCTTGCATGCTCTGATACAGATCCATTTCCAGTAAACTTTACCAGCCCCATCAGAACTGGGACTAACTCTCCATAGCACCTCCTGAGACTTTCTCTACCCTAAATAGAACTACATCCCCATATCGAGGGAGAGCAGAGGAAATCTTTAATATGAAAGTGCACCTTATCATGGCAGGCAACGATCTATTCCATTTATAGATTGTGCTGGAACTTACCATTAGATTTTGATGTGAATAGTCACATAAAGCATAAAAATTAAACACAAGGCAGGCCTAGAACACTAAGATTTTAAGTAAGTGGTGTCCTTCCAGTTTGAGGTCAGTTTAGGGGTTTTAAATATAGGAGGGAGAAAGGCCTGACTGTACAAATCTGCTGAAATTTAAAGTATTTGAGATTCGTGAAGGCCACATGCCAAGGGTTTTTTCCTCATCACTTTGTTTTTCTTGAACAGAAAACCCTGTAACTAAACCAAAAGCCTCAGAGGTTTTTAAGTGCCTTGCCCTAGTCTCCTGCTGAGCATCTGGCCATCTTCAGAGGTTATTCTTTCTACTGAGCATTCCTCAGCCGTCCATCAGACAGCAAACACCAAGAGAGACAGTGCTGCCCCAAGGATGAGTGGTCTCTTTTACCCCATCGTTTGGACTCCACTGGAGCAGACAGAAAGCCTCCTCCTGATTGCAGCTGGATAAGTATTGGGCTCCCCAGCTGAATATTGAAAGGGCTGAGCATCTACAGCTCCTGCAAAATCAATGCGGGCTGCGGAGAGTGTTGAAAAACAAGCTCCTTCCAGCACATAAGAATATGTTCCAGCTCTTTGCCTGCTCCTATTTCTGTATTTCTCCTTCACTTCTACATTATTTAGAAATGGCTTCCATAGTCAGCACATTTGCCCCCCCCTTTTTTTTTCTCCAAACAGCACTTACTTTTTCATAAGATGACATTTCTCTTGGCTCTGAGAACCATGTTTTTCCTGATTGTCTCAATATTTCTTTCTAAATCTGGGACTTACTTTTATCTGAGTCTTTGCCTTTACAATTATTTTTACTGTACATCATTGTTCAGAGAGCTTTCTTCTCTGAAATGCAAGAAAACCTATAACAATCTAGGGGAGATGTTATCATTCAGCCAGATTTTGTGATTGCAGACAAGATGTTTTAGGCAGTCCACAGATTCATTGCTTTACATAAAGTGATTGCCTGTAGTTTATGATGCTACTATTTGTCTATAACTGCTAAAGAAAGAGGCTAGAGATAAGAAAGGCAAGTGCAGAAGGTTTAATTGATCTCATTTTATTATATTCCTATCTTCAGAGTCCCATATTAATATTCCCAGCAGGGTGTATGAAGTTGCAGCTTGGAACAGACTCCTTTTCTCACAAACTGCATCAAAGAAAAGAAATAAAACCATTTTCTGTCATAGACTTACTTCTAAAACTCTGTTTTTTGGATGACTTTTGGATTCATATCTTTTCTCCCTCAGCAAAAAGAAGAAATCAGGCCACAGATGCTGAAATATCCTCATCACCTGAAGGCAATGTCTAAGACATTGCTTTTTCCAATGTACAAGGGAAGGAAAATAAATCAATAAATCACTTTCTGAAATTCTAACAGAGCTAGCATCCGTTCTGGAGGAGAGAAGCTACCCGGGTGCACAGAAATATCAAAGTGCTGCCTGGAGGCACTGACAGACAGTCTGTGTCTAAGTGAAGGTGGTGGCAAGCTTGCTCACCCCTCCTACCAGCAACTCCCAGCACGCGCTCCCAGCCAGACACAGCATTCCTGAGGAGGGAGAGCTCTGCCATCCCTCCCTGAACAAACAGGAGCTGAGGCAGTAGTCAAACAGCCACAATTACATATACTGGAAAGCCTGGTTAAGGGAAATGGGACAGGATCCTGAAGAGATCTATCTGCAGTGGGATATTTTTGTTAAGCAAGCTGTTTATTCAAGGCAAGAAAGTTATGCTGAAGCCTAGAAGTGGAGTTTGAATGGGAAAAACCTGCCTAGCAATCCACTTTATGCACAGAAGAAACCAGAGCACACCAGATCACAGGCTCAGGTTTGCACTGGGAGCACATGAAGGATTTTCCTCAGTTTTCTGAAGTCCTTAGCTAATGTTCATGAAGCTGATACGAGCTAGCACTGCACCAAAGGACACAATTCAGGTCTTCTGCTCCCAGGTAGCTGCTCTCACCTTGTGCCAGTTCCTCTCCTGGGACCGCATGGTGAACTAAATCTGAGTGAAAACTAATCTAGGAAAGAAAACAAAAATATTCATTGGCTTCCTGCTGTAGTTCAGGGTGGGAGCACATAAATGCATGTGCTGGGAGATGGGAGAAGGAAGTCAGGAAGAATAAGATTTTCTTTTTTAGAAGTGGGGCTGGTCAAAAAACAGCACTGTTGCAAATCTCAGAATAAATCTATTCATTTCAAATTACCAAACAAAATAAGAATTTATTTAGAATGATAGAATTGTTTAGGCTGGAAAAAACCCTTAAGAACATTGAGTCCTACCATTAACCCAGCACGGCCAGGTCCACCACTAAACCATGTCCCCAAGTATCACACCTACACATCTTTTAAATAACTCCAGGGATGGTGACTCCACCACTTCCCTGGGAAGACTCTTCCACTGCTTGACAATCCTTTCAGTGAAGACATTTTTCTTAATCTCCAATCTAAACCTCCCCTGATGAAACTTGAGGCCATTTCCTCTTTTCCTATTGCTTGTTACTTGGGAGAAGAGACAAATACCCACCTGGCTATGATGCCTTGGAATGGCTGCCTAGAACAGAGTCTAGACAGAGTTAGAGAATAAAGTGGGTATTTATTAAAGGCCTTCAATAGATTAACCTTGGACAGTGCAAAAGCCTCCCAAAGGCTGCACCCAAGATTGACAATGGTCACGAGTTTTTTTCAGAAAAAGTTTGGTCTATTTGCATATCAGGGGTTAATTGTCCAATTACAGCTTCAGGTAACAAAGTCATATTCCCCCAGTTTGCTCTTCTCCCCAATTCACTTTTGTTTACACTTTTCAGGACCTGAGGCTGAGGATGTCCTTGGTTCTCAGGCCTGGGAGGATTGTTTTGTCTGACCAAAATGTGAAGAGATCTTACTAACACTCTATATGGAATTCAGAGTTATACACTAATGCAGTACAGGATCTGAAAAATAGAAAAGCTAAAACTTAAGGTACCAGCTACACACTCCTTTCAGGGAGTTGTAGAGAGTGATAAGATTCCAACTCAGCCAGCTTTCCTCCAGGCTAAACACTCCCAGCTCCCTCAGCCACTATTCAAAGGACTCATGAAAAAGACCCTTCACCAGCTTTGATGCCCTTCTTTGGACGTGCAATATTTAAATGATGTGGAGATTACACAGTGGCAGAACAGAACTGTAGTTATGATCTGGGAAAACAGTCACTTCTGCATGATCTGTGGAGGAACTGAGGGACAACCAGCAGCCACTACTCATTCCCAGAGTTCAAGGCTTTCTGCCTGCCAGACAACAGCTCTGGAACCATTTCTCTCTAAGCTGGTGATGACTGGACCAAGTGTAAAATTAGATCTGAGAGTTTCAGACATTTGATTTTAAAATAAAAACTCCTGTAAGAGAAAAAGAATATCTGAATATCTCTGATGTGCTTGCTGGAGCCAAAAGATACCAGACAGTCTTTCAACTAAGTGGCAGAAGATCACCACTTAACAAACATTTTGTCTCCTCAAATCCATGAAGTCTTTTTGTTTCTTAAGTTGCAAGTAAAGGATAAATCAGTTGGAAATTCTGCCACAGACCTTTCATTTCTTCACAGAAAACTGCAATTAGCCAGCAAATATGGTGATGAAAGGATGAGTGATCCTGTCATCTGTAACATGAGTGATTGCTGGAAGTTGGAGATGTTACAGTTTGAGAAAGGCACTAAGGGAGCAGTGGGAGTGAAGCATCAAGAAGCAGCAGGACATATCAAGTGACATCAGCTTGGTCACTGCCCAGCTGAAGCTTTTTAAAAAGCAGTGCTTGTCTGCTGAGCTTTTAAGAGACTTCCAAAGCCATCTGAAAGTCACTAGATTCTCAAGGGATGGTTAAATTCTTAGTACCTGCACTTAATCTGGACATCTTCTTAAGTAGCAAAACATGGAATATGCCTTTAGGGGCTGATGTGTTCCAATATTTCAGTATTTTTGTGAGATTTGACTGTACTGATCAGTCTGTTAGGAAGTGTCAGTCAAGATACAGCAATTCAGATGCCTACTCTTTGTCATGGCCTCTGTGCATGAGGTATTTTTAACAATGAAGGCCAAGAAGAAACAGCTTGCTGTTCTTCTGTGAAAATATCATGAGCCTGGGCAAAAGCAACATCAAAAAAAAGACATTTCTGAAGCTTTCAGACTATTTTTTGATGGATGTTCAAGGTGTTGCCTTGAAGGCTGGAAGCCCTTTATCATCAGTAACAGAATAGGGGTAGCATATGTCTTATGTTTTATGCACTTCATACACTATCCAAAGTCAACAAAGATGTGTAAAAATAGAAATATAAATGTTGTGAATCATCTGGACATGTGACTGCTTTTGACATCTTATCACAGGCCTCACTAAATCAACTGAAATCAATGAAAAACCATTGGTACCAACCCATGATTGAAGCAATTCAGCCTCATCTTCTGTTTGCAAAGCATTTGAGATTCATGTGATGACAGTCCTGCAGTCTAGTATATTTTTAAATATTCCATAGATGCCTGTTGCTGTCCCTACAACATATAAGCAGGTACTGTATTTAGGAAGCATGTAGCATCTCTGGAATTTTTACCAGAATATGTTTGTACTGCTTTCCTGTGAAAGCATCAGCCATTCTTGCCTGCCAACTACAGTTCAGCATGTAATGGAGATGTGTGGAAAAATATCTCCCCCTGCCACGATATCCTACTGAGCAGACATGTTATTTTTTGATGATGCTATACTTATTGCCATAAGATCAAAAGAAAGTTCAACCGCTATTAATGCACTCAGTGGCATGTTCTTAGCAATAAATTCTGTCAAATATAGCAAGATAGAATGACAGAGCCTAGGCCCGATGTCCAGGGAGACCTGAGACAAGATTCTGAACAGCTGCTGGTGTGAAATCCAACATTTGCAACACTTCACAACCCTCCACATTTCAGTAGCAGCACCAGGACTGGAGGACTCATCAGGGGTCACTACAAAAAAAAAACTTCCTCCCATTTCCGCCCTAGGATTCATATGTCTCTCTGGAGCTCACATGGGATTAAGTCTATTAAAACCTGAGCCTGACTGTAGCAATATATGCTTTTGTCTCAGAATGAGCACAAAATAAACAGCAGCTTGGCATGTGCCCTGGTCACGTTTTCCACCCACCCCGTGGTTTGTATGTTCGTGTTTTATGCAGTGGTGTCATTAAAACCACTGAAAGTTAACTGCAACAGCTGTTAAAACTTTGACCTTCTAAACATGTAGAAGGCTCAGCCATCACCGTGAACTCCTTTCCTGCTCCTACTGCATTAATATGGAATTTAAAAGTGGTACATGCACAAGAAATTGCTTGGTCCTGTTCTCCATCAGGCCCTTCTCACCCCCCCCCAAAACAGTTCTACCTCACACATGCAGGTAACAAAAAAATTAACTGATCTCTACCTTAGTATTTCTGCTGGAGGTGCTCTACCTCATCCTCTGTTTCAGCGAGATTTTCATGGATTTTTAGAGCTGATCTAAACATCATGCCTCTATAAAGCTTTCTGCATGCAAAGCAATAAATCAAGTAAGTATGATAATACTGATTCTGCCAAAGAGCACTTTCCCTGTTTTAAATGTAGGAAGAAAAAATTTAGGGAAGACCCTGGGATAGTGTATTTAGGGGGAAGATTTACTATGCAGGAGAAATTGTAGTCAGAGGTGACAAAAATATGAGAGAGGAATAGCCCTGTGGTCAGCAGTGCAGGAGGGGCGGGAGATGCTCCAGGTGCTGGAGCAGAGATTCCCCTGCAGCCCCTGGTGCAGCCCAGGGTGAGGCAGCTGTGCCCCTGCAGCCCGTGGGGTCCATGGGGGAGCAGAGATCCCCTGCAGCCCCTGCAGGACCCCACACCAGAGCAGGGTTGTGACCCAGCCCATGCTGGCAGGACCTGTGGACACATGGAGGGAGGAGTTCATGCCAGAGCAGGGGAAGAGTGTGAGGAGTCCTCCCCCTGAGGAGGAAAGAGCAGCAGAGACCTGTGATGAACTGACCACAGCCTCCATTTCTCACTGAGCTCACTAGTGCAGGTGGAAGCCAACACCTTGGAGAGGGACTGCCATCGTATTCAGGCTGAAGGGTGCTTCCAGTGGTCCTTTGCAATTGAATCAGAAGTGTTGTGATTGCACGTGTGGACACAGGATGGGCTCAGAAAGCCACAGACAGATGGTGTTATACTCTGACAGACAGGTAAAGGATTTTTTTGAGCAGGCAACAAATGCTGACCCAGGTACAAAGCAGAGTAAACACTTGCTTTGGAAAAGGAAAGTAACAGAACTGCAAAGGAAAATCATATTTTTGGCGTTCAGCAGCTGCAGCAGGAAGTTGTTTGGGTTGGTCAAGTGTGCCAATTGGAAGGGTGTACCATTCTCTATTAGTGCCCAGTTGTGTGTATGATTACCTAAGATTTTCACAGAAAAAATCCAAGTTCCTTCAGTCTTCATAGCTTAGAGTTGTTATTCCCCATGACTTCCATTTGTATTGGGATTACACCATCCATCACCCATTTATGTTCAGGCTAAAAAAGCAGTCACATCTTGATATTGCTGGGTAATGTCAACTAGACTCTGCCTGCTTGTGCTTGTGTCACTCTTCGAAGACACTTCATAAGCCGAGATCTTTTTTCTTACAAGGATGCTCAAAAAAAGCAGTAACAGATCCTTACAACATCAGCTGTGAGGCCTATTCACAGTAACCACAACACATACTGCAAAAAGCAGCAAAACCAGGCAGCTTTCGCACAGTAACTAAGAACAAGAGAGTGATTTATCAGTGGTGGAAGGAGAACAAGCTGTGTGACTGCTGTTGCTATTAAAGAGCTGGGAGATACCAGCCATCCTCTACACCAAGGAGCTGGAAAATCAGGGTCATTCATGCAGTGCAAATCCCCCACACTTTTCTCCATTAAAAGTCATTCAAAACATCACCAATGCTTATGTTGTTGGCACCCAGAGCACTAGAGAACACCAGTTGCCAGTGGAGTTGAGATGATGAAAGACAGAAAAACACAAACATCCCTTTGCTTCCTCAAGGATCATTCCCAGCAGCACCCAGAGCATTCTTTTCACAGTACAATGCCAGAAAATAAGAGGGGGAAAGGTCCTCTACAAACTAAACCAAAATCTGGGCATAAATAAGATGCCACCACTCATATTCAGTAGTCCAAATTACTATAAAATAATTGAACTATATCAGAACTAAAAGGGAGTTCACAGTTTGCTCTGGATGTTGACCTATAGTTAATACTGACTTGGGCAGAAAAGACCATCACATCTCCTGTAGTAAAATCACAGAATCATAACATCAAAGAATAGTTTGGTTTGGCAGGGACCTTAAAGATCACCTAATTCCAAATCCCTGCCATGAGCAGGTACAACATCCACTAGATCAGGCTGCTCGAAGCTCCACCCAGCCTGGCCTTGAACAGTGATCTCTTACAGAGTGGAACGGAGTGGAAGACAGGAAAATAAAGAAGTGTAAGCATGAACGAAAACAATCACAGCTTTTCATATCTATATGCTAACTGAGCCTATTCTTATTCTGCAGAATGGTGTGTTCTACTTACTCTCACAGAGACGCCTCCTCAGCTTGCCCCGAATTTTATCGATGGCGTTGTAATCAGAGACATGGAACACGTGAGCAGACTTGGGCTCTGAAGCAATCTCATCGAGTTCCTCTTTTAAGGCTTCTCCAACACCCACCGCAAAAATCCTAATCCCAGCCAGATGGGCTGCAGTGGCTGGATCCAAGACAAAATCCTGGCTCCTTCCATCAGTCAAAAGGATGGCCACTTTTTTAACAGTTCGATCACTAAGTCTCCCACCAGCTTCTTTGGAAAAACTGTAGGTGGTGATGTACCTGAGAGCATCTCCAGTGTTCGTGTTACCCCCATAATACTGAATTTTTCGTGCAGCCTCTTTGATTTCCTCACGGGTTTTGTACTTTCCTAGGTCGAACTCGGTGGTTGGACGATCGCTGTATCGCACCACACCTACGCGGGTTTTGTCTGGGCCAATCTCAAACGTTTCCACCAAATTAGAAACCCACTGACGAACTTTCTCAAAATCTTCTTTTCCAACGCTGGAGGAGGCGTCCAAGAGGAAGACAAGGTCATAGTGAACACTCTTGCAACCTGCAAGAGTGGCAGAAGACACTGTTAAGGGGAGATGAACACAGAGGACCAGACATACCAAATATTCCCTAGACACCGCTCCCTAGTGAGCAATTTAGAGGAGGCAGCAAACCCTCCTCCTTTCCTGCAGAGGAAGAGCAGATTTCCAGCCTTTTTTCCTTGTAATTCACCTCATCTGTTTCAGGACATCTACAGACCAGAACACACTTTGCTTTGAAATGCAAACCCAGTCCCTTCCTTTGCTTCTAACTACCTCTGCTCAATCCTGCACCTACACTCCCTGCATGTACATGAAGATATTTTTCTCTGACTTTGTTGTAGTGCCTTTGCTCTGGACAGATCAAGAGCCCTGCCCTGACCTTGCCTATGACAATCCTGACCCTGAGTAATGAAGTTTTCATGTTCCCTCTTGCATTAATGCTATGATTCATTTATGCTTAGCTAGAAACTACTCTCTTGCCCAGCATGATGTGTTGATGTACCAAGTCTATAACAAGGTTATTTCAATTTTGAGGCTTTCTGCCACTGACTATTGACTAAAGGATGACTCACTGAATTTTGGGATGTGCTCCTCAACAACAAAGGGCAGCTGTCTTGTAAGGGAAAAGTTCACTTATCCCTACAACCACCCCTTTGCCTCCAACCATGATATTTGCAATGTGATGCCTGTGTAATCCAAAATACAAAGGTATTTTAGTTGCAACTTGTTTGGTCTATCAGTCCAGACTGGTTGTATATTTGTCAAAATACACTTGCCAAGAAAAGTAGATCTCTCAGGAGATATTTTGTAGCTGTTTCTGAATATGTGCAAGTCAGGAGGCAATAGATCCATAAAAGTCCCACAGATGTCCAAAATTTATCAACATACTTCCCCAACTGGACAAAATGTGCATATACATACATATGATTATTTAAACCACTATTATAGGCCATAATCCCTAATAAAATATGAGTTTTAAGACTGAAAGCTGCTCTACAAAGTCAGTTTGGTCACAGCCACCAACCATTTCTTCTCAGCAGTTCCTATCTCATGTTGTCTCACAAAGTAAAACTGGGTGTTTGAACTGGCGGTAAAATTATACATTTCCTTTTGAATTCCAGAATTTGAACCTACATTAAGGTCAAAAAGTCTTCCGCTACACCCAGATTTTTACATAAATTAGCTCTGGGATTTTTGCTCATCCTATGGTTGTGGCCCTGCCCTGAATGGAAGAATTCCAGAAAATCCCATGGCACTGGACAGGAGGGAGTGGGTAGCTCAGCTACACAGAGAGGATTTGCCTTCAGAGAAGAATAAAAGCACTATAAAATAGTAGGTCAGTGCCCATGGTATTGCATGATGACCATGAGAGTTATTGAATGTACACCTGGAGTGTGGCAGGTGATGAGAAATGAGCATCACCTGCTGCTGTGTTGACTTCTGCAGCAGAGCACATCCCAGTACATCCCAGGTGCTGCAGGGACAGCCTGTGCCAATGGGATTGGGATCACACCGGGATCAGCCCATCCACGTGGGATCTCGCTGGAAACAACCTGTTGTTGTGGTTTAACCCCAGCTGGCAACTGAGAGCCACACAGCCCCTCACTCACTGCCCTCAGCAGGACTGGGGGGAAGAGAATCGGAGAGGTGAAAGGGGGAAAACTCATGGGTTGAGAGAAGAGAGTTAAATAAATAAAATAAAATAAAATAAAATAAAATAAAATAAAATAAAATAAAATAAAATAAAATAAGAAGCTGTAATGAAAAGCAAAATAACAAAATATAAAACAAATATACAAATAAAATATATAGATATAAATAAAACCCAAGAAAGAGGAGTGATGCAAATGACAACAGTTGTTCACCACTGAATGACTCACAGAGAGTCCCTGAGCAGGAGTCTCCAGCCAAGTGTTCCCCTCGGTTTTATTTCTGAGCATGACACTACATGGTTTGGGATATCCCTTTGGGCAGCTGGGTGCAGCTGTTCCAACTTTCTCCCCTCCCAATTTCTTGTGCTCCCCCAGCCTCCTGGCTGGTGTGAATGGGAATAAAAAAGGCCTTGGCTCAGTGTGAGCTTTGCTCAGCAGTAACAAAAACATCCCTGTGTCATCAACAGTTTCCAGCACAAATCCAAAGCACAGCCCCAGAGCAGCTACTGTGAGGAAAATTAACCGTATCCCAGCCAAGACGTGTATGTGGGACTGTGTTCTGTGATGGCATTTCGTGAGTGAGGGAGTGCTTGTCTCTAACCCCAGAGCAAGAAAAGTCTGTCTGGAAAAACTCTCTTGAAGGCAATCTGAGAGTGGAGATGATGGTTTATATCCTTTTCTATTATGGCATGTAAGTTACATCTGTGTATATCAGCTGAACTCTCAAGTGTGGTTCTGCTTGATTTTTGGAGACTATAAAGGATTAGCAGTAAAAAGTAAGAAAGAAGTCTACACTTCCCCACCTTGCCTTCTTCCGAAATTCATTATTTTATTAATCTATTCTGGCTGAAAGAATGTTAATTAGGTGAGACTAACTAGAGAGTAAAACCCACAGGATACAGACCTTCCTGTTACTTATTTTAATTACTCTCAGCAGGTGAGACAACTGCAATTTCAAAACAAACAGAACAGACAGAATGAATCCTGTCTGTGTTCAAGGGCAATGAGCCTTAAAACAAGGGGGAGTTAAGGTTTAAAAAGTGATGCCTATTCAGGGCAGTATTGCAGGGGAGAAAAACATGGTCTTTCAGGATCTTTTTTTTTTTTTTTTTTGTGATACAGTGATTCTTTGCTTACAGACCTGATGGCAGTAAGATGAAATGCTGCAGAAAAGCTTTTAGTAAATAATAATCTGCATTTTTAGCGCTCTAAGGTCCACTGCTGGACAAAATTGATTGTTTTCCAAGAATGCCATAACAGTACTCTTTACTGGCAGATACAATTCAGTTCATGTTAAGGAAACATGGGAGATAACTCATAGAAAGCAAAATTTCAGTTTTGTAATTACAGAAATGCTCTCTGGGAGCATGATTCAAGGCGTTGTGTTTATCTACTCAGACACTGAACCAACTGTTTTGCAATATTTGCTTTAAAAATAGTTCACAAACAAGCCATAAGCCCAAAATTATTTAAAGTAAGCACAGAATGAACATATAAATGGCACCACTATATTCTGCCTGTGACAGGTCCAGAAGCAGAAAAAAAAAAGTGTGATTTCACTTTCTTTGGTTACTAAGTATTTATTCCTGGTAAACTTCATCCAAAAAACCACAGAGAGATCACATAAGAAAGCTGTTTCTTAAACTGAAAGAAGGTCTAAAAAAGCCTTTTTTTTTTTCATAAATTACCCGAGCCTGCAGAATAGCAGTTTTCCTAGAAAAAGAGACAGAAAACCTCCATCTCAAAATGTCTTTGGACTCATAAAAAATTGTGTGGGTCTACAACCATTTTTAATTTGAGGTGTGGCATCACCACACAGTCAGATAACTCAACTCTTCTTGCTAGCACACTAAAACCAACACGTCCTTGTCAAAGATCCCTGTAAGAAGAGTCTCTCAGCTACACCCTCCTATACTGCATTCAGTGGCATTTTGGGGAGAGTGTTCATGAGCCCAAGCCAAAAGCTGTGCCAGGGCCCATGCTAATAACTAGACAGTAGAGAAACATAGAATCCTAGAGTCATTTAGGTTGGAAAAGACGTTTATGATCATTAAGTTCAACCATTAACCCAACACTGTTAAGTCCATCACTAAACCATGTCCCAAAGCATCACATCAACACATCCTTCAAATATCTTGACTCAAGGGAGGGTATACAAAGTGCCCTGGCCCTGTTTAGCTCACAGGAAAGTCACAGCCAGGCAGAAGATTCACCAGGTCTCATCTGACACCCACAGGAGGCGATGGAAGAAATGATCTCCCTGCCAGTGAGGGGTAGATGGAGCATATCCAGAGCAAACTGTGGTAAGCTGCTCCTCTTGCTGTGAGTTTAGCTGAGCTAAACTTTCTAAGCCTGCAACGGAACAAGAGACCCCAGGTAAATCACAGTGTTGACCCCTGAGCTTTCTCCATCCCTAAGGTCTGTTTTAGGTATCTGCAGCAGTTCATGTCTTGGGTTGTTTATAGTTTTCCTCCTAGAACTGACGGCTTCCCAGCCGTGGGAGAGCCCCGGCAGCTCCGGGGCACGGGGCAGTAAACTGAAGGCGTACCTGCTCTTTGTGCCTCAGTTCTCTCCCCGCTGAGCACGAATGTGAGAAGAACCAAGAGATGGGGCACACGGCATCTCCCCGTCATGGACATATCCATATCTCCTCTCTCACATCAGCTCGTCTTTTCTCCGTGGGGCGAAGCTTGCTAGAAATCCACCCCACAGCCTAGAAAGGGAAATAAAGAGCAAGTGTTATCTCACAGCAACACAAACGGCAGTAATGATGCAAGTCATGAGAGCAACGTTTTGGAGAGTCGCCTCTTCTGCCTGTCATTTTACTTGGCTAGACATAAACTGCTCAGACAAAGAGGCAGGAGTTCACCTACTTTTCAAAAGCTATACTTGTTCACTGGCTCTATTCACTGTGAGGCAGCTGAATGGAAACAGGAGAGAGATTACCAGATTATTATACTTTAATTGAGCCCACTGCCAACTACACAATCAGCGCACTGAAGTGGAAACCATTCCTGACGTGGCCCTCCCATGCATTCATCATTAGGAGATACACAACGCAGAGCCCAGATGCAAACCACTACAAATCACACACACAACCTGTTGCCACTTCACCCATCACTGCTTTCAGTTCTGGAGCCCCAAAAATGACAAATTCTAAAAATACACTGCTGTTTTCATATACATATTTGTTGCCATCAGCCCTTCTTTGTAGGACTAAACTCAGCAAGTTTCAAAACCTGTCTTTCCACTTTTTAGCTTAAAGATGTGCAAAAGCTCAGGGGTCTCTTCAATATAAGGTCTTTGGTTTGAGTTGACTTTGAGTGGAGCCATTGAAGTCAGAAGGTATTATAAGAAACCAGGCAAAGTGGCGGGGCTGTTAAAAGCTAAGCTGTGTTTTCTAACACTAGATTGACACTTAAAAAAAAAACCTGTTACTGCTTCTGCTTTATTATTTTTTATTATATCATAAATTCATTGCGGTTTTATCTACTGTTTGGATACCCAGAAGGTAGAAACCAGCTTCCACTCTGCAGATCTCACTGCCTAAGGCATTATTTAAAAAAAAAAAAATCTCCTAATTCCTGATTCCTTCTTTTCTTCTTTAATGATTCTAATGATTTCTTTGTCCGTTTTCTTGGGGAAGTTCTGCCTTCTCAGTCTTTTAACATGCACGTCTGCTTCCCACTGTTGCTAGCTGGGTAGAAGTCATGAAGGGGACACTCTCTGATGTAGTTCATTGCTGCAGGGTCTATTATGCCTTCCAGGACATTTCTTTTCAAAGCAATAAGGTTCTGTGGGAATCACAGACAGAAAGAATGGTGGCGTCAGCATTTGTTCAAAACCTGTTTTGATCAGTCAGATGTTGGGCCTATCTATATCACTTATCTCAGCATGTTGTGCTGGTTTAGGAAATTAAAAAGGGGAAAAATCTTATGAAGTTGTCAAGATGTCGCTATAAATACTTATCCCCACAAAAATAATACAGGCCCTTCCCAAAAGATAAAATACAGGTCATTTTCAGAAGTCCATATCTTATGCAGACAAGGAGAAAAGCAATACATATAATAAACCCTTCATGGCAAATAAAATTTGGAAGTATCTGCCAGCAGTGGAACACAAATACAAGAAAGACTGAAAAAAAAAAATCATATTTATTCATGTACCAACTCTAAATACAAAGGACACGATCAGGTGCTGTAGTTTACACCTCAGCCAGACGATGTCCCTACCAGACAGTGAGGTGTTCAGGTTTGAGCCAGCTGGAAAAGGCTGCAGGGTAAAAAAGGCATGAAAATACCACTGTGCCCTACAGGAGTTAGAGTTTCCTTCTAAATAAGTACGTTATTGAAATACCAATAAGGCAGCCGCCTGCAGAGAGATCAGGACAGACATTACTTAAAATATCTATGGGAACCTTCAGCCCCAGGTTTTGGCTCCCCTGGATTTTTTTAGGAAACATCGTTATTGGGTACTAGTGATGGGACAGCAGGTTGGTGGCAGCAGCAAGAGCTGGGAAATCAGATCTGCCAAGCAACATCCTGCACTTCAGCGCCGAGCTCAAAATGTCTTTTCTCTGTGTCTGGGCTTGCACTGCTGTGAAGTGTTATAAATACATTCTTAAAAACAGGCTGGGCCAGCTGCTAACCCGCATGAGGCCAGGATAAAAGGAGCAGAGCACCAGCTGGTGTCAGTCAGCAGAACAACTCTGGCTCTGCAAGCCGCGGATGCAGCTTGGTGGATGGGGCTCACTTGGTACTTGTGGGACTTCTACCCTGGCAGAAGGATTTCCTCCATGGCCAGGCCTGAGGGCTCTGTCTCTGAGGCCTCATTCATCTCCCATCCTTGCCAAAACACTTCAAGAACTCATTTCTGCATTATGAATGCTGCAAGGTGTCTCAGGACAGCAATTTAAGCTAAAAATAGTGGCAAAAAAAAAAAGGCCACAAATCAAATCAGAACATCTGCTTAAAATCTATAATCGTAACTTGTGGTGGCTTTAATACACATTTATGGTTCAATATTATTCTTGCTTTCAGGCCAAAATATATCATTGAATTGAATCAACTCTCTTAAATTGCAACTACTTTATGTACAAATATACCAGTGAGTGAATATTGCCTCATTCATATCAACAAGACTCATTTCATGGCAACAAAGTCCTCAGCGGTGTTACAAGAAAGGTTGGAAAAAAAATATTTTTAGTGATGGGTTTTCCACACTTACTTCTTTCCCACTTCAGTCGGCCACTGAGACTGAGCCCAGTTTGAAATTGCAGCATCTGATCACTATTTATTTTCCTTTCCAGGAGAAATGGTCAAAAAGGAGCCACAACTGGGACAGTTTAGGTTTCAAAGTGATCCAAGACTAAGAAATTATCTTTATTTAACCCTATTTCCAAATGGCCAACATGGATTTTTTTTGATTATTATTATTTTTAGTTCATCCTATCATGTGGGAATAATTTTGCTCAAAGAGGCCTAAGTCAATGTACATCATTTGAAAATATCTCCCATTTTCTTTTTATTTCACAAACATCACTTTGAGGTCCCCTTGTGATGCATTAAGGGATAGTGCAAAAAGAACTGACAAATCCTATCACGTCCGAGTTTATTACGGAACTGCGGACTCTGTGTCTGAGGTTCTGTTTTTAATAGTTTAATGGGAAAAAAAGAAGTGAATATTTCTGGCTACATGCATATATGATGTGGGAATGGCATCCCAGCTGAGAAGCTGGTAAATGTTAGAGTGAGCCCTCTACACTCAAAATATAATCACAGCATAAAGCTATTCATACCATCTCACAGCTGAACAAACAATATGCAAAAGATAGGCATGAGTTCTATATAACTTTCAGCATCAGAATGGCTTTTTGGAGGGTTAGTATAGAGTTTTAGGTCAGTTAGAATCCATGATAAGGTCTTTCTTTTTTTGAACAACAAATAAACACTCTTTGGGGAATGCAGGACAAAAACCATAAAAAAAAAAAAAAAAAAAAAAAGAGCCAAAGGAGAGCTGGGACTTCTCATCTCAACATTGCAATTCAGAAAACAAGGATGAAAAACTTTTGTGGGAAAAGCGAGAAAAATTGTTTGTTTAGAAGTGGCGTCTTGAAAAAATAAAAGGAGAATATGTCAGAGAAGAAAACTTCATGACACTTCTAGGAGAAGCAATTTGCACTGGCACTGGATATACCCCATCTCTGCCTCTCCAGACACTGCTCTCCTGTCCTGGTTTGAGAGATGCCACAAACAGCAAAACCCACATGTGTTAGAGATGGAACAACACAGAACACTTTCTGTGATCTCCTTCATTCTTTAGAGGAGTGATTCAGCCACAAATATTCATATAACAAAACAAAATAAACCTGGAGTCACAGTAAGATGAGCATTTCAGGAGCATGATTTAATAAAAATATTTCTACCTTATGCAAGCAAAAGTTCAAAGACCCTACAGGGACAGTACAAAGACCACTGAAACAAAGTTAAATGTTAAAAATGTGCCTAGTTAAGTACTTTAAACTCCTCATTAAAATATTCGAAGTCTTACTTGCATTTTACTAAATTATACCACTGAACTCTTTATCTTACTGTTAAATTCAAGGGGGGCTGATTCTATTATTGTGCTTGATTTCATCCATTTGTCTGCTGCCACTGAACATCACCATATGCCATATAAATGTTGTAACTATGCTGGCATTCATAATGTGATTTTAAATGTCTTTGGTATGCTCCTCTGAAGAAGAGGTTAGCCGGGGGTGAAAAAGACAGTGTCCAATTATACAGCTTTTCACACACACACAAAAAAGAAAAACAAATATAAAACCCAGCACACTAATACATCTGACATCTTAGTAGAGTCAGCTTGTTGATTGTGCCTCTTCCAACTACTGAACTAAGCAATTTAATTATCTAAATTATTGCTGATATGAGCAGGAAGCCAACCGTATAAAAGAGAGATGGGACTTTCTTCCCTGCTGATCATCCCATGCAGTCGTATATCTTTGTTCCATGATTTTTAAATAAATCATCAGCTGGCATTTCTGGAAGATGTGTATCTTCCCAGGCCTGACCCAAAGGCAACTGTAGTTACTGAAAAGAGGGACATTGATGTCAGTGGACATTGTTTAAAAACCCAGGTGAATAATAGAGCAGAAAATTCTCTGCTAACACCAGAGCTATTCCTGAGGTACTTTGCTCAACTACAACTGACCCAAAGTCTGCTGAAATCAAGGTGGAGACTGTCAGCTGCCCCACAGAATGCTGGATGAAGCCATTCATGCACCCTGCTAGCAAAAACTCTTCAGTGTCTGCTCCAAGTACTGGTGAGGCTGCAGGGGGTGGGACAATTCTTTTCTTCATTTGCAATGATAGAATCACAGAATTGTTTGGGTTGGAAGGGATCTTCAAGATGATCTCATTCCAACCCCTGCCATGCACAGGGACACCTTCCACTATCCCAGGTTGCTCAGACCCCCATCCAGCCTGGCCTTGAACACTTCCAGGGATGGGGCATTCACAACTTCTCTGGGCTACATCACAGCTCAAGAGCAACTTCCATCCCAATCCTTCAAAAACTGATCAGATGCAGAGCAGTGGTTAACTTGAATGTGAGCCAAAGCAATCTGTCAGCTTTATGGGAGATGAAATAGGGTGGTGGGGAAGATCAGCAGACCATTCCATCTCATCGATTTGTTTGCCTTGGCTGAACTCTATTACTGCCCTGAAGTACTTGGTGCTGGAACTGCCTGGGCCCATGAATGATTAATATTGCTGCAATTGGAAGTGTTTGATTGTGCAAGAAATAAAGTACATACTGATAATTTAGGAGGGGAAAAATAATACATAGCTGTTCCCTAAGTGACAGGTACCTGTCCAGGAGACAGAACAAAACAGGAGTTAAGTGGGAAAAAATATCCTAAAAAGGAGCATAGCCAAGAGTCCTAGAGTGCCATAAAGCACACTCCAAAGATTAACTTAACATAGGCATTTCCTAATTTGCAGCCTGAGAAATGTTCCTTTAGTCTCTGCGGTGCTGCACACACAAGGAATCCTGAGAGAAGGTCAGAATTAGAACTCAGCTACTCTTGACTCCTTAACCTATGCTTGGATCATGCATTCCACAAATTGACCCCTCATAAATGCATTTACCACAGACACTTTAAAACAAGCCTTTACTGGTTGTCTGCCAAATCGCTGCTGTTCTACAACACCCTCACTGCTAGGAGAGGACTTTGCAGTGTATTTTTGCCTGCTGCAGCCACGCAGTGTCTGCAGGCTGAAACCTTGATGCAATATGCCCAAGTACAACTTTTCAGGGTTTTGCCCAGAGGAAGTAACTCCAGATTTAAATTGTACCCTTGCATATCAAGCTTAGAAATCTTTCTACTAATTGTCTAAGAAGACCCTAAAGTAACCTGCAATGAAAATGTGTGTGACAGACTCTCTCTTGGGCTTTTGCGTCATTGACCAGCCAGCCAGGAAAATCTCCACTGCACCCTGTGAACGCATTTGTTTGTCTACCAGCGAAGTGATCACCCCTTTTCACTTCAGTTAACAAGGAGTTTGAATTTCAAAGGAAGTTCTACATCTAAAAGACTGGCTCTGTATAAAACACAGTTGCTCAAGGATCTTGATTAGCCTGACTGAAATAGTTATCAAGGCAAAGACCCACGGGAAGTGTCTCAGAGTATATGTGAGGTTGAGGGGGTGAGAAGAGCTGATAAGGAGAGGCTGATAAGAGGTATCTTTGTATATCTGATTTGGGAAAACTATACCTGAAAACAGAATTTGCCCAAGAACCAGGCACCAGCACCTCTAACACTTGTACTGACAGCTTCTCTCACCATGCTAATTTACTCACTGGCAAAGGCAGGAAGAATATTTTGAACTCGAACTTGAAACCGAAGCATTGGTTCAATACTTGTAGATGCATTTTTATTTTTATAGCAAAGTAGCCTCTAAGAGCTGCATTTTATTTGAACTAATTTTTTCCACTCAATTGTTAGTTACTTTCCTTTGCAAAGCTGTAGCCTGCACCTCTTTAGCATGGACCAGGGAACTACCAACTGGATACTCAGAGATCCATTAACTTGTCATAATCTCTTTTGCACTATCCTCTTCTACCCCCAAAATATCCTCAAGTATATAATTCAAGTCAGGTAGATTGTAAATCAATTACAAAACATGTTGGTTCATATTCTGCCTCTGCAGTGGCTCATCTTTTAGGGTGCAAGTGTATTTGAATCTTGTGGATATTAACCCAATAATACTATCAGATACATAATAAATTAGAAGTGCTCTTGGAGGAAAACACACTCCAAACTACATTACCCAGTAGCAGGTGCACAGCTCACCCATCCTAATAATGACTGTATTGCACAAGGCTAAGTTAGAAAACTTTGCCTGTGCTTTTTTGTCTGCTTCTTTTAAACCTAGCACAATGATGAAATGTCTCTCATGTCATTGCTGAAGCAGGGTTTGCAGCATGCACACATCCTGGAAATGGAATATCCATCACCTGAAGGTAATACAAGGCACACTGGCTGTTTGGGGTAATATATAACATTATTCCCAGAGTTTCATACATTTAAATTAGCTGCCACATCTGTCTGCAGGGTGTCCAGATTAAAGAGGAGTGATACAAGCAAGGCAAAGACCAAAATGATGTCCAGAAATATTGCGTCGGGAACAGTTTGTGATGGAGTGGAAAATCCTGAGATTTTTTCTGAGTACTGCATGTTCAAACTCTCATTATAGCAGTATGAACAGAGCATGTTGATTCTGTACAGGGTCACAGAACACCATCCCTTTGGCCTAAGTCCTGCAACCTGTACTGGCAAAGTCCTACAAATCCCATTTCCTCTCAAGCAGAGGCCGAGCTGTTCCAACCTACATTAGCTATTAGGAAGAAGCCTTTAACACTGAGCCCCTAAAGGCTATTCAATATGAGAGGACTCCAATCTTACAGGGCCAATTTCCTGCTTTTTATATCCTCATGGAAGTTCTTACAGCTCTTGGAATGAAATTTAATATTTTCTTTTTTAGTACAGTAGAGGATTATGTCAGTAAAAAGACCCATATGTCATGGCTTTATATAGTTAGTGAGCAGAGCTGGAGCGAGGAATCAGGATGGGGTAACAGCCTAAATCTATTTGGAAAATAGGCAACATACTTTCTAACAAAGAGGAGCCTGGTGAACCCATTTCCCAGAACTCTTAACTGGGGCAAGGAGGAATTGCTTTGCATTCCTTGCTTTATGCCTTATGATAATGGCCTGGATAACCAGAATCGCTAGAAACTCCAGAAATGAGCTCATACCCATTGTCTGTCACTCTCAGGGTTATTAACAAGGCCATGCTAATTGCAGATGTACCACACACTCAGCTACCACTTCCCAACACTTCTGCTGAACTATCCAAATGACAGAAAATTTCCCAAATACAGGAACATGAATGCCTCCTACTTGCACCATGTGGGTGAGTTCCTCCTCCGTGTGTTCCAAAAAGATGATGGACATCTAATGTAATGAAAGTTTATTCAGAAACAACAAGTGCATGTGATTAAGAGATTCAGTACTGCAGAGCCTTTCCATGGTCTAATTTGCATGGTCTTGACTTTGTAATGAAACCCAGAACTCTACTGTGGACACCAGCACACCAGCAAAAGTGAAGGATCTGTGAATAAAGGCCACAAAAGTAAGAGGTATCTGTCATTACTTGTGGAGGTGCAGATAGCAGGGTTACATTCTCAGCTCTGAACTTTTCCCTCTGTACCCAGCACTCCCACTGTGTACCCACTGCCTGAAACCCACCCAAGCTGAGTATCTCCATACTCTCGTCCGCTGAGAACAAGCATGGCCACCTCTCTTTTAAAACACAAGAGTGAAAAAGGACAATTGAACAGATATAGGCAGCTTGCAAGGAACCCCTTCTCGCCAGCTATTCGAGAAACAGGCTGCTCTTTACCTCCTTGTTGCAGCAAGGCCGCAGCATAGAAAGCAATTCACAGTTAGTTAACATTGCAACAAAGTCTTTTGAGACAGCAACGTGCACTTGCAGCCCAAAAATTCAACCATATCCTGGTCTGCATCAAAAGCAGAGTGGCCAGCAGGCCAAGGCAGGTGATTCTGCTCTTCTACTCCACTGCCATGGGATCCCATTTAGAGCCACACTGGAAGGACACTGCACTGTAAGAGCAAGTCCAGAGGAGGCCATAAAGAGGATTAGGGGGATGCAGAACCTCTCCAGTGAGGAAAGGCTGAGATAATTGGAGTTGTTGAGGCTGGAAAGAGAAGGCTGCAGGAAGACATTACAGCAGCCTGCCAGTACCTAAAGGGGCTACAAGAAAGTTGAAGGGGGGCTTTTGTCAAGGATAATGTAGTTCTACAACAAGGGGTAGTGGCTTTAAATTGACAGAGGGCAGGTTTAGGTTGGATATTACAGAGAAATTCTTTACTTTGAAGGTGGTGAGGCACAGAGAAGTTGTGGATATCCTGTCCCTGGAAGTGCTCCAGGCCACACTGGATGGGGCTTTGAGCAACGTGGTCTACTGGAAGGTGTCCCTGGCCATGGCAGGGAGGTCAGGACTAGATGATCTTGAAGGTCCCTTCCAACCCAAACTATCTCATGATTCTATAAAAACAGAAGATGACCAAGAATTCACTGAAGAAAAGTATAGCAAATACGGGTCTGACAGCTGTAAATTAAACAGGAAAAGATGTAGCTGGAGAAAACATGTAAATTATCCCTATTTTCTAACAGGAAGGGGTCTCTTCACCACTGTCGCTCACACAGAAAGGATAATATACAAAAGCTTGTGCTCTACATCCCACACACAGCTTTCACACCAGGCAGCTGACAGAGGCAAGAGGGCTGTTTAGGAGCTGATAAGAGATGTCTGAGCCACAGCTGGGTCTGCCTGCCTGTGCTTATGGCAAGGCGTGGGACAGTGTCAGATCAATAATTGTTGGCTGGAAGGGTTTTGAGCCATTTCTACTCTCACCCTATCCCATCTGCTCCACTCTGCTTCGGTCCTTTTCATTCTTCACGCAAGTTTCAGAAACAGCAGTGCAAAAAGAGAAAGCAAAAAAGGAATGGGCCATGAAAGAAAAAAAGGAATATTCAGATCCTGTGAATGAAACATGGAACATCACACTCAAGTCTTCCTAACATTCTCATTTGTTCATATTTAAAATTTTCACAATTAACTGTAGGAGGAAGTGCCTCAAGCTGTCTCAAAAGGACCCAAAACTCCAAAAATTACTTAATTCCCTTTTCCTTACCTCTTCATATGCAATATCCAGAATTTTTACCTTAAAGGAAGAGAGAGCTCTTGCATAGATAACATAGGTACCAAAGATTTTATTTGATAATTAGGGAGAGGATATTTTGAAATGGATAAGGACATAGAGTGTTTTCAGGAAAATAATAACAAAAGCAAAATTGGGATATTTGGTGGGGGAGAAAGGACATGCTAAAATTGTAGAAATGAAAAAGAGGTACCTACTTAGACAGCAGTGACAGAACTTTAAACGTATAGATCTGTGCCTTCCTGGACTGTAAACCTTAGTCTCAAATAGTCTTACACTCCACTTTTTTCTTAAGACATAGCAGAGCTCTGGCTGGGATTTATCTCATTTAAGTTTAGGCTGTAGGTGTCTAACTAACAATTTATGTGGTTTTATACTTAAGCTCCTTTCAAGTTCATGGAGGGGGAAAAAAAAAAGAAAGAAAGAAAAAATCCATACTGAGATTGATTTTATCTCTTTATCATGAGGAAGAGTGAAATATATTAACTACTCACAAGAAGTGCTTATTTTCCCCAGACACAATAAAAGATGCTTAGACAAAAAGCAAAGATTTAGATATTGGTGTCCCAACAAATACCAATATTTCAGCAGATGTCTGTCTGGCCAAGGTGACATAAGAAATTCAGCCAAAAGCAGCAACAGCTAAAGATGGTTAAGGTGATGATAGGAAATTTTATCAAGTTCAGAGGCAGAGGATGAATAGACTTGAGCACAAAGTCTTTGCCTAATGGGAAACAGAAGAAGTACATCTTGACTTCTAAACAGATCTCCCTTCCTGAATGATGAAATTGTCCAAGAAAAGTAGGTTTGGGAAGAAGAACCAAAATGGAGCTAGGAAAAGCAATATCTTTTTGAACTTTTACACTAGTTTCCACAGGGGGAGCTTAAGAACATTCTGTGCAGAGTTTAGTCTATTTTCTGGGTGAGTTATAACTGATATGGGAGCCAAAACTACGGGGCCTTCTTGGATTGTCTAAAGGGTTAAACTTCACTCTGAGTTTTCTCTACCCATGAATTGGATTGGATGAAGGCAGACCTGATGCTCAACCGGCCCAAATGCCAGCGTGTGATGCTTTGCTCTCATTGACTGCAGGGAGGCTCAGGAGCCCTCACCAGAAAAATAAAGGGTACAAAAAGGCCCTGAGCACCCTGGCCTTTCTACATCTGTTTTGGCACTAGATTTCCTGCTTAATCCACTCAGGATTAAGAAGGTACTTTGCTTTCTTTTCCTTTAGATGCCAAGGAAAATATCAAAGTACTAATACATCGCTGTGGGCAGACATGCACATGAATTGACATCATATTCAGATAAGCAAATATTTCAAACACAGTTGCTGTCTGAAGAGTAACTGTTTTAATCTGTTACCCAAAAAAAAAACAACAAAAGGGTGTGATTGTTCTTGTTTTGCTCTTTTGTCTTTGTTAATAGGACTAATAGCCTGTTCTTTAAGAGATAAAACAGGTGTTATAACTTGTTCTTCATAGATACATATGAGATCTAATTTGATGTGTGAAACTTTGTCATATTCATGTCAATGTATTCAGAGAACAACACTTATTTATAGATTAGTACAGCTGAAAAGGACAATAGCGTGCAGCTTAACTTCCTGGCCAACATAAGTCCAAAATTATTCTTAACAATTCCAGTATATCATCTATACTTTGTTCAAAGTTGCAGTACTTTTCCTGATCTATAGAACTATCAGTTTTGATTTATGGGACAGAACATTCCCTCACTAGGACTAGAAAGCTGTTTCAGTGCTCAGCTACCATCACCTGATTCACTTGATTTCTAGAATGAATGCATTCCTCTTCTGTTTGCAGTGTCACGTTTTAATCTGAAACCTGTCCCTGACTTCTAGGGCCCAGAACAAGTTGCTTGACTGATGGTTAATCATGGAAGAATTTTTTTTTTTTTTTCCATTCTAAGGTAAACATAAAAGCCCACAATTCTATTATCTGTTTCCTGACCTAAAAATAATCCCAAACAGACAAATAAGTAAGAAATTAAATAACGCACTATCTCAGCTACATCAGCAATGTTTTACCTGCACAATAAAGAGAAAAAGACAATAAAAATTTTCAAGCTCCTTGCCGCCTTCTGCTCTGTGCAGAAACCGTAAACACAGCTGGTGCCTGCTTAAATGGAGAAAAACTAAATATAAGGTGATACCAAATCCTCAAACTGAGAAAAACTTTTGTACAAATACTCAGCAAGTACCTCAAGGAGTTCTGCACAAAACCTTGCTGGTAGTTATAGCAACTGCATTAACTGTATTTTTACTGGGAAACACTTTCCAAAGCTATGTAAGAAAACACATTTTTCAGATGTTATCTACATATCCAACTTACAGCTTTTTGATGCACTCCTGATCCTCATTCACCTTCTACACCCCCTCTTCCACTTGGCATGCATGGCATGTGGGTTGCTGGGGTTACTCCCAAATTCAGGAAAGGAATTTTCTTTCAAAAATTCAGCAGGCTTAAATCTAAACTGCTGAACTGTGGCTTTCATTTCCAGTGAAATGCCATGCCAGCACAAATACTTACATCTCTCAGGCAAATCTGACATCCAAGAGAATTACACTTTGAGCAATAACTGGTGTATGCCCCAAAACACTCTAAAGTGGATAGGAAAGGAAATAGTCTATAAGAACTCTAATTTGCTAGACCTAGAGAGCTACATTTTTACAAAGGTATGTAATGACAGGAAAAAGGGGGAATGGCTTTAGGCTGAAGGAGGGTAGATTTAGATCAGATATTAGGAAGATATTCTTCCCTGTGAAGGTGGCAAGGCCCTGGCACAGGTTGCCCAGAGAAGCTGTGGCTGCCCCATCCCTGGAAGTGTTCCAGCTTGGATGGGGTTTGAGCAACCTGGTCTAGTGGAAGGTGTCCCTGCCCATGGCAGGGGATTGGAACTAGAGGATCTTTAAGGTCCCTTCCAACCCAAACCACCTCTGTGATTCTGATTTTCAGCATGGGAATTCTGGTCTTGCTGCATTTACTTACTAGCAAGCACTGTAAAGCTACAAAACTTCACCACTACAAGGGGTATGAAAGCTTTGGACAGCCACAGTATTTAATTCATCTCACATAAATGATGCCTTTCCCTGGCACAATCTTCTCTGTGTGTCTGTCACCATACAGTACAATAGTCAGGTTTGACATTTATCTTTTGAAAGGGATTTCCTTCACCCTTGAAATATCCATGTGAGACAGATGAGAGGGCTGCTGGTTCCCTGTATTGCAATCAACCCTCTGAGCAGAAGACTGGTGTGGCCTTAGCTCTTCTCTCTGGTTCTCCCATCCACTTGAACCATTTGGCCTCCCCTTTGAGAAGGCTGAATTTTATTTCCCTCTGAGGTGTCCAACACAAAAATTGAGAGCATAATTCCAGTCTTCAGTCTTTATATTGAACATCCACTTGTGAAGTCTTTGGAAAAATGTTCATTGCAGCAAATTGAAAAGCATATCCTGCCTCACACCCCTCAAGTCTCTTCTCTCTGTCAATAGGCCACTTCTTGCTTTTCCACACCACTGCATTTGTTTGATGTATTGATTAATTTATTCACATGAAGCAGCTTGCCTACCTTGCCTGTAACTACACTATTTATGAGAAGTTCACTATGGAAAACAAAACAAAATGCACAAATAAATCCTTCATAGACTTTTAGATTTTTTCCATAAGATTTGCTTTGGGATGCTATTCATAAAAGCCAGTCTGTTACTTTTCTAAACTATTCAGTTATATCCACAGGAATGTCACTGCATGTCCATAAGAGCACGGTTTTTCCTGTTTTTGTGTACTTCATAAGTAAAGTCCTTGTAAGGTTCAAAGTATTAAAGACATAAATAATATTAAAACCTATAATAAAAGTTTAGTGTTGAAACTTTGATGTCCACCATAAGCTAGAACAGAGCTGCAATTCAGGGAAACAGGAATACTATGTCACACATTGCTGTGATGTTATCACTGATGTTATTCAACATTCCAATATATTAAAGCATTATGATACCTGGAAAATATTCACATGTTGTCATCTTGTTCCTAATAACATCCTAGGGGCAAAAAGATTTCTTCCCCACATACCAACGTGCAAGAGTGTCAGCTTTATGACTCCTTCCTATGAATTACTCCAGGAGGACTCAGCTTCACTGGCAACAATTCAAGCCCAGGAAAGTCATGACAATGAAGTGACTTCAAAGGAACATGAGTTATTGGAAAGATCATGCAAGAGCAGGCTAAGTATTCAACCTTAACATGCTTCAGTTTCATCAGATTCCAAATTGCAGGAACCAATTATTTTTTTGTCGCAGCAAATCTCTCATATCTTAGAGCCTGGCTCCATCCTGATGTGCAGCTGCAACTCTATTACTGTAAATCAAAAAGAAAAAAACAAGGGAAAAAAAAAAGCAAACCCAAACACCAAGGGACATACACAAGTGCAAAGTAGGAACAAAGCCTTACAGTCTCTGATGCTGAGACTGACCCACCTTCCTGCAGAGGACAGGCTCTTAAAATAAATGTTACCAAAGCACTGAAATCCATTCAACAGTTACACTCTGAGATGGTTCTACTTAATGAGAGACTTCTCTTCAGCCACAAGTTATAAATAGGAGCGTTGCCTTCACATAGCGTGAATCTCACAGCAAAGGGAACATTTCTAGGGGAAAGTCAGAGATTTAATCTAAGAATGGATTATATCATCCTGTTTCTCATTTTAGGGAAAGAATGAGGGGAGGGAAAAGTGGTTTTTTCCTCCATGTATCTTTCAGGCACGTTAACACCTACCTTACTCCTGAGCTCTGTCCTGCAGCAGAGGATTGTCTTTAGGAATGTTTTTCCTGCAGACTACAGCCCTGCAAGTAAACAGGCAGGGACAGGCAGGATGTGGGCAGAACTTGGGAACTTCTCTACCCCTCCCAGGGACCAAAGTAGCCTCAGAGCCACCACAAATGCAGGGGAGAAGGGTGGTAAGGAAGGGCTACCCTCGCCGTGGTGCCTCCCATGATTGCTGCCCTCAGCTCCTGCCCAGCCCAGGGGAGCACACAGGCACAGATTAACACCCCTTCCTTCTGCTGGCAGACCCGCCAGAGCCTGTCCTGGTCCCAGGACCAGCACTCATGGACTGGGGAAGCCCCTGATGTTTGCAGATGCCCATTTAATTCAGATTGCTGCCTGGCACTCTCAGGTCAGTGGCTTCTAGTCTGGGATTTCAAGTATTTACTGATGAAATTGTCTAGGAAGGATATGGCCAGAAATCTTCCAGCTCACCTGGTTTGCTGCAGAGAGCAGTATGAGGGCATTATTTTTTCACAATATTGTCATATACAACTTTTAAAAAACAATTAAGTCATAATTTTAAATCTACAGGTTTTGATCATTATTGAAAGCATTTAAAAAGATATGCATTTTAAAAGTTATGCATTTTTAAAAATATGCATTTTTAATAGTTCAAGTATTCCATCTGAATTCACCACATCAGTGGAAGCCAACACAGACGATAGTTTTTTTAAACACCACACCCTGAGATATGTGATTTAGCCTCTGCTGGCTCTGCTGATTTAGTAGCAGAGCTCACAAAAGGATCAATGTTCAGGCAATCCCACCGGTCTCTCAGCACACCTCTTAGCAGATTAAAGCACTCCATAGTTTCTTATTGGAATGATAGAATCTGTCCCTAAATACAGACACAATACAATAAAATCATCAATACATTGGAAGTAATTTTCCACTTAACTCTATATAACATCAGACATTGTTGAAACCTTAAATCACAGAAAATAATTGCTAGTGACAGAGTCCTTCTTAGGCTTCATGGTTTTATTCCCAGAAAATATTAGGCCCATGGGAAAGATTACATTAATTTTTTTATCACTAGTTCCCATTTTGCTTGTATATTGTTTAAAACAAATCCAAAAGAATTGATTTCTGCTCTCTAAGAAAGCACAATGTGAACAAAGTCATAGGGTTTTTCCTAAATTCAGATGATAAAATGAGGGACCTTAACAAAAGAATTTTTGAGCCTTAAATATAGAGTTGAATATAAAGTAATCCCTGAGTAATCCCTGAATGCCCATCCACAGAGAAAATTACTTATTTGCATCAACAAGTTTACTCATTAGAAGTTTGACCTTAGGGACCCTGCAGCACAGAAGCAGGCACTGAACTAGAGACGCCTGCCATTTTATGTGCATGGTCACTAAAGGGAGCTGTATTTTCAGTATTTCATCTCCGAACTTTCACTCAAGTGGCACCACTGATGGGGAATTAGCTCAGATGGCAGAGCGCTCGCTTAGCATGCGAGAGGCAGCGGGACCGATGCCCGCATTCTCCAGTGCTTTCAGAATTTATTTCATTATAAACCAGATAGCAGCATTTGAAATTATTTTGAGATGAGCTCGGTTGGCCAGAGCCTGGTGCTGATAACACCAAGGTTGTGGGCTCGATCCTTGTGTGGGCCATTCACTTCAGAGCTGGACTCGATGATCCTTGTGGGTTCCTTACAGCTCAGATATTCTGTGATTACTGATGGAAGATGTAAGTTTTTACTCTCCTTCAAGTATCGGACTAATTCTTTTTTCATTTAATAAGAAATGGGTATCATATTTCTCCTTTCTCCTAGAAAATTATAGAACAAACTTTTGAAAATTTGCCCCTGGTATCTAACACTTTACAAGCTCCTTCTGCAATTTTTTACTCCCATTCTTCTCACTTTCTGTGGTTTTGTGTTCCAGGGAATGAAATTCAGAGGTTTTGTGATTCAGTTTGACTTCTCCAAGGAGGTCATAAGCTTGTCTTTTTTGATAAATCATAAGCTAAAAAGAACCATCTCCTGAAAAATAAAAGATTTCACACTTCAAAGAGCAGCATGTCCAGAAACATGAAATGCTGATCACTGACTCTCTTTAAAACCCTGTAGGACAGCAGGGACCTGATGTAAAACCTACGAGACCCTCTCAGTCACTTGTCCACTGCTCAGGGGTCCAGGTGCTGCTCTTGCCATTGTCTCATCTCCCAAGCAATGTGAGAAGCTGCCAAGATGGAGTTTTTCATGAAGAAAGGACAGTTAGGCAATGAATAAAAAAATGCAGGTAGGTGGTGAGACACACAGAGTTATAACAAGACTCTTTGCCTGATACCTGGTCTTTAAAATGCCACTTTTTTTTAGATGGGAACAGGGACTTGGATGGATTTCAGGTGAAGAAATCGTGGATGCCTCATCCCTGGAAGTGTACAAGGACAGGCTGGATGGGGTTTAGAGCAACCTGGACTAGTGGAAGGTGTCCCTTACTATGGTAGGGGGTGGGAACAAGATGATCTTTGAAGTCCTCTCCAAACCAAACCATTCTGTGATTTTTATGATTTGTTTTGCAGAAGGTTATTGTGACAGAGCCAGAATTAAGCTCAGTTCAGCTGTCCAAGTCTTGCACCAAAAGCAAGGCCCTCCTGTCCAACATGATCTCAGCTGGGACAGGAGCAAAGGGTGCCCTGTTTACCAGACTTGGTCCTCATGTGGAAAGATTTACCTTGTAATAGACAGGATTTATCTAATCCCATGAGCACACAGCACTAAAGGTCCAAAGCAGCTAACAACCTCCTCAAATTGCCCATTCTTCCCAATGGTATTGAAGGAGAAAAACTCTTCTATGAGCTTTGCAGCCATCCAATTCAGCTTCATGTCACAGAGCAGAGAAGGGATTAGCACTTATTTCTGATCGGGCAAACAAGTTAGCCAAAGAAGAAGAGCTGGTAATGAGGCAGAAAAGCTGTTTGCACAATGGCACAGATCCTCCCACCTAGGCATGAATCAAGAGTATTCATAATACTGCTATTTAATTGAGAGACTCCATAGAGAAAGGCCAATTTTTAATTGAGACACTCAAGTAGGTAAAGGCCAAGTTTTTGCAGACAGCGTAGGACTGACAAAAGAAAAAATCCATGCTCTGTGGAGCTTCTTAATGACAAATCAGAATTAATAAACCTTGTCCTTGTTACTATTTGTAACAGGAATAAGTGAAATGATCATTTATGCAAGTGTCTGTTTCACAGGAAATTGGTCCCTGCCATGTTCCAGCAATTATTTTGGTTTCAATGCAGAAGCAATGCTGGCTTTGTGTCAGAATTGTCTTAAAGTTGCATTAAATCAACCCAAAGGCTGGTATTCCCCAAAACTAGTGTAATCCTTCCCCTTCCATGGGGCCTGGACAAGAGAGAGAAGAGGTTTTTAAAGACAATGTGCAGTGCAACAGCCTAATGCTCCCTCTATCACCTTTACACGTGTCTGACACTCAGCTATGTGACATCACTGTCACATTATCCATATCCTGAAAGATCCTAAACCTGATACCTGGGATAAAATAGTCAATCACCTCTCAACATCTATTCCAGATCCTCCTGCTCACCCAAACTGATTTTTTAATCAGTACAAAACTTTTCAATTTATTGACAGAGATACCACTGATATTGGGTCAACAGCCATGGCCACTTTTGGCTGCTGCAGGGAGCCAGTTCTGCTGAGACTCTGCTGTGCCTTATTGAAATTATGAGGTTTCATCTGACCAAACACAGAGATTTACAGTGTAGTTGTCTATATCTGAGTAAACCACCTGCCAGCCCTCTATAATGCATAAAGAGGAACAGACACTTCTAGGGAGTAATTTATTTCAAACAGGTCAGATGAATTACCCTGAAAAAGTTCATATTTTTTCCACCATTTTTAAGACAGCAAGAGACGTCTGGCTGAGAGTGAGGATCAACAACAGACATCTAAAACTGGGTGAGATGACCCAGCATGACAACTTGGGCAGAAAAGGCCCATCTCCACACACTCTCAGCCTCTCTGCTTGAGGCAGACAGACCCAAGAGAGGTTAAATGCCACACAAAGCAGTGGCACAGCCTTTTGTCCCATTTGTCCCGTGTTATGTCCATCCATGCCATGGGCCATTGCAATTATTCAGGGGAACTGAGCCAGAATTATTCCTGCTGATTTCTGGTGGGATTTTTCTTGATCAGTTTTGTTTGGGTTTTTTGTTTGTTTGTTTGTTTTGGTTTGTTTGTTTGTTTGAGGGGTTTGTTTGTTTGTTTTTGTGGGGCTTTGAGGGGTTTTGTTTGTTGGTTTGGTTTGGTGGGGGTTTTTTTTGGTTGGTTGGTTTGGGGTTTTTTTGGCGGGGATTTCTGTTATTGTTGTGTGGTTTTTTGTTTGGCTGTTTGTTTTGTTTGTTTGTTTTTTCTTCTGAATCCTGAAGACCTATAAAACTTCCAGCAACTCTTTCCACTAGGTGGAAAGACTTCCCAAAATACCCCAAAACTCAGTGCACCCCAAAACTCAGTGCACCCTCTGTGGCTTCCCTGGCTGGGCAGGACCTGCCTTAGAGGCTATTGTCTTCAAAAAAACCCTCTGGAAGAGAGACAGGGAACAGAACCATAGACATGGAAATGAGGAGAAATTGAAGAAAAAGTAAATAGGCTTAAGTTGTTTATCATACCAGCAGAATCTGGTATAAGGGTACTTGATGCTTTATCTGTTTTCCTACAAGTTATCAGTCTTAGCTCAGAAAGCTGCTGAAGGAAACCAACAGCTCTTTGACTTCCCTGTGTCATCATGTCCAAAATTAGCAACTTAATTTTGTAGCCCACTCGTAACTGCCACAGCCTGCCTGGGGTCATGGCCCATAGTCTGGGAACAGCTGCTAAGGGAAGTGAAAAGGATGCTAAAGGGAAGAAACTATGGCAGTAGAAATATCTACTGAAAAGGAGAAAAAAAAAATAAAGGCAGCAATAAAAATAAAGTCAGAACAACGAATTTAAAAGGAGAAGAAAAATGTAGTCAAATATATACAAATAGCTTGAGTGAAAACTGAACAGAAAATGTACTCAGTAATAAACCCAAGGGATGGCAAAGAAAGAAGATAATATAAGCCCAGTTGTAAACTGTTTCAATTTTGGGAATTGATCATAAAAGTAGTTATCCATATAATTAAGGAAGGCCTCCAAAAAACATAAAAAACCCACACAGAAACACCCTAGAGGTGGTACCATAATTAAACAGCAAAGCAGGACAAGGGAAATTGCCTTGAAACAACTCAAGGTGGTTTATGAAATATCAGACTTGAACAAGGATTGTCAACCCATCTGTTAGGAAAGAGCAGCTCACTCCTGCCCCAGCATCCCAGGGCAGATGAACAGATTTATTATCTATGTTAGAGCACTCTCCTTTACAAAAGGAATGGGTTTTTTTCCTTCTTCTTGCTGCAGGAACATGAAGTTATTGTCCATTGCAGAGCTGCACCATCAGGTCCCGTGTTCAGACTGAGCATCCTGGGCTGTGCTGCTGCAGGTCATGGAAATGAGGCAGAATCGAGCTTTGTCAGTACTCACACAGGAACAGAAGAATTCCAGGTGATACAGAAGAGCTGTGCCTTGCTGTCTCTTAGCTGAATTAATTTTCCAGTCAGGACTTAAAACCACTGTGCCTGACCACCCTGTCTAGACCTAGTCAGTGGGGTTTGCTGCAAATTTTCTGGTATATTTTGCAAAGATAAGCACTGAAAAACATTTTTTTATCAAGCATTACAAAGGACTGAAAACCATGTGTTCATTTCCTTGTAGATTCATTAGGGTATTTAACTTACTGTGAAGAAAAACAGCCCCACCACTGAAATGGATAAAGGGTTTCAGAGATGCCCAGTGCAAGAAGTGCTGTGAAAGAGGTATCAGCTGTTGTTTCATTTCTAGGAACTGCATTGGCAATCAAGACAGTACACACAGATTATTTGTAGCCCTTATCTGTTGGCAAAATTGGAATTAGTGAAGTTTTGTCATACAAGAGGTAATTAGTTTTACACTAAGCATGGAGCCAACTGAAGCCCCTCAGTACCTCTAAACTTTCCAGCTGAAAGAAAATCTTTGCAATCAATATGCAGAATAATTCTTCCTATGGCAATCGATATTAACCAGGTTGCTCTGGAAGGAAATACCTGGGTACTGACAATGGGCACATAATTCAACATGGTTAAGCACTGAAAAAATTGCATTTGGGCAATAAGTAGTCAAACCACAATGAAGTGTTGGCTAAGCTTAGAACGAAGACCATGAGTCCAAAAATATTTAAATCTGACAATGGTTTAAACTTGCCCTCAAATGTGAAGTGAAATATGGCAGTTTTGACATCTCTTATTAAAATCACTTAAGAATCAATATTCGGGACATAACAATAATCAAATCAAGTTGCTTAAACCAAACTCAAGGGATCCTTCTGTTCTGCAAAGAATCAAAGATTAATTTCTAAGGAACTGAATCAATGCAAAGTAAATAGATTCTGATGAGCTGGAGAACGGTAACTTACATCTACTGCATAGCAAATGAGCTCTGCGATAACAGCACTCCCTCAGCAGAGGAAATCTACACCGCTGCATAATCAGGACTGACAGCACTTGCAAAACATGACCCATAACTCCGTTTCATTCATTCCTAGTGAATAATCAAGGCTAACACAGCTTGGAGAAGCTTTGTGACACGTGATCTGATCAGGCCCAGGTTTGGCACCCCTTGGCCAGCTCTGCAGACCCACACACCCTGCGGTGGGATTTGTGACTCCTCAGTGGGCTCCCAGGACAGGCTGCTTTGCTTTTTTTGTAGAGCAAGAGTTTGCAAATGAGTGCCAGAGCTCACAGGCACCTGCCCAGTCTTTACTGCTGAATTTCCTCCATACTAGGAAAGAAATGGGAAGTTCTTAGAGATAATTCATTCTGCTTTACAGAAAGAAGCCTTCTAAATCTAACACCCTTGTTACTGTACAAAAAAATACCAGGTATTTGCCATGAAAACCTCAATGTAATAAAGAGTAGCAATTCAGCCCACTTTGATCTCCTAAACAAACCTTTTCTTTTTTATTAGCTTGCATCTAGCAGCACAAGGAATCAAAAGTTATCTCACTGCTTGTATCACCTGATTTGTGAAATTAATTTTCCACTAAACAACATATCTGTTGTATAACAATAACAGTTATTAGAGAGAAGGGTGGTTTCTTTTTTTTCCCCACTCCAAACTAAATCTCTAAGCTATGATAGAAGTCTCTGGTAGGGGATGTACCCACCTACTGCCAATCCTGAAATAATTTTCTCAGGGCAATAGCAACGTGTGCATATTTTTTCTTTCCTAGGTGAAGTATGAGCTATTCAACTGGCCTTTTACAGATGCTGAAAAATAAATATTATCAGCCCACTCCCACCTGTGGATGCTGAAGGCTTGGTTACTGAGAAATTTTCCAGCTTTCTGCCTGTTTATCTGTGAAAGTTATACTTTCACATGAGCACTGTCTGGGAACAGCACTTTAGTGTTGTGAGAAACAAACATTGAAATAATGTCAACAGACTCTGCAACTGTTGTTTATGTTACTGCCATGAACAATATTTTTAAATAGCCAGGGTAATGCCCAGCCAATGTCATTAAGAAGTGGAGAGTCAAAACTCCAACATCCTCATGCCATCCAAGTGAACCAGGATATATAAACGACTTTAGAAATTAATAAAGAGATATCTTTTGTTTCTTGACTAGAGTTTATGCCGCTTTCTTTGCCATCCCCAGAACGACAGCGACACCCACCCTCATATTCAGACTAGAAAGGAATAAGGAACTTGTCCCCCACACAGAACTATCCATCTTGTTTTGTGGCTCATATTCACATGATAAATTTCTCCAGCCTAGTCGGTGGAGCTGGACATCAGGAATAAAGCAGGGGGAAGAAATCCGTGCATACTCCCCCCATCGCTCACGCCCAGCTCCTCTGCTGTGATTGCCTGCCCAGGGTTTGTAGTTGCTGACCAGAACCCCCATGGCAGCCTGCACCAGCAAAGGGAAAGGAGGTCACATAGAGGAAAAGTCCTGAGATGGAAAATGAGAGCTGTAGGGGTCTTGGTGCTCCATTATTATCCCTGAATAGACCTGTGAGGAGGTTGGTTTCATCTCCTAGGTGACAGGGATAGGACAAGAGGAAACAGCCTCAAGTTGACCAGGGGAGGTTTAGATTGGGGATTATGAAGAATTTCATCACTGGAAGGGTTGTCAAACATTGGAAGAGGCTGCCCAGGGAAGCTGTGGAGTCACCATCCCTGGAGGTATTTAAAATGCATGTGGCACCTGGGGACATAGTTTAGTGGTAGACACGGCAGTGCTGGTTTAATGGTTGGACTTGATGGTCTTAGGGTCTTTTCCAAACTAAACAGTTATATTATTCTTGGATTCTATACTTCCCAAAAAATTTAGATCCAGATAGCTTCTCTATGCAACTCAAATTCTAAAAATGTTGCCAATTGATAGAGAATATATTATCCAATTAACAAGAAATCAGGATTCTTTAAACTAATATAAACCTGATTTGTTTGGGGTATTTTTAGGAACTTAAGGTCACAATTCATGTAAAACCTCCTTCTAATAAAATCTCTTATTCACAGCTGGAAGAATTGACTGTTCACAGATCCAGTGACTTGTCAAAGGCTGCCAGAGCAACATCCTCAATCCATAGTTCCTGACTACACATCAATGGGCTGCAATTTTAAGATAAAAATCCTTAACTTCACCTGTAATTTCCTGACCCTTGATAACATTTATAAATCAAGAACATTAGGACTAAGACCTTCTCTCTCCTGAAAAAAACCCCAAAATCTAACCATATATTTTAAACTAAATTTGAAATTAAAAACTGTAAAATAAATATTATGATTATTGATTTACAAGTTTTCGTACTTGCTTGCAAAGGAAAGTACAAGGCTGAGTGTACCTTGAGCAGATCATTTCAAGGCTTAAGACCTGCAAGTGTCCCAAAAGCACAACAGGAGATCTTTGCAGAAGCTTCTTTCTGCAGAAGACATTCCTCTCCTTGGCTCTGCTCGTGGAGCTGGGGCAGACATCTCAGCCAAGCTTTGCTCCTGCCAGCTTCAGAAGCCTGATGTGATTTCCACTGAAAGGGCTCACTAAACTTCCAGCTGTAACTGGAAGAAGCGTCTAGGAAAACACCAAGTAAAATGAAGCACATGATGAAGAAAATTACCAGAATGAGTTTGTGTCCAAAGAGGGCCAGTTTCCAATATGTCCATTTTTCTGCTTTTTTCCTGATGTACCTACATTTATTACAAGAATTTTTAAAAAATGTTCCCATTTCCTCAGTTACAGCTCAGTGATTTCTGTAGATGCTGCCTCCCCCTTTCCTCACTCCCCAACCTTGAGTTCTAAAACTCCAAAACATCTCTGTAACAGCTGGTAGTGCCTAATAGAAAGTCAGCAGCACCCAGTAAGGACTCAACATTCCTGTCTTTGGACTCACTCAGCCATGGAAAGACCTGCAGGACTGAGTCTTCTCTAAAGAGGCAGTTTTAAAGACAAAAACGCACTGCTGCATTTCCTTGCAACGATAAACAATGTTGGGAAGCCTGTAAGGAGATATTTCAGTGTCATAGGAAACAACACACAATTAAAATTAGTGTAAGAATGGCTAGGGAATTTGGCATTGGCTGAAGAGTCGAAATAGCCCAGTACCATCTGTATCATTCAGGTGGGGTGGTACAGAAAAGATGTTGATATAATGTAAGTTTTTTCTTAAATATTTTGCTGTTCATTGTGAGAAATGGAAAGAATTTAAGAATGGTTTTTAAACAGGAGGAATTGTGATCACCCAGCAGTGATTAATCAAAACAGGTTTTAAAATAAAGCATTGCAGTGTGACAAATTGAAATATCCTTTGAAGCCAAGATAATTATGGAACAACTCTCAGAAATATATTTTAGCAAGAAAGATATCATATGCTGGAAACAAAAGCCTTCTTTTACTCCTATTATTTTCAGTATCATAATCTCCAGAATCAAAAGCTAGCTCTAGCATGTAGCAAAGATGTTTGCCTTAAAACTGTATGAAATGCCAGAAGAAGTAAGAAAATACTTATGTGTATGTATAGGTGCTATAGGTGCTGTAGGCTCACCCACACATTGTCTGGGTTCTGAGCTCAGAAAAACCTTCCTACAGACCAAAAAATAAACTAATCCTTCCATCTCATTCTTCCTCTGTTAGGTCCCTATTGGGGAGCTTTTCTTCCACCGTAGTAACATGAGTCAGAGTAACATGAGTCAGACAGATACTTCCCCTGCAATGAGTCCTCCATGTGCTATTCCAACCCAAAGACTTTTCTCATTCATGGCACAGGTCTCACTCAAATTCAAGACACAATCCCTCAAATCAGAGAGACTATTATTTCCTGCTAAAACAAATGAGATTTGGCCCCAAACTGATCCCAGGAGAGAGAGGCACTGTCATCTGCTGGTTTAAAAGTCAAAAGACCAGGTTTCCTCCCTTTGCTCTGCAATGTGTTGAGGACTGCCTTTCTGCCAGTTACTTGGAATAATTCTCCACAAAACCAGATGACATTCATTAGTCAGTGGGCTGCCCATTCCTAAGCTCAGAATTGGACTCTTCTCCATTTCACCAGAAAAGATGACAAAACATCCAACATTGCTTCTTACTAGAAGCAATAGATCAAAACACACTTATTGAAGATGCACAGTGAATCTACAACACATACACAGAAGTCTCTTTTGTAACAATAGTCTAAAAACACTTCATTGATATAAAATCTATCTTCACGTACTTGATATGTCTAACTGGAAGTTACTTCAGGACACTGTCCCAGCTGTCCAGACCATGGTATTTGTATATTCAGAAAAGCAGCATCTTAATGGAAAATATATATGATAGTTGGTAGGATTGAAACTTTAGTTAAAACTAATAAATGCTTACTCTTTAAGAAAAAATAAAAATCGCCGTACAGCTGTTGAAGCGGAATAAACCTTGCAATTTCCTGTCTGACCTATTTGGCAATACTTCTCCCTATTATTTTATCAATTAGTATCTACACAAATTCCCCCAAAACAGATGTCTGAGCAGTCATTCATCAAAGAGAAAAAGGAGACTCAGGTATGCACCTAAAGTAATTCTGGTTGGTAATTGAGCACATGGTAACACAGATACATTTTGCAGGTATATCTTCCTGAGAATGATCTCATTAGTGTCCACACTGCACAGATGGGCTGTGTTATTTTAAGGTTTTAATCAAAATACATGCAAACAGGTGAAGCACCACATGCATGCTAATGCTGTGAAGTGTCAGCAGTCACTACACTTTTTTAAGAACTCTAGCTGTGTAAAAACACATAAGAGTAGGAACTGATGAATTAGGCACGTTAGAGGAAGGCTTAGAGACTACAGCTAGAAGGTGACACACATCACATTTGTAATAAATGTGGAGAAAACATCTCATTAACACGGCAAGGTGTTCCCACATACTGATAGAAAATGCAGACACAAAGACAATACAAGAAGGTGTAAGGTCACTGAAATCCCAAGGTATTTATGCTATGAGAACCAACCCTGAAAACAGTGATTATAGTGTAATCTTGACATCTGTCAACCTCCTGTCAATGGCTTTCCTCAATGAAGGCATTACACATCCCTCAGCCGCTGCTCTATCACCTGCAGTGAACCCTTCTGCATCTGCTAATTCCAATTTGAGGGCTCACCAGACCTTATTCAGGTGACCAACTCACCTAGCAGACTCTTTTTGACTAAATGAGAAATAAATAAACGCAGCTTAAGAATAATGGAACACAGTTCCTCTTATATGTCCTTTGTAAAAAGACAGACCCTCTTCCTGCATGGTTGCAGAGTTAAAAAAAAAAAATTAGTCTTCTGAATTTGATATTCCTCCCTGCTGGAGGGAAAAATAAAAATAAAAAGACACAGCAGAGGTTGTGCTCAGTTGCAGTGCCCCGGGTGCCAGGTTTGCAAACCCAACGATGTCCTCTTACCTGCACAGACACGGCACCACCCGCAGTGGTACCTGGAGCTCGGCTCCTGACCCGGCTGCCCCCTGCAGAGCTGCCAGCCCGGCGGGACGGGGAGGGGATGGGCGGGCAGGGCAGGAGCGCCCTGACAGACACACGGACACGGTCGCAGGGACACAGACAGACTGACACACTCCCCGCAGCCCCCCTGCGCACACAGGCGCTCACAAGGACATGTCAGCGGCAGGGATTGGCAAAGAGCTGCGTGAGAGGAAGAAGAGAAGAGAAAGACAAGAGAAAGAGAAGGAGGATGGAGCGGAGGGCGGCGGGAGCTGGCGGCAGCGGCGGAGCCGGGCCGGGCCGGGCCGGCGGCGGTGCCGGAGGGATGCGGGAGAGGGGCTGGGCAGGGCGGGCGCGGGTTTAAGGAGCGAGGGGAGGGGAAGCGCTGGGCGGGGAGGGCTGCGGGGGCCGGGACTGACCGGTCCGGGGGGGTG